>JAWWEY010000055.1:676976-687779 GCA_035582745.1 Loriotus luctuosus | reverse complement strand
GTGCATCCATGGAGGAGATCCTTGGAATGAATCCCTGCTTTATTCTGGAACTCTGCCCAGCCTCTGCTCTAGGGCAGATTCTCAAAGCATCAGCCCCAGTGCTGGATCATGGAATGGTGGAATTCTGGTTGGGAGGAACCTCAGAGCCCCTCCAGTGCCACCCCTGCCACGGCAGGGACACCTCCCACTGTCCCCCAGAGGACCCCAATGTCCAGCCTGGCCTTGGACACTGCCAGGGATCCAGGGACATCTGACAGAGAATCCCTTGGAACTGGTGGGAGCAGGGAGGAGAAATCCTTCAAAGAAGAAAACAGAAACCCCCAACCCCACTTCCAGTGGGGACAGTGGGAAGGACAAGGAAGAGAGACTTCTCCTCCCTCAGCAGCAGAATGGGTCCCCTGGGCCATCCCAGCTCTGTTGGTCACAATCCCACAAAAAGCAGAAAAACCAGGAATTTGGCATTTCCACATTGCCTCAACTTGCACTGAACAGGCCATGGGTGTTTTACAATTTGAAAATGTGGGATCTCAGCAGCTGGAGCTGGAAAATCCCTGTGGAGTCACCACCTGCCAGGATCCTGAGCCACATCCCATGGGATCCCACAGTTCCTCCCACAGCTGCACACGGACTCCTTCCATGACTGCTGAGGGTGTTCAGGGGGTCCAGCTGGGATTCTGGGGAAAATTCCTTCATGGAAAAGGCTGTCCAGCCCTGGAAAAGGCTGCCCAGGGAGGTTTGAGTCCCGACCCCTGGAGGGATTTCAAAGCTGTGTGGATGTGGCACGTGGGGACATGGGGCAGTGGTGGCCTGGGCAGGGCTGGCAATGCTTGGACTCCATGGGCTCAGAGGGATTTTCCAGCCTCAGAGTTTCTGTGATTCCATCAGAGTCCCAAAATATGGAAGAACCCACATTTTAAGCTGCTTTCCCAAGAACCAATCCAAAGAAATTATTATTATGATGATTATTATTACTATCATTACTATTGTTGTTGTTCACTACTAATATAATTTTCCAATATTTGGTTAATAATAAGACGTAGATGTAAAAACAAGGACTCAGCAAGAACATTAAGACCTAAAAGACACTTTGAAATAATGACCTTAAAGATAATGAGCAATTTAGAGCTCGGGCTAATTATTTCTCAAAATGTGGCTGCTCCCTCCCACGCTGACCCGAGGAACCCCATAAAATGCAAATGAGCCCAGTTAAAATCCTGATTAAAAACGGCACTGCAGGACATGACCCTTTGGAGCCCTTTGGAGATGGATTTGATGCCACAGCAGCTTTAAACCATCCATGAAATCATAAAACTGCGCTGGAAAAGGAAATCATTCAAGCAATAAGAATGAAAAAAGTCTATTTAAATAATTTTTTGTTGTGTGAGCCTGATCCCAGAAGCATCGAATCCATAATGGAAAAATTAAGAGAACCCACAGGGAGAGGTTTTGTTTTTAAGGAAAACTCCAGGTTTTTACAAAGAAAAATCCACATTTGAGGCTATGAATGAAGTTGTGCATTTGAGACTAAAAATGAAGTTGTGAACGATGCAAAGTTTGTCACTGATAACCCTAAAATGCAAAATTCTTTCCTGATTGTTGATAAAAATATGTTAAATTTGGGGGAAGGCTGAAAGAACTGTGTCACAAAAAAATGAGTGAGAGGCAGAATAAACTGGAATTTTACAATAAAATCCATAACATTATGAAAGGGATAGCAGGGAACATAAAGCTGGATATAAGGGGGAGTAACGATGTCTGAATCCAATGCATGGACAATATTTGTAAATAAAATCAAATTCCTTTGCAGCAGCACCAGAATTCCAATTTTTATCACATTGATCGATGCAGTTTTAGAAGAACTACCAGCAAGGACAACTTCAAATCCAGAAATTGGAGATGTGAGCAGAAATATAGGAAGAAATAACAAATATTGGTCCATTTTTGGGCCACAGGACACCGACAAACCCCTGGGGACACAATCCCAGACAGGGAATTCTGCCTTCCAAGCCCTGCCTGGTTTTTGGAGCTATGTCATTTTATTTTCAGCTGCTTTGGGAATTCTTTTCACCAGAGAAGGAGGGAAAAGTGGATTTAATATCTGGGATCCATTTTAAACTCTTTAACCACTCAAATGAGGAGCGCTTGTTGCCCTGGAGGGCATCTGGAAGTTTTAGAGGTTTTATTCCAACAGCAGAATGTAAACTGCTGGTAAAAATTAAGCTGAAAAGGTGGATCTGAGATGAAATTCCAAACCTCTGGAACATGCTGTGGGTTCTCCCACTCCTTCTCCCCGCCAGTCCCAAATTCCTATAAAAACTGATTGTGAATACAACGGATTTGGGATGACCAGGGGGGATCAACCCCAACACTTGGCCATTATTAATGAAGTAATTCATTCACGCCAATGATGCTCATTAATCTCCCACCTTAACGAGCTTCATTCCAGCTAAATGCTGGAAATAAACATCCTGAAGTTCTCACCAGAAGTTCAGCTGGCCAGGGCTGGTTAAAGGCAGCAGGTCAGGAACTCACCATCCACTCGGGCAGCTGGAAGGCGCCGGCGCCGCCGTCCCACATCTCCCACGGCGAATCCCTCCACGCACTCCTCACATCTGGGATGCACTGGGAATGCACTGGGATGCACTGGGATGCACTGGGAATGCACTGGGATGCACTGGGATGCACTGGGAATGCACTGGGAATGCACTGGGATGCACTGGGATGCACTGGGATGCACTGGGAATGCACTGGGATGCACTGGGATGCACTGGGAATGCACTGGGATGCACCGGGATGCACCAGCCCAGCCCCACAGCTCACAGAGCCCTCAGGGACAGGTGTCCCACAGAGAGGCCCCCTCAGGATCCGGTCTCGCGCTCAGGGCACCGATGGGCTCCTCATTCCTGCTCCAAATCCCAAAGCCGGGAAGGGCTCTGATCCAGCCCGTTTTCACAGCCCTGATTTCCCACCAAGCCCGGCTTTGCTCAGTGTTTGGGTCAGGAACAACCTGGCTGTGGCACGGAGGACGTGTCCATCCATCACCCGCTGATGATCCCAGCCCAGCGTCCCCAAAATTCCAACATTCCCATAAATCCAGCAGTGATGTCCCACAGGCACGCCGGGATTTAGACCTGGAGGCTTCCAGCACTGAGGATTTCACCAGGAATTCCTGCAGCCTCAACCCAAATAGAGCAGGGATGCCTCAAATCCTGACTGAAGCTCAGCTCCAGCTCCATCCGGTTCAGAATGAGCTTCAGACTCCAAGGAGAATTCTTCTAAAGGATGGATCCGTTTTGGAAAGAGCTCCACATTCCAAGAGGAATTCTTCTAAAGGATCGATCTGGTTCAGAATGAGCTCCACATTCCAAGAGGAATTATTCTAAAGGATGGATCCAGTTCGGAATGAGCTCCACATTCCGCGGTGAATGCTTTTAAAGGATAAGAGCAGGGACACGGAGCTGCTGGAAGGGCTGCAGCTCCCTCTGCTGATCAGACAGGACAGGAAGGAACATCAGGAAAGGGATCTCCTGCACAATTCCACATCCAGACCGGGATACAAACACAATCCTGCCCCTCTGCGGGGTGAAGGCTTGAGTTGAGGTTTCATCTTAACTGAAATTCACCCAAAATTCCGTATTTCCAAGGTGGAAAAGCTTTCTGAGCCCTCTTTGGGCTGTCATCAGTGCCAGGGTGAAGGTGGGGCTGGGAGCATTTCCCCTTCCTCTTCTCCCTTGAAATTCCCGTTCTCTGCTGGGAATTTGTTATATTTGGGGTGGGAATTTCTGGGATTTGTTATATTTGGGGTGGGAGTTTCTGGGATTTGTTATATTTGGGGTGGGAATTTCTGGGGGTTTGTTATATTTGGGGTGGGAATTTCCCACTGTTGGCAGCTCCCCCTTCCAGATGGGAAGAAGCTTCTGGTCACTGCTGCCTTGGGACCATCCCATTGCCATCTCCACGAACACCACGTTTAATTTGTGCCAGGAAAAAGGAAATGTGGGATTTGCCCAGCATGGATATTCCTGAGGAGCCAAAGGATTCCCACAGCTCTTGCTGTCCTTGCACACTGGGCATTCTTGCCTCCATGGAAAACATGGAATCATTGAGGTTGGAAAAGCCTTTGGAGACCATGGAGTCCAACCCAGCACTGCCAAGGCCACCACTGACCCTGTCCCCAAGTGCCACATCCAGGTGGCTTTGAAATCCCTGCAGGGATGGGGACTCCAGCCCTGCCCTGGGCGGCTGTGCCAGGGATGGACAAACCTTTCCAGGAAGGAATTTTCCCAATATCCAACCTAAACCTTCCCTGGAACTTCTCCAGTGTCCTTTCCATGGGCTCAGTCCTTCAGAACTGCTCCCTTTATCCATGGGGTCAGTCCTTCAGAACTGCTCCAGCCTGGATCCCTTTTCCATGGGCTCAGTCCTTCAGGAACTGCTCCCTTTTCCATGGGCTCAGTCCTTCAGGAGCTGCTCCAGCCTGGATCCCTTTATCCATGGGGTCAGTCCTTCAGGAGCTGCTCCAGCCTGGATCCCTTTTCCATGGGCTCAGTCCTTCAGGAACTGCTCCAGCCTGGATCCCTTTTCCATGGGCTCAGTCCTTCAGGAGCTGCTCCCACCACCCCTGATGGATCCAGCCCCAGCCAGTGGTGGGTCCAACGTGAAGCTTCCCACAGAAGCCACCCCTGTCCCCTGTCCCTGTCCCCATCTCTGTGTCCAGTGCTGGGCATTCCAGGACAGGAGAGGAACCTGGAGCAAGACCAGGGCAGGACCACGGTGGTGGCCAAGGGAGAGGACACCCCTGGAGAAGCTGGGAATGCTCAGCCTGGAGTGAGGACACCTCGGCACAAGAGGACCTGGACGGTGCCAACACCTGAGGAGAGGGGAGGACAAAGCCAGGATCTCCTCAGTGGTGGCCCAGAGTGGGCAAGAGCCAGCAGGGACAAACAGGGACATGAGAAATTCCCGGTTTCCCTGGGAGGGTGACACTGCTCAGGCACAGGGACACCCCGTGGAGGCTCCATCCTTGGAGAAATCCCACAGCTGACGGGATCTGGGCCTGGCCAACCTGCCCCAGGTGACCCTGCTGGACTTGATCCCCTGAGACCTTCCTGGGAAGTTTGATCCCACAAAACATTCCAATGCATTAAACCCCAAGCTGTTTCCATTTTCCACTGCAAACCTTTCCAGTTTGGGATAACCTCTCAGATCAGAATTTCAGCACAAGTAGTGTGTTCCCATCGCTTCCCATCTGGGCCCTACAGCCTTATTTTAGGAAAAAAACAAACTAAAAAATGTAGATGATGGGTATTTAGGTTCCTTTGAAGTTTTAGATGAAATGCAGCTTTAGGTTAGAATTAGGAAATCAGGATTTTCCTCCTTCCCTACCATGATCCCTGAAAACACCAGATCCTGATGCTCCCCAACCTTTAACTCCCTGTGGACGATGATTTCCAATTCCCTGACTCAAACCAAGCTTTATCATCAAAAAATTCAGGAAATACCAGCAGTGATCTGCTCGGAAAAGCTGCTCCAAGTCCTGGCTCCGGGAAAAGGGAGAACAATCAGGAAAAGCTTTTAAACCCAACTTTGACTAATAAATTAATTAGGGTTGAGTTTCAGAGCAAAGAACAATCCAAAATCTCAGCAAATATAAAATTCCCAGTATCCAGAGGTTGAACAGGATTAAAGCCCTGACAGGAGAACAAGAATTAGGAAATATTGCCCAAATCCTCAAAAATACAGGGATTGCCATCCCTGCTGAGAGCCGGGCCCGACTCCGTGACAGAAGGGTGGGATCAAAGCCGGGCTGCTGGAGGAAGGAGGGAACGGGAGGAATTCCAGCCCTGAGGCTGCAGGAGCCCCACGCAGGCACGAGGGGGAGCGAGAGCCTGCGGGAAAATCTCAACCTTGCATGGATGGAGGAAACGGCAAAAACCAGAGAGGCTGTGAGGAGCGAGAGCCTGCGGGAAAATCCCAACCTTGCATGGATGGAGGAAACGGCAGAAACCAGAGAGGCTGTGAGGAATATCTATGGGATTTGTAGGGATTTCTTCCAGCTGCAGATGCCCTGGGCTGCTGGGGAATGGAAGATTGGGAAGGGATTCAGAGCCTGTCCCCGGATGGAAGGTGGGGGAGTTGTCCCCATTTGGTGTCCTGGTGTTCCCGAGCTGCACGTCCCCACCAAGGGTTCCAGCCACAGCTCACCTGGGAGCTCTCCAGCTCTCCCCTTCCCTTGGAATTCCAGAAAATCCAGCACTGCTGAGGCCCCATCTCAAATCCTGGGACCCTCTCAAGACCTGGAGGGGCTGGAGCGTGCCCAGGGCAGGGCTGGACACCAGGAGAAGGGTCTGGAGAACTTTGGAGAGTGCCATGGAACTGGATCACTGGGACAAGAATCAGAGATGGAAGTTTGGGAGAGAGCTGGGAGCTCTCTTCAGGCTTTGATGTGTGGCGGGAAGAGGAAGAGAAGAACTAAAAACTGAAATTCAATTACCAATCAAGACTTTTGGGTGAAGCATCCCTGGCTAAGGAGGAGGAAGAGGTGGCCAGAAATGGTGAATTCCATGTTTGGAAAAACCAATGGACACACAGAGCCCACCAAGTGTGGCTGAGCACCTGGTCTGGTGGGAGGTGGAATTTCTGCTGGAAGCCCACGGAATCCTGGAATGGGTTGGGTGGGAAGGGACCTCAAAGCCCACCCAGTGCCACCCCTGCCATGGCAAGGACAGGGTTTGGGAGCTGGAAGGTGTCACCAGGAGCTGCAATGGGATGGGCTTGAAGATCCCTTCCCACCCAAACCATTCCATGGCTCCACATTCTCATCCCAGGGAGCCTCTCCAAAACCCAAAAGCTGATGAGAAACCCCTGCCCTGCTCCACCACCGACCCAGATTTGGGTGTTTGGGGTGGAAAAGCCTCCCTGAGATGCTCGGAGCTACCTCATGAATTCCCAATTCCCGATTCCAGGTGTCCCTGCTGGAAACCAAACCTCTCCCTGGGCAGCTCGGGGACACCAGGGACTGTCCCCACAGCCAGAGGAAGGGGTGGCTGCAGCTCCCAGTGAAATGGAGTTAATGAGCAGAGCTTTAATCAGTGGAGCTCGGTGTAACGAGGAGCCCCTGGATCAGGGAATGACAGCCCAGAGCTCCCTGAGCTGCCTCTTTCCCATGGGAATGAAGTGATGGGGTCTCAGAGGGGAGGGCAAAACCCTTCTAATCCCAGATTAAGGACTGGGGACACAAATCCAGCTTTTCCTTCAGGTTTGTCACCATTGAGGAACACTGGAGCAGAGGAGATCCGAGGGAAGGATCAGAACAGCTGGAACACGGAGAAGAAACCCATTCTCTCATTAATACTGCTCAAATTTGCACAAAGCCAGGCCTTGTTAAGCCAGGTTTAATTCCAGGGCATGGTGGATAAAAACAAACCCACCCAAAATTCCAAGGGCTCATCTCCAGTTTATTCCAAGGGTTCATCTCCAGTTTATTCCAAGGGTTCAGCCCCTGCAGATCCAGGAGTTCTCAGAGCACTTTTTCCAAGCAAATCCTGGAAAATTTCCTCACAGATTTTACTCCAACCCCCATCCCAGCTCCTTCCCCAACCCTTCAAGGAATTCCCAAATCCCCCAGAGATTTCCATGGATGTTCCCAGCTGAGGGATGTGAGGTTTTTCTTTCCCAAGGTCAAAGCTCCAAACTGGAACAATCTCAACCCTTCTTACCCTCGCTGGGTCCCCATTCTGTCATCCCCTGGCTTAATTTGGGTTTTAAACCCCAAATTTCAAAAGTTTCACCTCCCTGACATGGAGTCCATGATTCCAGGCTGTTCCAACATTTCCTCGGGCACTGCCAGGGATGCAGGGGCAGCCCCAGAGGCTCTGGCAATTGCAGCCCAGCCAGGAATTCCTCATTGCCAAGATGCCATCCATGGCTGCCCTCTGGCAGTGGGAGCCATTCCCTGGGTGCTGTCCCTGCAGGCCTTGTAATCAGGACTGCTCTGAAACTTATCCACTGTTTTTAAGTTTATTTTTGTATTTTAAACCAATTTAAACCAGGATTGGATCCTCCCCATTCCTTGTGACTTACACAAACCTCTGTTTTTAAGATCCAAATCACTTGGTGCTTGCAGAAATTACAAATAATTCAATTTATCTCCCCCTTCCTGTGCTGAAGCAAAGCTCAAACCCGACCTAGGCTGGTGTTTTTTTACACTGGGAATGTCTTTTTGTCATTAAGGACAAAATAGCCATTAAGGACAAAATACTCCAGCATGGGAATCAGCCCTGGGAATGAATAATGGAATTTTACAGATCCTCATGACTTTGCCCTGCACCAAGAGGAAAAGGAGAGAAAAGGGATAAAATATGAAATATAAACTCAGTTATTAATTTGGAATTATTGAGGGGGAATAAAACAAAGCAGAGAGCGGGAGGGGAGGAATGACTGAAATCCTGTGTTGTGCCCAGGTTAATTCCTGAGTGGAATGGAGTCTGACAAGCACAATTAAGAGCCGTTAATTTGGGGGTTTTAATCACTCAGCACCCAGAGGCTGTGCCAGACCCCAGGGCTGAGAGAGCCCAAAATGCTCCTGGGAGCACAGGGAGCCATGGAAAAGCTGTGAATGTTCATTTTCCTGGGCTCCAAGGGATTCCCAAAGTCAGGAATGTTCCACACCTGGTTTCCTGCTCTCCTTATCCCAAGGGCTGGCACTGAGCACTGGCAATGCCCAAATCCACCCAAAACTGAGTTCCCTTGACTGTCTCAAAATAAGATTTGGGAAAAAGTGAATTATTTGAATATTCAGATTTATTTTCAAATAGCTGGATTGCTCTGGAGGACAAATCTGCCCCAGCTTTCTCACAAATTTGGAGTGATTTTCCATTTGAATCCCAAAATGGTTTGGGTGGGAAGGGAGCAAAGCTCATCCATTCCCCCCTGCCATGGCTGGGGCAATTCCCCTATCCCAGGCTGCTCCAAACCCATTCCAGCCTGGCCTTGGGCACTTCCAGGGATGGAAAATCCACAAGGCCTCTCCTTTTTGGGAAAGGAACCCTGCAGCACATTCCCATACATTTACAGGGATTTATAGGGATTTTCCATCCCATTTCCTTGTTCCCTTTTCTACCCGTGGCAGCAAAGTCTGGGATTTATTCCCATTCCAACCTCCTCTCCTGCTGAGTTGGGAAAACACAGAGCAACCCACACTTATTTTAACCAAACCCAAGCAGGGACACACTGAAACTCGAGGATAAAGGATAAAATCCAAGGAATTTATCCCTGGAATTAGGCAGGAGCCATCCTGGAGGGCTCCAACAGGATTAATAAACGTGGTCTGATAAACCCAAAAGGAATGAGAGAGGCAGGTGAATCAATTAAGGCTTTTTCATGTGTATTAAAAGATCAAGGAGGACGTTAAAATCCGTGAGAGAGCCTTCAAATGAGCCTAATGAGGGATTACTAACGAGCCTCCCCCTGGAAGGCCTGACAGCTCCCAAGGAAGAGCTGAGTTCTTCCCTCCCACGCCCGGGAATGGGATCCACGGGGGTGACAGGAGTGTGGAACACGTGAAATTGGCTCTTTATGGGCTGAGGATTCCTAAAGAGGCACTGAACTATGTGAATTATGTCAATTATATCAGAATTATATTGGAATTATTTCAGGCAGAGTCTGTTCCCAGCCTTGCCGAACGGCTGGAGCAGGAATTTCAGGGATAAATAACAATGACTGTGCACCCAGAGTTTGCAGCAGTACTTGGTGTCCTTTTCCAGCTTTCCTGCATCCCGTGGTCCCACTCCAATCTGGTTTCCTCCCATCTGCTCTGCTCTGCTCACCCATCCCCCCTTTGTGTACTAACAGACAATAATTAGGGGGAAAAACTCACTCTGAAAACCAAGCAGGTGCTCCACGCTCAGTTCTCCACCCAAAAATCACTGCTCAAAGCTAAATTCAGCATTTTTCTCACTGTAACACGCTGAACTTATCACCATTCCCTTGGATTTATGGAAAAGATGCTAAAATCTACATTTTTTTGGGATGCAAACAGCCAAAAGTGCTGATGCCACCACCTCCAACAACTCCAGGGCAAGTTCCCAGCTCCTCCAGTCTGCCCAGTGAAGGAATTTTGGGTGTTCCCAACCTGATTTAGCCCAAATTAACTAGAATCATTATTTGCTGACCAGGCAGGTCCCAGTGGGGGGCAGAAGGAATCTGGAGATCCCTGAGGAGGTTTGGGAGACAACCCCAGCCCCCGCTGGAATGTGCAGGGTTTATAAAAAGCAGGGCTTGGGAACAGCACGTATGAACACGGATAATTAACACGCATTAATTAACACAGCATTAGTCACATTCTGCTGGAGAAGGGGCTGATGGAGGGAATATCTTGGAAAAATCCATCCCAGTCGCTGTTTTATCTGGGAATCCTCTGGGGTCTTACCTTTAAAAAGAAAATGGTTTTATGGACTGGGTTCTTGTCTTTAAAAACAAAAGGATTTTCTGGACTTGCACGTTGCCCAAACCTGCTTTATTTGCAGGATTTTGGAAGTCAGGGATTTGTCATCCACGAAATGGGTGACTCAGGAGCAGCAGAATCATTTAAAGGATCTGTTTGGGATAAATGGGGATGGGAGGGATCACGGAATGGTTTGGGTGGGAAGGCACCCCTAAGTGCCCTCAGTGCCACCCCTGCCATGGCAGGGACACCTCCCACTGTCCCAGGCTGCTCCAGCCCCAGTGTCCAACCTTGGACATCCCAGGGATCAGGGGCAGCCCCAGCTGCTCTGGGAATCCCTTCCCAAAATCCCACCCCAG
>JAWWEY010000055.1:604067-622651 GCA_035582745.1 Loriotus luctuosus | reverse complement strand
CCCCGAGCCCCCCGGGGCCACTGACCTGCAGGTGTCCCAGGTGCCCCCCACGGGCCCGGCCAGGGCCAGCAGCACGAACAGACACAGCAAAGCCATCGGTGCCATCGCAGACAGCAGAGCCAGAGCAGAGCTGTCACCTCTAGCGCCAGCAGGCAGAAGTGACATCACAGAGAACCATCGCTGGAACCTTGGAACGGTGCGGGTGGCAGGGACCGTAACGACGGCGCGGTGCCACCCGTGCCAGGGCAGGGCCCCCTCCCGCGGGGGCCGGGGCATCTCCAGGGACGGGGCGGCCGCGGCTCCCCGGGCACCGGGGCGGCTCCTGCGGGAGGGAGGGGTCGGATCGGGGAGGAGCGGCCATGGAAGGGCTGGGCCACGGGGATTTGTGTCACTGAGGGGCGGCTCCGGTGTCGCCGCCGCTCCCGGATCCCAAAGATTTGTGTCCCGTGAGGGACAGCTCCATTGTCACCACTGCTCCCTGATCCCAAAGTCTGTGTCCTTTTGGGGCAGCTCCGGTGCCACTGCCAGCCCCAAATCCCAAAGATTTGTGACCCCTCAGGGACAGCTCCATTGTCACCGCCACTCCCCGATCCCAAAGATTTGTGACCCTTCAGGGACAGGTCCATTGTCACCACTGCTCCCCGATCCCAAAATTTGTGCCCTTTTGGGGCAGCTCCATTGTCACCACTACTCTCTGATCCCAGCTCTGACCCCATAGATTTGTGTCCCTTAGGGGCAGCTCCATTGTCACCACTGGTTCCCGATCTCAAAGATTTGTGTCCCCTCAGGGATAGCTCCGTTGTCACTGCTGCTCCCTGATCCCAAAGATTCGTGTCGCCTCAGGGATTGCTCCATTGTCACCACTAGTCTCCAATCCCAGCTCTGATCCCAAAGATTTGTGTCCCCTCAAGAGCAGCTCCATTGTCACCGCTGCTCCCCAATCCCAAAATTTGTGTCCTTTTGGGGCAGCTCCATTGTCACTGCTGCTCCCGGATCCCAAAGATTTGCGTCCCTTTGGGCCCTTCCCGGATCCCAGCTCTGATCCCAAAGATTTGTGTCCCTTTGGCGCCGCTCCCCGATCCCATCTCTGATCCCAAATCCATCCCTGTCCCCCCTGGGACGGGGATCGCTCCCCAGGGACCCCTCCGGGGCCGGGGGCGGTTCTGGGCGGGCTGCAGGTGACAGATGGCCCCGGGATGTCCCCGCTGCCACCCCGCAGGCGCCAGCTGGAGCTGATCCCGGGCGCGTTCCCGACGCCGCTTCCCACAGACGCGTCTGCTCCGCTCCATCTGCGCCTCCCGCCGCGCCAGCAGCAGCGAGGGGAGGATGCGGGGACGCTCCGGGAGCGGCAGGAATTGGCCCGGGATCACCGGGGATTCAGGCTGGAGATCACCCGGGTCGATCCCGGGGGCTGCTCGGACCCTAAATCCCGGGATAAACACATCCGGCTGTACGCCTAAGGCCCGGGACAACCCCATCTACCTGCACCCCTAAACCCCGGGATAGCGCCATCCAGCTGGGATAACCCCATGCAGCTGTCCCCTAAATCCCAGGATAACCCCATCCAGCTGCACCCCTAAATCCCGGGACAAACCCATCGGGCCAGGATAAACCCATCCAGATGCACCTGTACCCCTAAATCCCAGGATAGCCTCACCCAGCTGTGCCCCTAAATCCCAGGATAACCCCATCCACCTGTACCCCTAAATCCTGCACGAGCAGGGTTTTGGATATTCCCGAGGACTTTGAACATTCCGCAATTTCTCTGTGTGCCTGTGCTGGTTTCTTGCGTTCCTGGAGGTGTTTTGGTGTGGATTTTTTAAGTTTTAGGGTGTTTTATTTTAATTTCTGCCATCACTGGGCAGTGCTGAGAAAAATTTTTCCCTCTTTTCCCATCTCACTATCCATGGCTAAAATCCCCTGAGCCTCCTCTCCTCTGGGCCGACCATTCCCACCTTGTCCCAGGAGGGATTTTTGGTGGATTCTCTCCCGCATTTCCAGGTTTTTCTTGCCCAGGGAAGCCTGGAACGGGATTTTGGTGGCGGCCAGAATTCCCAAATGCTTTTGGGAAAAGCCGATTTCCCTCCCGACCGTTCCCGGCGCTGGGAGGTTGTTCCTGCCCGGGTGCGGGGCTTGGAATTCCCCGAACTTCCCGAGGTTCCAGCTCCGGTGCCCGCTCTAGGTGGCAGCAAATCCATGGCTGGGCGGGTCCCTCCTCCCCGTTTTGGGGCAGAATCCCGGGATTACGGAAACCCTGAGAGGATCAGAATCCAACTCCTGGCCCTGAAATCCCACCCGGAGCTTGGGAATGTCACCATTCCCTGGGGAGCCTGGGCAGCGCCCCCGGGGCAAAATGCTCTGCTTAAAATCCAGCCCGGGATCCAGGGGAGCGGCTGGGTGGGGACATCCCGGGATTTATGGGTCCAGCTGGATAGGGTTAACCCGGGATTTAGGGCTGCAGCTGGATGAGGTTATCCCAGCTGGATGGAGTTATCCCAGGATTTAAGGGAGTGGCTGGATGGGGTTTTCTGGCATTCAGGGCAGTGTGGAGCTGGCTGTGAAGGGACACGGGCTCTGTCCCCGTGTGTGTCACCTGCTGAGGGCCACCTGCTCAGGCGTGGGGACAGCCTGGCCAGCCCTGCACAGGTCAGTGGCAACCTGAGCTGAGCCTCACTGGGGCTTCTCTGGGTCCTGACCAAATTCTGTCCCAAACCCTACCTGGATTCTCTCTGGACCCTGCCTGGATCTTTTTCAGTTCCTGACCAAATCCTGGCCCAGGTCCTGCCTGGATCTTTCCTGGATCCTGCTCAGATCCTGCCTGGCTTTTTCCCAAAACCTGCCTGGACCTCCCTGGGCTCTGCCCGGACCATTCACAAATCCTCCCCAGATCTTTCCTGGGCCCTGCCTGGATTTTTCCCAAATCCTGCCTGGATCCTTCCCCAGCTGGGTCCCCAGGGAACACCTGGAATTCTCCTGAGCAGGAGCTAGGAACTCAGGATATGGGAAGGGGGATTTTCCTGGGAGCTGCCAGCCCTGTCTGTGTGCCCAGGCAAGATCCAGGAGGGATCAGAGGGATATCCAGGGGGATCAGAGGGATCCCATTCCCAATCCCATTCCTGATCCCATTCCCCATCCCATTTCCAATCCTGTTCCCCATCCCAGTCCTCATTTCCCTATCCCACTCCCAATCCCATTCCCCATCCCATTCCCATTCCTGATCTCACTCGCATGCAGGGTCTGGCCCCATTCCTATCATCCCAGTAGGGTTTGTTCCCAGTAGGATTTGTTCCCACTATCCCATTCCCACCAGTAGGATTTGTTCCCAGTGCCCTGGGGCCGCTGGAATTGTCCCAGCCCCTCAGAGAACTCCTGGAATGTGGGGGACAGGGCAGCCTGCAGGGAACGGCGCCTCCTCGGCTCTCCTGGAGGAAATCCGGGACGTTTCCCCTCCCCGAGGTAAAAACCCCCAAAAATCCCAATGAAATCTCCAGATCCGAACCAGGCCAAAGGACAAACCCGGGCACTGCTCCTGAGCCGGGGGTGGCAACGGTGACACAGAGGAGGAGGAAGGGACACAGACCCCTGGGAATGCTGGAGCTGTCCTGGGGTGGATGTGTCCCCTCTGTCCCTGAGCTCCAGGACAGCTCCGGTGACAAAAGCGGGGACAATTGTTGGGCAGGGCTGTGGCAGGAGGGAGGGTGGCACTTGGGGACACTGCCCTGTGTGGCTTTGTCACACGCCTGAGCTCCTGCACGTGTGGGGACAGGGGAAGGGGATGGGGACACAGAGAGGGGACAGGGACACACATAGGGGCACGGTGCAGGGGACAGGGACACACATGGGGTCAAGGAAGGGGCATGGGGACACACAAGGGGACAGGATATGGGGAGAGGGACATGCATGGGGGCATGTGGGGGGTGACAGGGACACGTGGGGGGAACAGGAAAAGGAGGTGAGGGGACACATGAGAGGGCAGGGGACAGCTGGAGGGGCACACCAGGGCTTGGGGACATCGGAGAGGACAGGAAAAGGGGGGATGGTGACAGCCAGGGGGAAACAGGAAAAGGGGGATGGTGACATCCAGGGGGGACGGGAAAAGGGGGGATAGGGAGAGCAGCTGGAGGGGTCTGGGGACACGCAGGGGACAGGGGGAGGGGACATGGGGACAGGCAGGGCGGGCAGCAGTGTGGGAGGGGGTGAGTCCCTCGCTGCGTGCCAAGGGTGACAGCGCTGTGAGCTGGCCCTGTGCCCGGCAGGAGCTGTGACCTTGTCCCCTTGTCCCCGCCCAGCTCCGGCACTGCCCCATTGCGTCCCCACCCGCGCCTGGCAGGGCCAGCGCCACAGCCAGGGCACCCGCCTGTCCCCGTGTCCCTCTGTCCCCGTGTCCCTCTGTCCCCGTGCCGCGCTGCCGGCTCTGTCCCCGCCCGGGTCCCGCAGGAAGGGACAATCCCGGTCCCGCCAAGGTGTTTCCTGCGCTCCCGATAGGGCCGGGCAGCGCGTCCGGAGCTGGCACGGACCCCAAAGCCAGGCACTGACCCCAGAGACCCCACAGCTGGCACTGACCCCAGAGACCCCACAGCTGGCACTGACCCCAAAACCAGGCACTGACCCCAGAGACCCCGGAGCCTGGCACTGACCCCAGAGACCCCAGAGCCGACCACTGACCCCACAGCTGGCACTGACCCCACAGCTGGCACTGACCCCAGAGACCCCACAGCCAGGCACTAATCCCACAGCTGGCACTGACCCCAGAGACCCCAGAGCCGGGCACTGACCCCACAGCTGGCACTGACCCCATAGCTGGCACTGACCCCAGAGACCCCAGAGCTGGGCACTGACCCTGGAGCCTGGCACTGACCCCAAACTGGCACTGACCCCAGAGACCCCAAAGCCAGGCACTGACCCCACAGCTGGCACTGACCTCAAACGTCCCGGAGCCGGGCACTGACCCCAGAGCTGGACACGCCACATCCGCCCTGTCACCCGCAGTTGCCTGTGCCCCCCTGTTCTCCCCCGTGCCCCGTCCCCACTGGCGGTGCCCCTGGGTCCCGTTGGGAGCCCTGGACTGTCCCCGGGGTCCTGTGCTGTCCCCGCAGCTACCCCGGGGCTGTCCCCTGGGCTGTCCCCGCTGTCCCGGGCTGTCCCCTGGCCGGGCAGGACGCGGCCGGGGGCGGAGGCCGGCGGGGCCGGGTGTCCCTTCCTGGCAGGAAAGGGGCCGAGCGGAGCCGCCGGGGCCGGGAGTTTCCTGCGGGATCCGGCCCCGCGGGCGCCACAGCGGAGCGGCCGCCGGCCGAGAGGGGCACCGGGCCAGGTAACGGCACCGGGGGGTCCGGCGGGTCCGGCCGCCCCCCGAGAGCGGGGCTGGGGCTCCCCCGCTCCCCGGCGGGGCTGTGGGGCCGGGACCGGCGGGGCAGCAGCGCCCGGTGCCCTCGGAGGGGCCGGGGCGGTGCCGGTGCCTCGTCCCGGGGTCACCGGGCGGGTCGGCCCCGGGATCCGGGGGGGTTCGGGGGACACCGAGGAGGGAGCGGCGCTGCTCTCACTGCCCGGCGCGGGGGTCGGCGCTGCCCCCCGCCCCCGCGGCTCATCCCGGGGAGGGGGGGAGCGAACCCCGCGGGGCGGGCCGGGGAT
This sequence comes from Loriotus luctuosus, assembly GCA_035582745.1. Lineage (NCBI taxonomy): Eukaryota > Metazoa > Chordata > Aves > Passeriformes > Thraupidae > Loriotus > Loriotus luctuosus. The sequence goes on along the minus strand of JAWWEY010000055.1, from coordinate 617,023 downwards.
GGTGCCGGGAGACACCGAGAAACGGGGGGTCCGGGACGGGGGGGTGCGCAAGAACCGGGGGATCACCGTGAGCTCGGGGGGTACCGGGACCCCCGCGGAGCCGCCGAAGTTTTTCCGTGCGCCCGCCCCTTCCGCGCGCCCCGGGCTGGCCGTTGCCATGACAACTCCTAACACTGAGCCCCGCTGCCGGCGGCGGGGGCCGAGCCCGCGGGGGGGGATCCGCCGTGCGCGCCGCTCCCCGCCGCCGCCCCCGCCCCGCAACGCTCCCGCAACGCTCCCGCCCCGCTCCGCTCCGCCGCCGGCGGCCGCCGCGGCGATGGTGGCTCGGGCCGCGCCGCCCGCAGCCCCGCAGGTACCGGGAGGCACCGGGGAGGCGCGGGGGATGCGCGGGATGCGGGGGCGGCAGCGCGGGGGATGCCGCGGGGCGTTCGGGGGCGGCCCCGGGAGCGGCGGGGATGGGCGGGGGGGAGAGGCCGAGGCTCGGCTCGGAACGGGGGCTGCGATGTGCCGGGGGCGGGTGGCCAGCCGCGCGCGGGGCGTTTTGGGGGGACAAACGCGGGGAACGGGGCCGGCAGCCATGGGCTCGTGCCGGGGGTTTGGGGGCGGATTTTTGCCGGGAATGCGGGCGGGGGGTGCGGCGGGAGAGTTCGGGGCGGCGGTGGGGGGGTGCTGGCCGGGGCCTGGTGTTGGGTTTGCGGCTCTCCCCGCTGTGGTTCGGGCAGGATTGAGTGGATCTCCTCTCAAAAATCCGATTTTGTGGGTGCGGGAGCTGAAGTTGCGCAGGGAGTTCTGCCCGGCCGGGCTGGCCCGGGTCAGGAACTGTTCCCGGCACTCGGGATTGATTTTTGGGCAGCCCCGAGCGGAGAATTCGTGGAATTTATGGCGTTTGTGGGGTTGTGTTCCTTTCTGGGCCTCAGCCGGTGAATTGGCCCCCCGATGCCTTGGGAAAAGTGAATGTACCCCTCTCTGCTCCTCCCAGCCCGGGCTCGAGGAAGGAGATTGCAGAGCTGAGCAGGTGCAGGTCCCCTCTGGGTTTTCCCTGGATAAACTTCCCTGGAAACTTCTGTCCTGCTGTCCTGTGGGTGATGGAGGCGGCAGATTCCCAAAATTCCTCCTCAGAGCTGCTCTTACATAACCCGGGGGGCTCTTTGTGCTTCCTGCACCTGCACGGGAGCCCTGGGCGAGGCCAAAGGGGCACAAAAGGCACCGAGGAGGGGCCTTTTATTCCCGGAAAATTATCCTGGAATGCTTTGGGTGGAAGGCGGTTTAAAGCTCATCCCCATCCATGGGTGCTTTTCACCCTCCCAGGTTGCTCCAGCCTGGCCTCGGGCACTCCCAGGGATGGGGCAGCGCTGCTATTTTGGGGTTTTTTGGTGTCGCTGAGCAGCCTGAAAACCTTAAACATCCCAACCCGTGGTTAATTCCCGAATATTCTCAATATTGTGGAAATTCTGGTGTGAATCCCCCTGACCAAGCCACCCGTGTTTGGTGCTGCGCTGCTCGCTCGTGCTCTGGGGGGGACACAAAATCCCCCAAAACCACCCGAACCCCCCCAAACCGGCTCTGGAGCGCTCCCCGAGCCGAGCAGCCCTCCCTACACTACGGAACGTTCTGCCGACATTTCCAGCCCCTAAAAATTCCCAGCGCTGCCTCCCCCGCGCGGCACCACGTGCGGGCGGCCAGGCACGTGTGGAGCGCGAGTGCTGGGGGGACACGGCCGGGGGGGCTGCGAGGGCTCCCCTTCTCGGCTCCCGCATCCCAGGGATGCAGCCCGGGCTCCTTAGCCCACCTCCTTCATCCCAGGGATGCAGCCCGGGCTCCTTTTCCCTCTCTCGGTGTTCCAGGGAAGCAGCCCAGGCTCCTTATCCCATCTCTCAGTGTTCCAGGGATGCTACCCGAGCTCCTTTTCCTCTCTGCTGTATTCCAGGGAAGCAGCCCGAGGTCCCCTTCCCATCTCTTGGTGTTCCAGGGATGCAGCCCGGGCTCCTTTTCCCTCTCCCAGAGTTCCAGGAGCCATCCTGGGTTCCCCTTTTCCCTCTGCCAGAGTTCCAGGAACCGTCCTGGGTTCCCCTTTTCCCTCTCTGTGTTCCAGGAGCCATCCTGTGCTTCCCTTTCCTCTCTCAGTGTTCCAGGCTCCTCTTCCCCCCTCTCCTGTATCCCAAGGGAGCAGCTTGGACTCCCCTTTTCTCCTCTCCCATGTTCCAGGGAAGCACCCTGGGCTCCCTTTCCCTCTCCTGTATCCCAAAGGAGCAGCTTGGACTCCCCCTCTCCTCTCCCAGTGTTCCAGGGATGCAGCCTGGGCTTCCCTCTTCCACCTCCCAGTGTTCCAGGGAAGCATCCTGGGCTCTCCCAGCGTTCCAGGGAGCAGCTTGGACTCCCCCTCTCCTCTCCGTGTTCCAGGCAAGCAGCCCAGGCTCCTTTGTCATCTCCTGGTGTTCCAGGAGCCATCCTGTGCTTCCCTTTCCTCTCTCTGTGTTCCAGGCTCCTCTCCTGCATCCCAAGGGAACAGCTTGGACTCTCCTTCCCCTCTCATATTCCAGGGAAGCAGCCTGGGTTTCCCCTTCTCCTCCCTCAGTGTTCCAGGGAAGCATCCTGGGCTCTTTCCATGTTCCAGGGAAGCAGTCTGGGCTTCCCTCCCTCTCTCTTGGTGTTCCAGGGGAAAACCTGGGCTCCCTTTCCCATCCTCTGTTGTTCCAAGGGAAAACCTGGGCTCTCTTTCCCATCTTTTGGTGTTCCAAGGGAAAACCTGGGCTCTCTTTCCCATCTTTTGGTGTTCCAAGGGAAAACCTGGGCTCCCTTTCCCATCTTTTGGTGTTCCAGGGGAAAACCTGGGCTCCCTTTCCCATCTTCTGTTGTTCCAAGGGAAAACCTGGGCTCTCTTTCCCATCTCTCAGTGTTCCAGGCTCCCCTTCCTTCCTCTCCTGCATTCCAGAGGGGAATTCTGTTCTCCCCTTCCCCTCTCCTGTATTCCAGAGGGGAATTATCTTCTCCCCTTCCCCTGTCCTGCATTCAAGAGGGGAATTCTCTTCTCCCCTTCCCCTCTCCTGTATTCCAGCAGGGAATTCTGTTCTCCCCTTCCCTTCTCTGCCCGTGATGGATTTGGGGTGCAGCTCAGGGATTCGTGTGCAGTGGGGCAGCTCCCGGATTTTCCAGGGATAAGCCATGGCTGGGGGGTCCTTGGAGCACTCCAAGCCCTCTGCGCACGGGAGGAAAATTGGGAATTGGGATGGGCAGAGCCAGGGAACAGGGACAGGGTCCTGCCCTCTTCCCGCTCCGTGCCCCCTGGGATGTGCTGTGCCAGCTCTTCCCGGCTGGAGCCGTGGGGTTCAGTGGGAACCGTGGGGTGGAATCCCCTGAATTCCTAAATCCCCAAATCCCCTGAATCCTCTGAATCCCCTGAATCCCCAAATTCCCTGAACCCCTGACTTCCCTGAATTCTCAAATTCCCTGAATACCCCGAATTCCTGACTCCCTTGACTCCCCCGAATCCCCGGAATCCCCTGACTCCCCTGAAACCCCCAAATTCCCCAAATTCCCTGAATCCCTGACTTTCCTGAATCTCTGAATTCTCCAGATTCCCTGACTCCCTGACTCCCCATAGTCTCTGAATTCCTTGCATCCCCTGACTCCCCTGAATCCTCTGAATCCCTCAATCCCCAACTCCTCTGAATTTCCTGAACCCCCAGATTTCCTGAATCCCCTGAATCCCTCAATCCCCGAATTTCCTGACTCCCTGAACTCCTGAATTCCCGAATTCCAGACTCCCCTGAATCCCTGAATTTCCTGATTCCCTGAATTCCCGAATTCCCAACTCCCCTGAATCCCTGAAATCCCTGAATTCCCGAATCCCGAAGTTCCCTCCCCCCGGCGCGGCGGAGCAGGAGCGGGAGGCCGCAGCTAAAAGGAGCACAAAGAGTAAATTGCCACCATCCCACTCCCGGAGGCAGCGCAGCTCTGTCACCGCTGTCACCGCTGTCACTGTGACAACGGGCACGGCTCGGGGGCAGGCGGAGCCCGCGTGGGCCGGGCCGCGGTGACACCGCCGTGACAGCGCCACAGCGGGGACAGTGCCACCGCTTGGGCAGGGACAGCCCTGGGGACAGCGGGGGGCAGTGGTGGCAGCAAGTGGCAGTGGGTGCCAGGCCAGGTGGCAGCAGGTGGCAGAGGGTGGCACTGGCCAGGCCTGTTGGCAGAATGTGGCAGAGGGTGGTGTCTGGTGGCAGCGGGTGACAGCAGTGACAGCAGGTGGCAGAGGGTGGCAGTGGGTGCCTGGCCTGGTGGCAGTGGTTGCTGAGGGTGACAGTGGGTGGCAGAGGGTGGTAGTGGCCAGGCCAGGTGGCAGTGGGTGGCAATGAGTGGCTGTGTGTGGCTGTGCAAGGCCGGGTGGCAGCAGGTGGCCATGCCGGGCTGGGTGGTGATGGGTGACACTGGCCAGGTCGGGTGACAGAGGGTGGCAGTGGCCAGACCAGGTGGCAGTGGGTGACAGAGGGAGGCACTGGTCAGGCTGGGTGGCAGCGGGTGGCAGTGAGTGGCTGTGTGTGGCCGTGCCCCAACACAGTGCCACCTATGACAGGTGACACTGGCCCGACTGGGTGGCAGCGGGTGACACTGGCCAGGCCGGGTGGCAGCAGGTGGCACTGGCCAGGCTGGGTGGCAGTGGGTGACACTGGCCAGGCCGGGTGGCAGCAGGTGGCACCGGCCCGACTGGGTGGCAGCGGGCGACACTGGCCAGGCTGGGTGGCAGCAGGTGACACTGGCCAGGCCAGGTGGCAGCAGGTGGCACTGGCCCGGCCGCCCGGCTGGCGCTGGGGACAGCAGGGACGCGCTCCGGGGTAACCCGAGCAGGGAGCGGCCGATTGCTCTCTCATGAAATATTGAGGCCCTGGCGGCTCGGTGGCACCGGGGCGGCCCTGGCGCGGGACTCGGGGACAAACGGGGCCGGGCGGGGCCCGGGGGTGGCAGCGCAGCGCCGGCAGGGCTGGGGCCCCGGGGGGGCACCCCAGAGATGCCCCCTGAACCCCACAGACACCCCCTGTACCCCACAGTGGGGCTGGGGGGGTCACGGCCCCCCACAGCCCCAGCTGGGAGGGGATGGTGCTGTGGCGGGCACTTTCTGGGAATCCCAGAATCCTGAGTCCTAGAACCCAGAATCCCCACATCCCAGAATCTGGGATTTCAGAACCCCAGAACCACAGAACCACAGAACCCAGAATCCCCAAATCCCAAAATTCCAGAATCCAGGATTCCAGAACCCCAGAATCCAAAATCCCATAATCCAGAACCCTAGATTTGAGAATCCCAGAATCCAAAACCCCCAAATCCCCAAACCCCAGAATCTCAGAATCCAAAATCCCATAATCCCACAGTCCAGAACCCCAGAATTCCAGAACCCCAGATCCCAGAATTATTTACATTGGAAAATCCCTCCAAGCTCACAGAGCCCGACCCTTGCCCGGTGCCCACCTTGTCCCCAACCCAGACCGCTGAGTGCCACATCCAGGAATTCCCAGGACACCTCCAGGGATGGGGACCCCAACTCTTCCCTGGGAATCCCATCCCAAATTCCAATGGAATTTTCACAGTGGGATTAGAAGCACCAAGAGACCCCAAGATGGGTTTGGGTTCGGCGCCGGGCACCAAAAACCCCAAAAGTGCAGTTTGGGCTCTGGGCTGGCTCCCGCCCCATCCCTTGGGAAGGGCTGGCATTCCTGCCCTTTTTTCGGGAATGATTTCACCTTCCAGGCCTGGATCTCTCTGCTTTTTCTGGAAACCCTCAGGGGAGCGGCAAGAATGGCCGGAACCCGTTCCCTGCCGCAGGAAACGCCCGCGGCCCTTCCCGCGGCCCCGGGATGCTCCCGGCTGGAACGGGGGCTGCGGCTCCTGGAGAACCCGGGAACCCGGGATGAGCCCTTCCCACGGCCATTCCCGAGCCTTTGGAGAGTCCCTGGGGGATCCCGTTGGGATGGGGGATCCCGGAGCTCTCCTGGTGTCACTGCCATCCTCGGGGGACAGTGGGATGGCAGCGGGAGGTGATGAATTTTCCGGATCCGTGGATCAGTTTGGTTTTCCCAGAAAAACTGGGGCTGGTTTGGGTTGTTGTTTTTTTTTCCCCCCCAGGAATTTCCTGGAAAAATGTGAGGGTTGGGATGGGAGCAAGAATCCCAGGATCCAGAATCCTCAGGAATGTCAGGGTTGGGATGGGAACAAGGATTTCAGGATCCTTGGGAGTGTGAGGGTTGGGATGGGAACAACAGTCCCAGAATCCTTGGGAATGTGAGGGTTGAAATGGGACCAAGAATTCCAGGATCCAGAATCCTCAGGAATGTCAGGGTTGAGATGGGAACAAGAATCCCAGGATCCTTGAGAATGTGAAGTTTGGGATGGGAATAAGAATCCCAGGACCCAGGTTCCTTGGGAATGTGAGGGTTGGGATGGGAACAACAATCCCAGAAGCCTCAGGAATGTCAGGGTTGGGATGGGAACAGGAATCCCAGGATCCAGAATCCTCAGGAATGTGAGGGTTGGGATGGGAAAAAGGATTTCAGGACCCTTGGGAATGCCAGGGTTGGGATCCTGCTGACTGCAAACCTCCCGGATCTCTGGCACAATTCATTCCCTGAATTTCTTGGGGCCGATGAAAAACTCTGGAATCTTTTCCCTCCCATTCCCAGGAGAATCTTCTCCTGCCAGCATCCCATTTCTCTTCCCAGTGCCTCTGGAGTCGCTGGATGTGCTGGAATTCCAGCCGGGCCTCACCTGAGCCCCGAAGGGGGCTGGAGAGCAGGAAAATCCCTCCCGGTGCTGCCGTGACCCCCGGAGCCCCCCCGGCAGCGCCTCCCCCTCCGGAACCCCTGGATCCGGCTGGGAATTCTCTCCTGGTGCTTCCTGCCAGGCAGGGAAGCGTTTCCTCCTCCCCTTCAGCGCCGGAGCCCACGGGATTTTCCGCTCCTGCTCAGGATGTCGCGGCTCTTATCTCACTCCCTTCTCCTCTCCCAAATCCCGAGGCGCCAATTCCGCCTTTTCCTCCCCCTTCCTGTGAGTTCTCCTCGCCCTTTGGCCGCTCTTCCCTCCTGTTTCGGGTTTTCCTGGGATTTGTGTTTTACGGGAAGCTCAGGCTGGGAAGGCCTGGGCTGTTCCCAACTCTTGTCTGGCTCTGGAGCAGCCAAAATCTGGGATTTTGGGATGCTCCCTGTGGGAAGGAGCCTGTGGGGGTGTTTTCCCTCATCCCAAAACCAGGATTTGCTCGGGGAGCTTGGGTGTCCCTGCAGGCAGAGCATTCCCTGGATATTCCCGGGAATCTTTCCACAGGTCCTGCACAAACGCCAGTGCCACTTCCCTGTCCCCAGGAGTGTCCCCTGAGCTGGCCCGGCCGGTGACAGCTCCGGCCCCTCGGGAATTCCGCCAGCGTCATTTTCCACACCAGGTGCAGGAAGGAGGAGACCTTGGGAAACATTCCCAGGATTCCGGCCAGGCCACCTGCGTGGCGCTCCAGGGATTTTGGGGCACAAAGGGCACTCTGGGCACGGCCCTTTTCCCCTTTTCCCCCCTTTTCCCCCCTTTTCCCCCTCCCTTCCCGGCTGGCAGCAGCTGCGGCGCTCGGAGAATTCCCAAGCCATGCATTTTTAATTCCCTGAGAACCAGCAGCCATTTCAGCGCCCGCCCCGAGCGCGGCTTTGGCGGCGGCGAGCGGCCCCAGAGGCTCCCTGGATGTTCCCATTCCCTGGATGTTCCCATTCCCGGATCTCCGGGCTGGAGGTGGGCCTGGCCCCGAGCAGGAAGGAAAAGGGGCGACCCCTGTGGGGACATTCAGGGCTGGTGGCACTGAGGGAGGGTGGGAGTGAGCTGGGACAGGATCCTGCTGATCCAGGGTGGGAAAAGTGTGGGAAGAACCCCATTGATCTATGGTGGGATCAGTGCTGGAGGATTCCCACTGATCCATGTGGGAAAAGTGGAGGATCCCATTGATCCAGGATGGGATTGGTGCTGGAGAATCCCACTGATCCAGGATGGGAAATATTGAAGATTCCACTGGTCTGGGGTGGGAAAAGTGGAGGATCCCACTGATCCGTGGTGGGATCAGTGCTGGAAGATCCCCCTGATCCATGTGGGAAAATTGGAGCATCCCACTGATTTGGGGAGGGAAAAGAGTGGAAAGAACCCCATTTATCCGTGGTGGGATTGGTGCTGGAAGATCCCACTGATCCAGGATGGGAAATATTGAAGATTCCACTGGTCTGGGGTGGGAAAAGTGCTGGAGGATTCCCACTGATCCAAGCTGTGAAAATTGGAGGATCCCACTGATTTGGGGTGGGAAAAGTGTGGGAAGAACCCCATTGATCCATGGTGGGATCTGTGCTGGAAGTGATGTGGGGTGGGAAAAGTGGAGGATCCCATTGATCCAGAGTGGGATCAGTGCTGGAGAATCCCACTGATCCAGGATGGGAAAATTGGAGGATTCCACTGGTCTGGGGTGGGAAAAGTGTGGGAAGAACCCCATTGATCCATGTCAGGAATGGTGCTGGAAGATCCCACTGATCCAGAGTGGGAAAAGTGGTGGATCCTGCTGATCCAGGGTGGAATTGGTGCTGGAGGATCCCACTGATCTGGGGTGGGAAAAGTGGAGGATCCCACTGATCCAGGGTGGGAGAAGCATCCATGGTTCCCACTGAGCCAGGTTCCTGCATCCATTATCCCTCTCCCTGATCCCTGGGATGTTCCTTGTGGCTCTCACTGGGACAGCACAGGGAAAGGATGGGCTCCTGTGCTGGGAATTCTTGGGATAAGGATGGGCTCCTGTGCTGGGAATTCTTGGGATAAGGATGGGTTTGTGTGGCAGGAATTCTCGGGATAAGGATGGGTTTGTGTGGCAGGAATTCTCGGGATAAGGATGGGTTTGTGTGGCAGGAATTGTCAGAGCTCGGAATTTTGACTTCCTTGTGACACCAGAGGTGCCCTTGCCTGTCCCTGCTGTCCCTTTCCTGGGAATTCTCCCATTCCCACCCTCCTGCCACCCGTGGTGCCCAGGGATGCATTCCCAGCGCTGCCATTCCCGGGAATGCTCTGACGTGTCCCCTCTGTCCCCCGCAGGTGGATGAGGAGGGAGCGCTGTGAGCCCGGCTGTGACTCTGCTGCCAGGTGAGCCTGGCCCTGGGATCGCCGGGAATGTGGGCTGGGAATGGCCCTGGGGAGGGGAATCCAGCCGGGAATGTGGCTGGGAATGGCCCTGGGATCGCCAGGAATGGCCCTGGGATCCAGCCAGGAATGAGGCTGGGAATGGCCCTGGGATGGGGAATCCAGCTGGGAATGGTCCTGGGATGGGGAATGCGGCTGGGAATGGTCCTGCAGCCCCTGGGGCAGGAGATCCAGCCGGGAACAGCCCTTGGATGGAGAATCCAGCCGGGAATGTGGGCTGAGAATGGCCCTGGGATTGCCAGGAATACGGCTGGGAATGGCCCTTGGATGGAGAATCCAGCCGGGAATGTGGGCTGGGAATCAGGGGTAGGAGATGGGGATGGGAATGGGAAAAGCTGGGAAAGGGTGGTGGGGCTCAAAGCAGTCCCATTCCAGGAATGGGAATGGGGAAAGACTGGGGAAACTGGGAAAAGCTGGAAAAGGCTGGCAGGGCTCAGAGCAGTCCCATTCCAGGAATGGGAAAGGCTGGAAAAACTCAGAAAGGCTGGAAGAGACTGGCAGAGCTCAGAGTGGTTCCTATGGGCAGGAATGGGAAAAGTTGGGAAAGGCCGGAAAAAACTGGGAAAAAATGGGAAAGGTTGGAAAAGGCTGGCAGGGCTCAGAGCAGTCCCGGCTCAGGTGTGGAGAGTTGAGGGCAGGAATGGGAATGGGAAAAGTTGGGAAAACTGGGAAAGGCTGGAAAGGCTCCAAGCGGTGCTGGCTCCCAGCGAGGCAGGAGCGGGTGAGGCTCTGGAATGTTCCATTAGCAGGAAAATCCCATGGGAATGGGGCTGGGCAGGCCCCCCCAGGAAAATCCCATGGGAATGAGGCTGGGCAGGGCCCCCCAGGAAAATCCCATGGGAATGTGGCTGGGCAGGGCCCCCGGAGCCCTAGGGCTTCTCCCGGACCCTTTGGAAGCACCGGCTGTCCCGGCACTGGTGGCACTGGGATGGGGACAGGGAGGGAACAGATGTGCCATGGAGGTGACCAAGGAAAGGTGTCCAGATCCTCCTGATCCAAACCTCCCTCCAGGGGGGTTTTCCTTAGGGATTTTCCCAATCTCTGCCCCGAACTCTTCCTCTGGCCTTCAGGGTTCGTCTGTTCCTGGAAAAGATCCCAGTCCTGATCCTGATCCTAATCCCAATCCTGATCAATCCCAATCTTGATCCTGATCCTAATCCCAGTCCTGGTCCTGATCCTAATCCCAATCTCAATCCTGATCAACCCCAATCCTGATCTCAATCCTGATGTCAATCCTGATCCTGATTCCAATCCCAAACCCAATTCCAATTCTGATCCCAGTCCCAAACCAGCCCCAGGCCCGGCTGCTGTTCCCACCTGGAGCCATTCCCAATGCTGGGAATCACCGGGATTTGGGATTCCAGCTCCTGTTCCCGGGCTGATCCCATCCCATCCCATCCCATCCCATCCCATCCCATCCCATCCCATCCCATCCCATCCCATCCCATCCATCCCATCCCAGGGATGTGCTGGGAATTCCCACAGGGACACCCCAGGAGCTCCCGGCCCCTTCCCTGCCCGTGCCAGGCTTTGGGATGAAATCCTGGGAATCGGGGCTCAAACCAAGGAATGAGAATTCCAGCAGAGTCCAGGAGGCTTCTCCCGGCTCCAGCCTCATCCCAGACCCTCTGGAATGCTCTTCCAGTGCTTCATTCCCGACCATTCCCAACCATTCTAAACCCCGTTTTCCCACTCCGGGCGCTGCAGGCGCTTCCCTGCCCTGGCGGCCGTGGGAGGCAACGCGGGAACGTGGGAATGCGGGAATGTGGGAGCTTTCCCAAGCTGTTCTCCCGCTGGAATGCGCGTCTGGAGTCTCCCGCTGGTGCCAGACTCGCGGGATGTCACGGTGGGGAGACAGCGCCATTCCCCGATTCCCTGGATTCCTCAGTGATTCCTGGGATTCCTTTGTGATTCCTGGGATTTCTTCCCGGTTCCCAGAATTTCTCCTTGATTCCTGAGATTTTGCCCCAATTCCCAGAGTTTCTCAGCAATTCCTGGAATTTGTCAGTGATTCCTTGGATTTCTCCTTGATTCCCAGAATTTATCCCTAATTCCTGGGATTTCCCCCTAATGCCCAGGATTTTTCCCTGATTCCCAGGATTTCTCTGTGATTCCCAGACTTTATCCCCAACTCCTGCGATTTCTCCCTGATTCCTGAGATTTTGCTCCAATTCCTGAAATTTCTCTGTGATTCCCAGAATTTCTCCCTCATTCCCAGAACTTCTCCCCGATTCCTGGGATTTCTCTGTAATTCCCAGATTTCCCCCTGATTCCTGGGATTCCTCCCTGATCCCTGTGATTTCTCCTTGATTCCTGGGATTTTGCCCCAATTCCTAGAATTTCTCCACAATCCATGGAATTTCTCCTCAATTCCCATAATTTCTCAGTGACTCCCAGAATTTCTCCCCGAATCCCGTAATTTCTCCCTGATTCCTGGGATATCTCCCCAATTCCCAGAGTTCCTCCCCGATTCCTGTAATTTCTCCTCAATTCCTGCAATTTATCTGTGATTCCCAGAATTTCTCTCTGATTCCTGGAATTTCTCTGATTCCCAGAATTTCTCCCCAATTCCTGTAATTTCCCTGCGATTCCCAGAATTTCTCCCTAATTCCTGTAATTCCTCCCCAATTCCTGTAATTTCTCCTCAATTCCCCTAATTTCTCTCTGATTCCCAGAATTTCTCTCTGATTCCCGTAATTTCTCTCTGATTCCTGGAATTTCTCTGCAATTCCTAGAATTTCTCCCTGAATCCTGTAATTCCTCACCGATTCCCGTAATTAATTTCCCCCCAATTCCCGTAATTTCCCCCTGATTCCCATAATTTCTCCGAGATTTCCGAAATTTCTCCAATGTCCAGAATTTCCCCGCCATTCCCAGAATTTCCCCGCCATTCCCAGAATTAATTTCCCCCCGTTCCCGGGATCCCGCTCCGTTTCCCGGCCTATCCCGGGCCTGGCTCGGGATTAGCGCGGCCCCGCCGAGCAGATGGAGCGGCGCTGATCCCATTAGCGGCGCCGCCGGGGGGGCCCGGGATGTTTGTCCCGCCCGGATCCAGCTCCGGGTGCCCCCAACCCCTCGGGCAGCGCGGAATTCCCGGGAACAGGTGAGCTCCAACCCCGGGATGGGTTCTGGTGGCGTTCCGCCAACGCTCCCGTGGGATTCCCGGGGATTCCCGGTGGTTTTTGGGTCACTGTGGGGGTGGCAGAGGGGACAGGACGTGGCAGTGCCACCACCGGGCTGTCCTGGGTGGCACCAGCGGGCTTTCCTGGGATGAGAGCGGGAATTGTGGGAGCTTCCAGGTGGGATCTGTTTGTCCCCGCGCTGTCCCCGCGTCACTGGAATTGTCCCTGCGCGGCTCCGGGCCTGCTCCTGTCCCGCTCCATGGGAATGTTGGTGCTGCGGGACGGGGGGGGAACTGTCCCCATCCAGGGATCTGCGGGGTCTCTGGGATCCTGGAACGCTCCAGCCCTGGCAGGGATTTCCTGTGTCCCGTGCCAGCACAGCTCTGTCCCCTCTGTCCCCTCTGTCCCCTCTGTCCCCTCTGTCCTCTCCATCCCTGTTCCCCCATCTCTGTCCCCTCTGTCCCCATTCCTGTCCATCTGTCTCTGTCTCTCTGTCGGTGCCCCCCGTCGCTGTCCCCTCTGTCCCCTCTTTTGCTGTCCCATCTGTCCCCATTCCTGCCCCTATGTCCCTCTGTCCCTGTCTCCATTCCGGTCCCCTCTGTCCCGTCTGTCTCTGTCCCTCTGTCCCCCCTGTCCCTGTTC
>JAWWEY010000055.1:589471-603967 GCA_035582745.1 Loriotus luctuosus | reverse complement strand
GTATGTCAGTGTATGCCCATTGCCTCTTGTCCTGTCACTGGGCACTATGGAGGAGAGTCTGGCCCCTCTGTCCCTCTGTCCCCTCTGTGTCCCTCTGTCCCTGTCCCTATTCCTGTCCCTCTGTCCCCTCTGTCCCCTCCGTCCATGTCCCCCTGTCCCCATTCCTGTCCCTCTGTCCGTGTCCCTCTGTCCCTGTCCCTATTCCTGTTCCTCTGTCCCCTCTGTCCCTGTCCCCATTCCTGTCCCTCTGTCCGTGTCCCTCTGTCCCTCTGGCTGCGCAGGTCCCGCGGTGCCGCGCGTGGCGCTGCGGTTTCCATGGTGACGGTGCCGGGAACGTTCCCATGGATACGGAGCGGGATGGGGGAGCCCCGAAACCGGGGGGACATTCCCGAAACCGAGGGCACAATCCCGATCCAGGGAGGACATTCCTGATCCAGGGAGGACATTCCTGATCCAGATGGGCCTTTCCCGGGATGGGGAGGTGACAGGGAAGGCCCCAAAACTGTGACCCGTCCCCAAAATCTGTGACCGGTCCCTAATACCTGTCCTGTACCCAAATTCCTCTCTTGTCCCCAAATCTGTCCTGTCCCCAAATCCCCTCTTTTGTCCCCAGACTTCCCTCCTGTCCCCAAATCTGTCCTGTCCCCAAACCTGTGACCTGTCCCCAGACCCCTCTCCTGCCCCCAAAATCTGTGTTCTGTCCCAAAATCCCTGTCCTGTCCCCAAACCCCTGATCTGTCCCTAAATCTGTGTCCTGTCCCCAGTCCTCTCTCTTGTCCCCAAATCTCCTTCCTGCCCCCAAATCTCTCCTGTCCCCAAAATCTCTCTCCTGTCCCCTAAACCTGTGACTTGTCCCCAAATCCCTGCCCTGTCCCAAATCCCTTTCTTGTCCCCAAATCTCCCTCCTGTCCCCAAATTTCTGTCCCCAGACCCCTCTGCAGGGGCTGGGACTGCCGGGCATTTTGGGATTTTGTGGCACCAAACTCTGGCATCATCCTGGAAGGGCCGGGCAGGGACGGAGCAGCTCCGGCAGGAAAATCAGGAATGTTCATCCCAGAACACAGGAGCTCCAGGAAAATCAGGAATGTTCATCCCAGAACACAGGAGCTCCAGGAAAATTGGGAATGTGCATCCCAGAACACAGGAGCTCCAGGAAAATTGGGAATGTTCATCCCAGAACACAGGAGCTCCAGGCTGACCCAATTCTGGCTTCCAGAGCCTGAAGGAGCTGTGGGAAACAGGGAGAGGGAAAAACCCCAAAGGATGGAGGGACAGGACACAGGGAATGGCTCCCAGTGCCAGAGGGCAGCCATGGATGGCATCTTGGCAATGAGGAATTCCTGGCTGGGCTGGCACTGCCAGAGCAGCTGGGGCTGCCCCTGCATCCCCTGGATGGGGTTTGGAGCAGCCTGGGACGGTGGCAGGTGTCCCCAGGTGGTGGCACTGGGTTATTGTTAGTGTCCCATCCCATTCCATCGTTCCCTGATCCTATTCCAGGAATCTGGAGAATCCCAAAAACTCCATCTGGGACCCCTGAATTCCCCCCATCCCAGCCCTGTCCCTGTGCCGGACATTTGGGGACACTGATGTCCCCCCTTGTCCCGCTGATGTCCCCGTGTCCCCAAGGGGGTGGCGCTCGCCCTTTAATGCCCGGTCCGGTCCCTCCGCGCTGTCCCAGTGCCCCTGGAAGAGCGGGAGAGGAAAAATCCATGGAATTACCCGGCAGGCGCTGGGGACACTGCGGGGACACTGCGGGGACACTGCGGCCACCCGCGGGCGATCGATGCTCCCCGCGCTGTCCCCGTGTCCTGGCACGGGCGGGGACTCCAGGGGGACAATCCTGATCCTGTCCCTCCCCTTGTCCTGCTCCCCTCCCTTCCCTTTCCCTGTCGCCTTCCCCTGCTCCTGTCCCTGTCCCTTCTTGTCCTTTCTCATGTCCCTGTCCCCTCTTTCTGTCCCTTCCTTGTCCCCTGTCCTTGTCCCCTGTCCCTGCCCCCGGGTTTGTCCCCGACCCCCCCGCGGTGACAAAGGACACGCGGGGCTGGCCCGGGCCGCTCCGTGTCCCCGTGTCCCCGTCACGTGGCTTGGGGACAGCAGCGGTGACCTCGCCGTGGCCAGATAAGCGCGGGGACAGCCTGGCAGGGCTGGCACGGGGCTGGCACCGCCCCAGCGACCGGCCCCGGTGGCACGGCCGGCCCCGCGGGGGTGACGCGGCGGGGACAGAGCGGGACAGTCCCCGTGTCCCCGTGTCCCCAATCCCGAGGGTCCCCGTGTCCCCATTCCCGAGGGTCCCCGTGTCCCCAATCCCGAGGGTTCCAGGGTCACTCAGGAACGGCCCCACAGGTGACAAACGGCACCGATTGTCCCCGGGCCCGGCCCGAGTGACATTCCCGAGCCTTCCAGGAGGGATTGCATCCCTGATCCTTCACAGAGCAGGGATTGGATCCCTGATCCTTCTGGGGCAGGGTCTGGATCCCTGATCCTTCCAGGAGGGATTGGATCCCTGATCTTTCCAGGATCCCTGATCCAGGTGAGGGATTTTGGCCCCCTGATCCTTCCACATTCCCTGATCCAGATGAGGCTTCGTCTCCCTGGTTCTTCCAGGTGAGGGGTTGGCTCCAGGTCCCTCCCCTGATCCTTCCAGGGCAGGGTTTGGATCCCTGATCCTTCCAGGGCAGGGTTTGGATCCCTGATCCTTCCAGAGCAGGGTTTGACTCCCCTGAGAATTCCAGGTGAGGGTCTGGATCCCTGATCCAGCCAAGGTTGTGACTCCCTCATCCTTCCAGGCTCTCCTGAGAATTCCAGGTGAGGGATTGGACCCCTGATCCTTCCAGGTCTCATTCCCTTGATCCTTCCAGGTGAGGGTTTTTGGCCCCCTGATCCTTCCAGGTTCCCTTCCAGGGCAGGGTTTGGATCCCCTGAGAATTCCAGGTGAGGGTCTTGCCCCAGATCCTTCCAGGTTTGGTTCCCTTCATCCTTCCAGGGGCAGGACTGGATCCCTGATCCTTCCAGGGGGGGAATTGGATCCCTGATCCTTCCAGGATCCCTGATCCAGGTGAGGCTTTGGCAGCCGGAGCCACAGGGCTGGATCCAGCTCTGGAAGGGCAGGAATTGTTTGGGATCCCTGGAAGGGCAGGAATTGTTTGGGATCCATGGAAAGAAAGGCAGGAATTGTTTGGGATCCGAGGAAAGAAGGGCAGGAATTGTTTGGAATTTCTGGAAGGGCAGGAATTGTTTGGGATCTGTGGAAAGAAAGGCAGGAATTGTTTGGGATCCCTGGAAGAGCAGGAATTGTTTGGGATCCGTGGAAGAAGGACAGAAATTGTTTGGGATTTCTGGAAGGGTAGGGATTGTTTGTGATCCATGGAATGGAAGGCAGGAATTGTTTGGGATCCCTGGAAAGGCAGGAATCGTTTGGGATCCAGGACCCCTCTCCCATGTAGCCGGGCAGTGACAATTCCAGAGCTGGAAAATCCCAGTTGGGATTTTCCCAACTCTTCCTGGGCCCGTTCCCAATGATCCCAGCCATCCCAGTGATCCCACCAGGTCTCCCTTGCCCTGTCATTCCCAGCTGGTTTTCCCAGGAAAAGCTCGGGAACGGCCTCACCTGGGCACACACCGAGCCAGGTGCTTCCCAAAAACCCTTTTCCCAAAGGATCCCGGATTTTTCTGGATGGGGATGTGGGACTGGAGAGGAGGCAGCAGCTTCCCAGCCATCCCTGGGCTTGGGAAAACTGGGAAAGTTGGGAAAGGGAGGGAATTTAACCTGGATTCTGCCAGGGAAAAGTGCTAGACCCAGGGAAAAACTCCATTCCCAGGATTCCAATCCCAGGGGAAAATTCCTATCCCAGGGAGAAACTCCAGTTCCAGGGGAAAATTCCATTCTTCCCTGGGAAAAACTTCAATCCCAGGAAAATTCCAATCCTGGAGAAAAACTCCAATTCCCAGGGAAAAACTCTGATCCCAGGGAAAAGCTCCAATCCCAGGATTCCAATCCCAGTGAAAAACTCCAATCCAATCTGAAAATCCCCCCAAAATTCCCAAAAATCCTTTCCAGGTCTCCCTATCCTGCTGCCCTTTTCCCATGGTTATCCCATCTGGATTCCCTCTGGAATTTCCCTCTGAATTTCTGTTCTCCCTGGAATTGCTGTTCCCTCTGGAATTGCTGCTCCCAGCCCTGGAATTTGGGCAAGGCTCCGGATTTATAATTCCAAAATTATGGGAAGAAGGATGGGAAATCTGGGAATTCTGTTCCTGCAGGAAAAGGTGGGAAGGTGGCTCTGCTTTGACCCTCTTGGGAATTCTCAGAAATCCAAGGAATTCTCAGAAATCCAAGGAAAATGCCACTGCAGGGAAAAAAAAAATCTTGGAATATTTTTCTAGCTCCCTTGGATGCTTTTCCAACTTTTTGGCTTTTTTCCCCCCTGCTGTTGGAATGAGACTCTTTGGGCTGTGATTCCTAAAAGATTGCACAGATTCCTTGGAAAAAAAAAAAAAAAAGTGGAATTTTTTGGATTTCATGAGCAGAGAAGTGGATTTAAGGAGGGTAAACGACTCCACAAAACGGAATTTGGGGAATTATTCAGTTGTGGAATTTTTTCCAGCCTTTCCCAGACGGGGCCCTAAAATTATTGGGAATTAATGAGGGATGGATTAAAAAAAAAGGAAAAATCCCAGGGATCGCCATATGGAGCACTCCATTTGTGGGATAATGAGGCAGAGAGAGGGGGAAAAATGGGAATAAATAAAATCTGGGATTAGGGAAAGGGGGGAGGAGAATTTGGGATGGGATTGGGGCACGGATCCAAAGGGATCCAAAGGGTTTTCCCAGCTACCCCAGGCCACGGAGCAGGAGGATCCCGTGGCTTTCCCTGTTTATCCCGATTTTTCTCCTTCCCAAGTGCACTTTTCCAGCTGGAATTTTGGGGTTCTCTTGCTATTTTTACTCATCCCTCAGGGTGGGATCCCAAAGTTCCTTCGTGGGGTCTCTTTAGGGGGATTGATCCTGCTGGGAGAATTCCATGGAATTCCCAGGGAGATTCCAGGTTCAGAGTGGGGCTGATTCCAGAAAATTTGGAAATGGACCCTGCTCAGGGAATTCTGTGGAATTCCTGGAGAGATTCCATGCAGGAGCAATGTTGGAGTCCCAAAATCCCTTTATGGGATCTCTTTAGGGGATGGATCCTACAGGGAGAATTCCCTGGAATTCCTGGGGGAGATTCCATGTGAAGAGGGGCTGATCCCATGAAACTCCCAGGAATGGGCCCAGCTGGGGGAATTCCATGGAATTCCTGAGGAGATTCCATATGAAAAGCAGGGCTGATCCCAGATTTCTTGTGGGAATGGGCCCTGCTGGGGGGATTTTTGGGGTCCAGGGATCGCCTTTGAGATTTCTCGTGGGGAATTTCTCCCTCCTGGGGGAACATTCCAGAGGGTCCCTGTGGGAATGTCCATTTCCATCCTGGGGATCCTTTCCTGAGGGATGATCCCTGCTGGGAATGGGGGTTCCAGGAGTCCATTCCCAGATTTCTCCATCCTTGGGAATGGCTCTTCCTGGGGGATATTCCCAGGGATCCTGTGGGAATGTCCATGGAGAGTGGGAATTCATTCCTTGACTTTTCCTTAGGAATGGCCTTTCCTCGGGGTATTTCCAGAGGGTCCCTGTGGGAATGTCCATGTCCATCCCGAGGGTCCCATCCCAGATTTCTCCTGAGGAATGGTCACTTTTTTGGGACAATCCTTGCTGGGCAGGGTTTGTGGGATCCTGTGGGAATGTCCATGGAGAGTGGGAGTTCACTCCTGGACTTTTCCCGGGGTGATCCCTTCCTGGGGCTATTTCCCTGTGGGAATGTCCCTGTCCCTCCTGGGGATCCTTTCCTGAGGGACGATCCCTGCTGGGATTCCAGGGGTCCCTTCCCAGATTCCTCCATCCTTGGCAGTGCCCTTCCTAGCGGGATGGGGAGAGTGGGAGTTCACTCCTGGACATTTCCTTGGGAACAGCACTTCCTGGGATATTTCCAGAGGGTCCCTGTGGGAATGTCCGTGTCCATCGCGGGGGTCCCATCCCAGATTTCTCCATCCCTTGGGAACGCCGCTTTCTCCCCGCTGGCTGTGCCAGTTCCAGGGCTCCCTGCCGGGGCTCGGCGATGCCTCTCCCGGGGCCGTCCCGCCGCTCCGCTCACCCCTCGCTTCCCCCCGCAGGGCCCCGGGCGGGCGCTGAGCGCGGCCCCGGCGCGGTGCGGAGCCGGTGCCGGTGCGGGAGCGGAGCGGGCGCGGGCCG
This sequence comes from Loriotus luctuosus, assembly GCA_035582745.1. NCBI lineage: Eukaryota > Metazoa > Chordata > Aves > Passeriformes > Thraupidae > Loriotus > Loriotus luctuosus. The sequence goes on along the minus strand of JAWWEY010000055.1, from coordinate 597,687 downwards.
CCCGCCGCGGCGCACGGAGCATGCCTCTGAGCCCCGCGGGCAGCAAGCATGAGAGCCCCGAGTCGCCGCCGCCGGAGCCGCCGCCGGAGCGCCAGCCCCGCGCCGCCGTCAGCAGCAGCGGGGCGCCGAGCCCCGGCCTGCGGGAGGAGCCGCGCCTGGAGCCGGCCCGGGGCCACGGCGGGCCCCGCTCGCCCAAGCTGGCGGCACCGGCGCGCATGGAGGAGCCCGCGCCCGGCGCCATCGTGGTGCGCATCGGCATCCCCGACCTGCAGCAGACGGTGAGTGCCGGGGGGGCACCGGGCAGGAGGGAGGGAGGGAGCCCCGAGCGGCCGCTGCCGCGCCGGGACCGCGCCGAGCCGGGAGGGACCGCGCCGAGCCGGGAGGGACCGCGCCGAGCCGGGAGGGACCGCGCCGAGCCGGGAGGGATGCGCACCGGGTCCGCGCCGAGCCGGGATGCGCAGCGGGAGCCGCACCGGGACCGCGCCGAGCCGGGATGCGCAGCGGGAGCTGCACCGGGAGCGCCACCGCGAGCCGCCCGCGCCGGGATGCGCAGCCCAGAGCGGCCCCGATCCGCATCCAGAGCAGCCCTCAGCCGCACTCACACCGGGCCCCGTCCGCACACGGACCGGCCCAAACCTCGCTCAGACCGGCCCCGTTCTGTACCCGGGCCCGCCCCAAACCTCTCTCGGACCAGTCCCGATCCGCACCCAGGCCGGTCCCGACCCTCACTCAGACCGGTCCCGATCTGCGCCCTGATCCGCACCCGGTTCGGCGCCGCACCGGCTCTGGCCGCGATCCGCATCCCGCCCCGCATCCCGCCCCGCCGCCGCCCCGGCAGCACCGGCAAACTTCTCCCTGCCACGGGCTCGGCAGGACGGGTCCCATTGCCCGGGTTCCCGGTGTCCCCACCCGGTGTCCCCACCCCGGTGTCCCCACCCGGTGTCCCCCCGCTCCCGCAGTGCCCGGTGGCAGCGCTGCCATCCCGGGGGTGCTGCGGTGCGGCCGCGGCTCGGGGCCGCTCCCCGCCCCAGGGGTCCGCACCCACCGGGACCGGGCTGGGAACGGGACCGGGGCAGGAATTGGAATCGGCTCCAGGACCAGGCTGTGGGGCCACAACCTTGGTGTGTGACGGTCACTCGTGTCCAGGGTGCTCCACTGGGCTGGACAGTGGTGTGGTGGACACCGGAATGGTGTGGGGGTGATGGACACCGGAATGGTGTGGGGGTGATGGACACTGGAATGGTGTGGGGGTGATGGACACTGGAATGGGGGGCCATGTGCCAGTGCCATTGGTGGGATGTGCTGTGTAACCCCAGGAGTGACCCCAGAGGGACCCCAAAGTCCAGGAGTGACCCCGGGAGTGACCCCTGAGGTGACCCCGGGGTGACCCCAGGAGGGCACAGCCCTGGTGAGGGCTCAGCTGGGCACAGGGATCCAGGAACCCGGAGTTCCCTGGAATTGGGGGATTTGTAGGGAATGAGAAGCAGGAAAAGCTGAAGGGCTGTGGGGATGGGGTAATTAACAGCCCTCGTTAGGGGAGTGGGCAGCTGGAGGTGACAAGGCTGAGGTGACAAGGGTGAGGTGACAGACCTGGGTGAGCAGAGGGCACCAAGGGCAGTTGGAGCCTCTTGGACAGGAACAATTCTCTGTTGGGGCCTGGCCTGGGGTCCCCACGGGGACTGCGGGGTGGTGGCACTGGGGACACGGGGCTGGCAGAGACCAGTGGCACTGGAGACACAGAGCCTGTGTCTGGTGGCACTGGGGACACCGAGCCTGTGGTCAGTGGCACTGGGGACACAGGGCTGGCAGTGGCTGGTGGCACTGGGGACTCATGGGCTGTGTCTGGTGGCACTGGGGACACAGAGCTCTCAAAGGCCAGTGACATTGGGGACATGGAGCCTGTGGTCAGTGGCACTGGGGACACAGGGCTTGGCAGAGACTGGTGGCACTGGGGACATCAAGTCTGTGGTCAGCGGCACTGGGGACTCGTGGGCTGTGTCTGGTGGCACTGGGGACACTGAGTCTGTGGTCAGTGGCACTGGGGACACAGAGCTGGCAGACTGGCGGTGCTGGGGACATCAAGCCTGTCAGTGGTGGCACTGGGGACACTGAGCTGTCAGAGGCTGGTGGCACTGAGGACTCATAGGCAGTGTCTGGGGACACTGGGGACACTTAGCCTACACTGTCCCCTGTGGTCAGTGGCACTGAGGACATCAAGCTTGTGTCTGGTGGCACTGGGGACACAGGACCTGTGGTGGCCCTGGGGACACCGAGCTCTCAAAGGCTGGTGACACTGGGGACATTGAGCCTGGCAGAGGCCAGTGGCACTGGGGAATCACAGGCTCTGTCTGGTGGCACTGGGGACACCGAGGTGGCAGGGGCCAGTGGCACTGGGACCTGTGGTGGCACTGGGGACATTGAGTCTGTGGTCAGTGGCACTGGTGACACCAATCCTGTGTCTGGTGGCACTGGGGACACCGAGCTGGCCAAGGACCATCCCGGAGGTGCCTCTGGAGCTCCAGATCCATGGCCAACATCCCAGCAGCTCTTCCATAAAAACTCTGCTGGAGATGGGAAATCTTTGGGATCACCGGGATAGGAATTCTTTGGGATGATCAGTTTGGGAACTCTTTGGGATCACCAGGATGGGAATTCTTTGGGATCACTGGGATGGGAATTCTTTGGGATCACCAGTTTTCCAGCCCCAAGTCCAGCTCCATCCTGGCATTCCTGAGGTCAGGAATTCCATAAAGCTCAGGTTATAGAATTCCCATCTTTTGTCCAGGAGCCTCCAGGTGGGATTTGAAAGTCCCAGGAAGTTTTCCTGCCCTCTTGGAATTTGCTCATCCTGAATCCCTGGAATTCCCTGGAAGTGCTGGAATTCCCAGGTGCAAATCTCCCCCCGGTTTTCCTGGGAATAAAGGGCCTTTTCCTTTGGCACATCCCAGTTTTTATCACCTGCACCTGAGCCAGGGAAGAGGTCTTAAATTCCCCACACCTGGAAAATCCTGGGAAAGCTCCTGGTGGGTGGTGGAGCTGCTCCAGGGAGCTGCAATTCCCAAAAAACCTCTGGAATTGCTCCCAACCCTCGGCATTCCAGAGCTCTGGAAAATGTGGGACAATGCCCTCAGGTCAGTGCTGGGAATGTTGGTATTGTTTTGTGCAGGGCCAAGGGTTGGACTTGGAGACCCTGGGGGAGGTTTTCCAGCTTGGCATGTTCTGGAATTCCATGGGAATGGGGAAGTTTCGCAGGGAATGGGGCTGTGGGAAATGAGGAATTTTCGGGGTCTTTCCTCCTCTTTTCTCCTTCCCTTTCCTTTCCAAGTGTCCTGTGGGGTGATGGGATCCCAATTCCCAGTTCTCCCGCTCGGATTGTGGATGGAGGAGGTTGAACCTTCCTGAGGTGCCCAGGGGGTCTGGAATGTCCTGAGGTGTCCAGGTGGGAAGTTGGGAATGTTCTGAGGTGTCTGAGCAAGTCTGGAATGTCCTGAGGTGTCCAAGGAGAAGGTCTGGAATGTTCTGGAATGTCCTGAGGTGTCCAGGGGTTCTGGAATATCCCAGAATTGTTTGAGCAGAGGGTCTGGAATGTCCTGGGGTGTACAGTGGGGCGTGGGGAATGTTCTGAAATATCCTGAGGTGTCCAAGGGGTTCTGGAATGTCCTGAGGTGTCCAGGTGGAAGGTCTGGAGTGTTCTGGAATGTTCTGAGGTGTCAAGGTAGAAGGTTGGGAATGTCCTGAGGTGTCCTGAGCAGAGGATCTGGAATGTCCTGAGGTGTCCAGGAATATCCTGGGATGTCCCAGCAGGTCTGGAATGTCATGGAATGTCCTGAAGTGTCCAAGCAGACAGTCTGGGATGTTCTGGAATGTCCTGGGGTGTCCAGGTGGGAGGTCTGGAATGTCCTGAGGTGTCCAGAAGGTTGGGAAGCTGGGGATGTTCCACTGATCCCGGGGCAGCATTCCAGGGAATCCATGAAATGTCTCACTGATCCTATCAAAGATTCCAAGAAAACCATGGGATGTCCCACCGATCCCATTGTGAGATTCCAGGGAATCCATGGGATGTCCCACTAATCCCATCACAAGATTCCAGGGAATCCAGCCATGATCCAGGATCCAGGCTCAGCCTGGATCTCCAGGTGTTTCCCATCCTGGAGCTTTTCCACAGGGCAGGGAACTGATTTCCTTGGATACCCTGAGCTCAGGAGATTCCCAGTTTTGGAATTTGAGAGCCTGGATCACTCCCTGAACCGGGAATGTGATCCTGGCAAAAGGAGGGTGCAGAAATCCCTGAGGATCCTTTGGAGCTTCCCCGTCCCATCCCGGAGCCGCGGCTCCTTCGGGAAGAGCCGTGGGAAGGGTGGTGGAGACCCGGGATAAAATTATCCCAACCTCCCACGGGGTCCGGGAACTCGGAGCCGGATTTTAAGGAGACAGGAACACGGCCGAGCTGGGGTTGGTTCCTCTGGAATAATTTATGGATTCTGCACTGTTAAATCCCACGGGAAAACCCATTCCTGAAATTTGGCGGGAGCGCTTTGGGAGCAGCCTCCTGGTTCAGTAGGAAAAAGTGGCAAATCCAGGGAAAATCCCGTGAATGTGCCGAGCTTTCCTCTCTGTCGGCAGGGCTGGAATCCTGGAGGTGCCGGAGCAAACCTTGGGATCATCCCATGGGAATGGGCTCTGTGGGGGCCAGCACCGGCTGTGATTCCAAAGGTTTTCCGTTTGTTTTTCCTCTGGAAGCAGGGAAAACTCATTCCAAGGAACCACAGGCTCGGCACATCCCAGGAAATCCGGGATGTGGAGAGATGGGAGGCTCCTGCAGCCTCGGGAAGCCGCCAGCATTCCCAGGGCTGGAATTTATGGAAACAGCTGGGAAAGATCAGGGATATGTAGCCAGGGAGGAATTTTCTGGAATTTTCCAAAGGTTTTCCTTCCCCATTTTGTGCTGGCATCTCTTCCTCTTCCCTTTGAAATCATGGAAAAGCCAGAATTCAAATAAAATCTCAGCTGGATTTATCCAGGAGCAGCTCCCGGCATTGGATGGCCTAGGAGTGTCCAGCTGGAATTCCAGAGGTTTTTCCTGATGTTTTCCAGGATGTGCTGGGAGCTCCCAGCCCTGATCCCTCAATCCTTGGAATGCTGGAGTGGGAATTCCCACATTTTGTCCCCTCCAAGGCGGTTTTTAATTGGGAGCCTCCCAGTTTTCCTCTGGCTTTGCTGAGGAGATTCCTCAGCATTCCAAGGCTGGGTGGGAACGGGAATTCTGCTTGGGAATTCCTTTGGGATGAGGAAGAGGAGGCTCCTGCCCATCCCATGTGGCAAATTCCTGGGAAGGGAAGGGAGAACATGGAAAAGGGAGGGATGAGAGTGGGAATATGGATTCCAAGGGATGGGAGCAGCTGGAAAAGGGAGGGATGAGAGTGGAGATCCTTCTGTGGGAATGTGGATTCCAAGGTATGGGAACACCTGGAAAAGGGAGGGATGAGAGTGGGAATGTGGATTCCAAGGGAAGAGAGAACATGGAAAAGTGTGGGATGATGGATTGCTCCTCTTCCCACCAATTCCCTGCCTCCATCCCAGGGCTTTTCCATTCCCTTGTCTTCCCAGTACTTAGATCCCAAAATTCACGTAGATCCCGAAATTCCCCTCTCCATTCTCCACTCTCCAGCCATGGGAACACGGTAAAAAAGAGGGAAAATCAGGAGAATTCAATTCCTGCAAGGGGAAAGTCGGGATATCGGGAATGGCCCTTGGGAATGGCCCCAAACCTTTGATCCTTCCCTGCTTCTGCACTGCGGCAAAAACCCTGGGATGTCGAGAATTCCAATGGAATTTTCCCCCCGTTTTAGGGCAGAACCAAAGTGCTTCCAAACAGGCCGGGAGCTGCTTTTTGCTTGGAGCTTCCCATTGTTTTTCCATGGAAATGCGGCTCCTTTCAGATCTGCCGGATCGCGCTCCATGAATGGAGCAGCTGCTCCGCTTTTTTTCCCTCTTCCCCATTTCCATTTTTCCTGTCCCCATTCCTGCAGGTGCTGCCTGCAGATTTTTCCAGGCTTTTTGTGGCTTTTTTTTTTTTTTTGGAGCTCTTTTCCCACGGCGGCCGTTGGAGCATCCGGAGGGAGGATCCGGAAGGAACCGAGTGAGAGTGTCCCAAAAACCGGTGGGAATCAAACGAGTGATTCCCAAAAATCCCCTGGAAGGATTCGGGTGCTTTAACCATTAATCCCGAAATCCCTGAGCTTGGAAAAGAATTCCAAGATCAAATCCAAGCTGGGCCTGATCCCAATCCCAGAGCTCTGAGAGCCACATTCAGGAAATTCTTGGATTCCTCCATGGATGGCCATCCCGGCTTTTCCAGGCCCTTCCCAGCTTTTCCAGCCCCATCCCGGCTTTTCCAACCCCTGATCCAGAGGAAACATTGGAAAGCTGCAGTTCCACCACGTTTAAGTGGCTTTTTCCGCCCCAAATCCAAACAATTCCATAGGAATAAATCCCATTTATCCCAAACAATTCCCCTGGCACATTCCAGAGGATGCCGAGCAGCAGAACCTCCCAAAATATTCCAGCACAGCCCCAAATCCCAGGAATTTCCCCCGGGGGCAAAGTCACCCTCTGTGAGCTCAATCAAACAAAGTGGATCGATCGGAATCCGAGCAATTCCCAATTTTATCCAGGAGAAATCCGCCGGCAGCAAAATCCACCCGAAAATAACCGGGGCTGCCGCGCATTCCTGATCCGCGGCTTTTTCCAAGGAAAATCCGACTCGGATCAAGCCGTGACCGGCACATTTGCAATTTAATAAATTTAAAAGATTTTACGACCAAAATTCCCTTTTTTTGTCCTCCCAAGCGGATTTGCTGGAACAGGATGCATCCATTGAGGCAATTTTCATGGAAAACATCAATCCCATCTTTTCATTTTCCAGCCATTTTTTTTGGGAAGAGCACATTCCGTGCTTAATAAAGGAGAATTCTGAGTCATTTGAGGCGAGGAAAAATTGGCATGAAAAGAAAATTAGTTGAGCGCTTGGAAATATTCCTAAAAAAAAAATATCAGGAATAACGGCTCTGAATTCCATCTGCTGGATTCCTTGGGAGTGTGGGAGCAACCAAAGAGCTCCAGCACCCACCAGGAACAGGAGGAAAAAAGGGAATTTTTTTCCCAAGAATTCTTTAAGTTGAGGGTTTCTTGTGGCCATCCAAAATCTTGGAATTGGAGGTTCTCAGATTCTGGGAATTGCCTGGAAAGGTGGGAATGGGGAAGGAAAAGGAACTCTTGGAAGGGTTCACAGCTTCCATTGGGAAGGGAAGGAAATCCCTGCCCAGATTCCCACTGCGGATCCACAAGGGAATGCCCTGGAGGCGCTGGAAAATCCCACAGATCCTGCTGGGAATCCCAAGAATTCCAGGGTTCCCTCATTCCCTTGGGATGCAGATGGAATTCCCACAGGAGAGTGGGAATCGTAGCATTTAAGGAATGCCGTGGGATCGGGTCTGGAAACCCGATGGATACAAAAGGGAGAAGGAGAGGCTGGAATTCTGTGTCCACAACCAGTTTGTCCCGGCAGGAAATCATGGAAAAGGGGCTGGAATTCATGAGGGAATTTAGGAATGCCTGAGAGCCAGAGCGGGAAAGAAGCAACAGGAGAAAGTTTTGCACATTCCGTGGGGAAGTTCCAAATCCTCGGGATAAGGAGGGGATGGAGCGGGGCCAGGGAAGGGAATGGAACTGGGAAGGTGCTGGAAAGCTCCGGAGGAATTTGGGAAAACTCTGGAGGGATTTGGGATTTGGGCTGGAAAACTCCAGAGGGATTTGAGATTTGGGCTGGAAAAACCCAGCTGGATTTGGGATTTGGGCTCAGCCTGGAGCAGAGGCTGCTCCCAGAGGCTCTGGGGCTCCTTCGGGATGGGCTCTGGCTCATCCCAGGATTCTCAGAGAAGCTTCTGGAAGCCCTGGGCCATCCCAGGGCTCCCTCATTCCCAAGGATTTCCCTTTGCTTCCCAGATTTCCATCGGGCCTGGGCTGGGCTCGGGGCTGGGCCATGCCGGGCGCTCCCGGATCCAGGATTTCCTGGCTTTGACTTTTCCACTTCCAAAGGGAAATTCCCTTTTTGATCTCTTTGCTTAATCCCCACTCCCACCCTCCAGATTCCCACATTTTATATTATTCCAGCTTTCCAGCTTTTTCCATGGTGATATCCATGAAAATTTTAACTA
>JAWWEY010000055.1:563118-573542 GCA_035582745.1 Loriotus luctuosus | reverse complement strand
TTGTGACACTTTCATGTTTGTGATGCAAAAATTTTTGGGATTTGCTCGTGTTGTGTTGTGCTGATTTTTGGTAAGCATTGATTTTTGGGATGCATCACTTTTTGGGATTTACCTGCTTTGGGATGTGCCCATTTTTGTGATGCGTCATTTTTTGGGATGTGCTGGGTTTTGGGTTGTATTAATGTTTGGGATACCAAGATTTTTGTGATGTTCCCATTTTTTGGGATGTGCTGATTTTTGGGATGCGCCCCTTTTTTGGGGTGTTCCCATTTTTGGGACTTGTTGATTTTTGGGATGTGCTGGTTTCTGGGATGCACTGATTTTTGGGAATGTGGGAGGTGGGAGGGAAGATCAGGAAGGTCCCAGCCATGTCTGTGGAGCTGTGGTGTTTTTTGGGAATGGTTTTGATTCCCAAGGTCTGGAATTCCTGGAGTTGTGGTGTTTTTTGGGAATGGTTTTGATTCCCAAGGCCTGGAATTTCTGGAGTTGTGGTGTTTTTTGGGAATGGCTTGAATTTCCAAGACCAGGAATTTCTGGAATTGTGGCAAACAAGGAACAAGAGTTTTGGGAGCTCACGGATACAGGAAGGGAGGGATGGGCTAGGAATTCAGGGAAGGATTTGGGGAGTCCCGGGATGGATTTTGGGAATCACTTTTGATTCCCATGATCCAGAATTCCTGGAATTCCCATCAGCTGCTCCAGGCTCCAGCTCCACCTGGGAATTATTGGGAGGGGAAACAACCCTGGGAATTTCTAGGAATGTTGTGGGGCAGGATGGTGATCCCGAAGGAACACTGGGAATTCCAGGATAGAGACAGGGAGTTGCTGTGGGAATTCCTGGGCACAGCTGGTCCTGGGGGATCCCAGAAAGTTCTGGGATTTTATTCCATGGGTTCTGGATTCTGGGAGCAGATCCAGGAGCTCGGGCAGGGCAGGGATTTGTCCGGAGGGACGGGAACATCTGGAAGCACAGGAAGGAGCCAGGAGGGGTCTGGGAGGATTGGGACTGGAATTCCAGGGAATGGGAGCAGGGGAATGGGAAAAGGGGAATGGGAAAAGGGGATGGAATTATGGGGGTGGGAAAAGAGGAATAGGAAAAGGAGATGGAATTATAGGGATGGGAGCAGGGGATGGAATTATGGAGATGGGAAAAGGGGCTGGAATCAGGGGGATGGGAGTTTGGGAAGCAGGATTAGGATGGGATGGAGGGACAGGAGCAGGAAGATGGAAGCAGGGGTGGAAACAGGAGGTGGAAGTGGAGGGACAGGAGCAGAGGGATGGGAGCAGGGAATGGGAGCAGAGGGATGGGAGCAGGGATGGGAGCAGGGAATGGGAGCAAGGGCAGGAGCAGAGGATGGAAGCAGGGAATGGAAACACAGGACAGGAGCAGGGGACAGGAAAGACAAAACCAGGAATGGCAGCAGGAGATGGGAACAGGGATGGAAGCAGAGGGATTGGAGCAGGGATGGGAGCAGGGAGTGAAAATGGGAGGATAGGGGCAGGAGATGGGAGCTGGGATGGAAGTGGAGGGACAGAAGTAGGAATGGAAGCAAGGAATGGAAACACAGGACAGGAGAGAGGAACAGGAATGGAAGCGGGGATGGGAGGAGAGGGATTGGAGCAGGGAAAGGAAACGAGGGAATGGGAGCAGGAGAAAGGAGCAGGGCATGGAAACAGCGGGACAGGAGCAGGGATGGATGGAAACAGGAATGGAAGCAGGGATTGGAAACAGGGATGGGAGCAGGGGGGTGGGAGTAAAGAATGGAAGCAGGGATGGAAGCAGGGATGGACTCAGGAGGATGGGAGCAGGGATGGAATCAGAGGGATTGGAGTAGGAGATGGGAGCAGGGATAGGAGCAGGGAGTGGAATCAGGGGAATGGGAGCAGGGATGGAATCAGAGATGGAATCAGGGGGATGGAAGCAGGTTTGGGAGCAGGGGGATGGAATCAGAGGGATTGGAGAAGGGGATGGGAGCAGGGATTAGAGTAGAGAATGGAATCAGGGAGTGGAATCAGGGGGGTTGGAGTAGCGAGTGGAGTCGGGGGGATGGGAGCAGGGCTGGAGCAGGGGGATGGGAGCAGGGAATGAGGGGGGCCGGGATCGGGGCCGCTCCCAGCGCAGCACGCGGGGCTCGGGGGAGGGAAGGGAGGGAAGAGGGAAGGGAGGGAAGGAGGGAACGCTGCTGGCACGAGGAGCTCCAATTATCCTGTCACGGCACAAAGGCACGAGCCGTGGGAACGGCTGGCAGCCTCGGGAATTCAGCCGGGAATAATCCTCGGGAATTCAGCCGGGAATCAGCGCTGGGAGCCCCGGCGGGGCCGCTCGGGCCGCTCCAGCCGCTCCAGCCCGGGGTGAGCCGCTGCCCCTCGGCGCTTCCCGCTGCTCCCGCTGCTCCGCATCCACGCGGCCGCTTTTCCAAGGGATCCGAGGGGCTCCGGGGGACCGGGGGGGATCGTGCCGTGTCCCCCCCACCCCGGTGACAGCGCCTGTGTGGGCCCGGCTGGGGCTGAATCCGCCCCGCTGGATCCCTGCCGCAGGCACAGGGATCCTTGGAGCTGCCGTTGCCATGGCAATCCTGGAGCGTTATTCCAGCATTGTCAGCGAGGAGCAGCGAGGAGGAGGAGGAGGAGGAAGAGGAAGAGCTTTCCACTCATCCTCGCTGCTCCGGGAAGGGGTGGGGGGGGCTGCTCAGGGAATGCGGGATCGGGAGCTTTTGGGATCATCCCGGGCCATGCGTCCTTGGGCAGCTCCCGGCCGGACGCCGGCGCTTCCATAGGGTTGGGATCCGCGACCAGCAGCAGCAGCAGCAGGAGGAGGAGGAGGAAGAGGAGGGTGGGGTGGGCTGAGGCGCTCCGGGGGCTGCGCCGAGGCGGGAAGAGGATCCCGAGCTCAGGCTGGACACATTCCCGCTTTCCCCGCGTCCCTCCCGGCGTCCCCCGCCTGGCCGGGGCCATGGCTCCGCGCTGAGGGGGGGGCCCGCATTCCCGAGGGCCGCGGGCACATTCCCGGCGGGAATCATGAAGAAGTTCGCGTCCACGCGCAGCCTCAATAAGATCCTGCAGCAGTGCGACTCCTCGTCCCGCGAGTACGAGGAGATCCAGGCTGTGGAGAAGAAGTGGCACCTGCACCTGGCCACGCCGCGCAAATTCCGCGAGAAGCGGTGCAAGATGCCCTCTCTGTTCCTTGCAGCCCCGCCGCCGCCCAAGAGAGCGCCCAGCACCACCCTCACGCTGCGCTCCAAGTCCATGACGGCCGAGCTGGAGGAGCTGGGTAAGGCCGGCACCGGGATGGCACCGGGATGCCGGGGGAGTCGCGGGGGGTGCTCGGGAGCCGCTTCCCTGCGGCTTTCCAGCGGTTTTCCAGCTGTTTGCACGTGCGCCGTGGGGGTGTGGGAGGCGCGGGGGGCGAGGGAGCCGGATCCCCATCCCTGTCCATGGGGATGTCTGTGGGGATGTCCGGAGGGATGTCCATGGGATGTCCATGGGGATGTCCAGCGCTCCGGGGGGATGTCCATGGGGATGTCCAGCGCTCCGGGTGTGCATCCCGGCGGAGGTGGGCGTGGGAAGGATGTTGGGAGTCTCCAGGTGGGTGTGGAGGGGTTGACGTGCCCTGGCCTTGGGCATCCTGCTCCTTTCTCTGCTCCTTCCCTGATCAGTTCCCGATCCATTCCCTGATCAATTCCTGCTCCTTTCCCTGATCCATTCCCTGATCAATTCCCAGCTCCTCTCCCTGCTCCTTCCCCTGCTCCTTCCATTCCCTGCTCCATTCCCAGTTCCTTCCCCTGCTCTTTTCCCTGTTCCATTCCCTGATCAATTCCCAGCTCCTTTCCCTGCTCCTGCTTCTTTTCCTGCTCCTCTCCCTGTTCCTCCTACTCCTCTTCCTGATCCTCATCCTCTGCCTGCTCCTCTCCCTGCTCCTGCTCCTTTTCCTGATCCTCTCTCTTCTCCTATTCCTTTTCCTGCTCCATTCCCTGATCCATTCCCAGCTCCTTTCCCAGTTCCTTTCCCTGCTCCATTCCCAGTTCCTTTCCCTGCTCCATTCCCAGTTCCTTTCCCTGCTCCATTCCCCGTTTCATTCCCTGCTCCATTCCCAGCTCCTCTCCCCGTTCCATTCTCTGCTCCATTCCCTGTTCAATTCCTGATCCATTCCCAGCTCCTTTCTGTGCCCCTTCCATTCCCTACTCCATTCCCAGTTCCTTTCCCTGCTCTTTTCCCAACTCCTTTCCCTGTTTCATTTCCTGCTCCATTCCCTAATCCTTTCCCTACTCCTGATCCTTTTCCTGCTCCTCTCCCTGTTCCTTACCCTGCTCCTTTTCCTCCTGCTCCTCTCCCTGCTCCTCTCCTCACTTTCCTCACTCCTTTCCATGCTCCTCTCCCTGCTCCTGCCCTTCCTCCCGATACCCTCCGTGCTCCATTCCAGCTCCTCTCCCTGATTCATTCCCAGCTCCCTTCCCTGTTCCATTCCCTGTTCCATTCCCGGATCAATTCCCTGTTCCTGATCCTTTTCCTGCTCCTCTCCCTGCTCCTTTCACTGTTCCTCCTATTCCTCTTCCTGATGCTCGTCCTCTGCCTGCTCCTCTCCCTGCTCCTGCTCCTTTTCCTGATCCTCTCCTCGCTTTCCTCACTCCTTTCCATGCTTCTCTCCCTGCTCCTGCCCTTCCTCCCGATACCCTCCCAGCTCCATTCCCTGATCCATTCCCTGATCAATTCTCTGATCCATTCCCTGATCAATTCTCTGATCCATTCCCTGATCAATTCTCTGATCCATTCCCTGCTCCTGATCCTTTTCCTGCTCCTTTCCTTGTTCCTCCTACATCCTCTGCCTGCTCCTCTCCTGGCTCCTGCCTCTCTCCCTGCTCCTTTTCCTGATCCTCTTTCTTCTCCTGTTCCTTTCCCTGTTCTTTCCCCCGCTTCTGCTCCTCCTGTTCCTTTCCCTGCTCCTCTCCCTTCTCCCAGCTCCTCTCTCTGCTCCTTTCTCTTCTCCTTTCCCAGTCCTTCTCCCTGCTCCTCTCCCTGCTCCTCTCCTTCCTCTCCGGTTTCCTCATCCCGCTCCTCTCCCTCCTTTCCCACACCCGGCAGTCCCAGGTTTTGATTTCCCATCTCTGGGCAGATCCCAAACCCTGCCAGGAGAGCTCCAGGTGAGCTCCAGGAGAGCTCTGGAATTCCAGGAGAACTCCAGGTGAGCTCCAGGAGAGCTCTGGAATTCAGAGAGAGCTCCAGGAGAGCTCCAAGAGACCTCTGGAAGTCCAGATGAGCTCCAGGCAAGCTCTGGGAGAGCTTTGGAATTCCAGGAGAGCGCCTGGTGAGCCCTGGGAGAATTCCAGGAGAATTCCAGGAGGTCTCCAGGATTGCTCCGTCCCCCCCACCCCACTGCCACTCCCACATTTCCTGCTGCTTTCCCATCCCGCTCCACATTCCCAGATTCCCTGAAATCCTCCCCACTCCCACCATTCCCTGCTTCCCGCTGCCAGAATTCCTTGTTTTTCCCAGCCCTCGTGGCCACCTGGGATGTCCCCAGGACTCCCTGACAGGGGCGGGAGCCGATCCAAATCCATCCCTTCCCTTTCCCGGATCCGGTGACACTTTGTCCCTGGATGTCACTGGAGCAGCCACGTGGCCATGGAGAGATCCCAAATCCAGGAAAACTTTGGAGCATCCCTGGGCTTTCTCAGAGACCATCGATGCTGCCCCAGCTTCCATGGGAATTTGGGATTTTCCATGTAGGAATGTGGCACCCTGGAGCCTCAGCAGGATCCCACATTACCCCTGGTTTTCCATGCTTTTCCCTGTTTTTCCTGTTTTCCTTGTTTTTCCATAATTTCCTTGGTTTTCCATGCTCTCCGCAGTATTCCATGTTCTCCCTCTTTTTCATGTTCTCCCTGGCTTTTCCATGCCCTTCCTGGTTTTCCAAGCTCTCCCTGCTTTCCATTTTCTCCTTGGTTTTTCCATGCCCTCCCTCTTTTTTAATTCCTTCTGGTTTTCCATGTTTTCCTTGGTTTTTCCATGCTCTCCCTGTTTTCTGTGATTTTCATGTTCTCTCTGGTTTTCCATGCTCTCAGTTTTTCCATATCTTCTGGTTTGCCATGCTCTCCTTGATTTCCCAAGCTCTCCATGGTTTTCCATCCCCCCCGCCCTGTTTTCCATGCTCTTTTTGGTTTTCCATGCTCATCCTGGTTTTCCAAACTCTCCCTGTTTTCCATGCCCTCCCTCTTTTTTTAATTCCTTCTGGTTTTTCCAAGCCCTCAATGGTTTTCCATGTTCTTCCTGGTTTTTCCATGCGCTTCCTGGTTCTCCATTCCTTCTGGTTTTCCAAGGTCTCCAGGGTTTTCCATCCCCTCCCTGTTTTCCATGCCCTTCCTGCTTTTCCTCTCTTTTAATTCCTACTGGTTTTTCCAAGCCCTCTTTGGTTTTTCCATGCTCTCCATTTTTCCCCCTGCTCTCCCTGTTTTCCATGCCATCCCTGGTTTTCCATTCCCTCTGCTTTTCCATGCCCTTCCCAGTTGTCCATGTCTTTCCTTGCTCCTCCTTGGAGCCAGACCCTGCAGGATCAGATCCCAAAATTCCCAGATTGGGTCAGGTGGGATTTGTTTTATCCCGAGCCTCTGCCTGGATTCCCACCCTGGAATTCCCACCCTTGATTCCTGGCATTTCCAGACCATCATTCCCAATCCAAGGCTCTTTTTTGGTGGGAATTCTTGGGAGCAGAACCAGACCGGCTCCTTTTCCCCACTTTTCCCCCATTCCAGATCCTGGGATTCCTCCTTCCATCCTCCCAGCAATTCCCAGTTTTCCTGGAGAGGGATTGGGAGCAGCAATCCCAGAGAAGGATCTGGAGGCCATTCCAGCTCCAATCCCACAATTCCCATGAGTTTTTCCGGGAATTGTAGCGCTCATTCCTATGGATCCAAGGAATGGGCTGAAACCATTCCAGGGAAAACAGGGAATCCGTCCTCTTCCCATCCTTCACTCCAGGTTTTCCTGTGGATCAGCATTCCCAGGATTCGGCCTGGAGCCGCTCTCCTTCCCAAGGAGCAGTCAGGGAAAGAGATATTCCCAAAAAAGCTCTGCCAGGTGCTTCCCACCCTGTTTTCCATGGATCCCAAACACCCCCTGTGCCCTTCCCGACCCTTTCCCTGCCATTCCAATCCCCTTGGAGCAGCAGATTCCCAGCAGGATGCTCCAGGATCCCTCCCATGCCAAAATCCATGGGCTTGGATGCAGGGAATTGCCCTGGGAGCTTTTCCATGGCTTGGGATGGAATTCCAGCCAATCCACTCTGGCTTCCCTGGATCCATGAGGATCCATGAGGGATGATCCCAGCCTTGGGATAAATCCCAAATCCCGGGTTGGAGGGACGTTCCCAGTGGATAAAGGCTGGAATTCCCAGGTGCCCTGCCCGAATCCCACATCCCAGAGCAGATCCCGCATGCCAGAGGCCGAGAATTGTGGGAAGAGCCAGGCTGGAGCCAGGAATGGGGGTGGGAATTGTTCCGTGCCGTTGATCCTGTGTTTTGTTTCCCATTCCAAGCCTCCATGCGGAGAAGGAAAGGGGGTGAGTGAAACCGAAATTCCCGGGATTCCGCCCCTTCCCGCCAGCTCCCGCTGGGATCCCACGGGATCCAGACTGGGGGGAGATCCCGGCATCCCGAGGGCTGCTGTTCCTGCAGCGCCTCAGGGAATTCAGCCGGGAATTTGGGAATTTGGGATCAGCTCCAGTGGTGTCCAGGAGCCACTCCAGTAGGAACTGGAATGCCTGGAACTGGAACGCCTGGAACTGGAATGCCAGGAATTGGAATGCCAGGAATTATGGGGCCGGGAGTTGGAATGACCACGTGGGATTCTGCTGGGCATGGGCAGACTGATCCTGTATCCCAAAATTCCCAACCCTGCCATTCCCAGGCGTGATCCCTGCTCTGGGTTTTCCCCATGGGAATGTTCCCTGTGGGATCCTTGGGAATGCAGTGTCCAGCTTAATCCCAAATAGCCAAAGCCTCTCCTGCAAATCCAGGGAGTTTATCCCACTATTCCTGGCAGTTGCGTGCGGTTTATCCCGTTATTCCTGGCAGTTCCATGTGGTTATCCCAGTATTCCTGGCAGTTCCATGTGGATTATACCGCTGTTCCCACCCTGAGGATGTGTGGGGAATGTCACGTGAGGGTCACAGAAAAACCGGGAAGTTTTTGGTGGAAAGGTTGGATCCGGATGGGATTGAAGGTCCCTTCCCGCCCAACCCCTCCTGGGATTTTCTGATCCAGGGTTTTCTGTCCTGGTGGTTCCCATTCCGTGTTCCCCATGGAGCTGGGAATGTGGAATCAGCAGGGATCCAGTGGGGATAGGACAGGGAAAAAAATCAGTGGGAATTACCATGGGAAGAGTCTGAGGGATCTTCCCTGGATCAGGCAGATCCAGAGAGGGGCACACGAGGATCCCTGGATCAGGAAAATCAACTGGAGATTCCCAAGGATTGGAGATGGATCCAGGATGCTTTTCTTCCAGAAAAGATTCCAGGGAGAGCTTCCAGCACATTGCAGGGCCTGCAGGGGCTCCAGGAGAGCTGCAGAGGGACTGGGGACAAGGCCTNNNNTGGCTGGGCTGCAATTGCCAGAGCAGCTGGGGCTGCCCCTGCATCCCTGGCAGTGCCCAAGGAAAGGCTGGAGAAATTTGGGATCGTGGGAAGGTGTCCCATGGAATGGGATGAGCTTTGAGGTCCTTCCTACCCAAACCAGTCCATGATTCCATGTCCCACAATTCCATGGAAGGTCCAAGGACCAACCTGGCTTCAGGAGAATTCCAGGGCTACAACTCCCACCTGGACACAGGTGGAGCTGCCCAATCCCTCTCCCAGGGCAGAAATTTGGGATACGGATCCAGCTGGATCTGGGAAGCGCCATCAGGTGGAGGTGACACGGAGCCAACGGCCCCAACTTCCCATTCCAGTTGGGAATTCCATAGGCTTGGCTCAGGTGGGATCCATGGAAATTAATCCATGTCCACCTCCTACCTTTTTCCATATCTAGAGGATCGGGATTCCAGCTGGAATTCCCAAGGGAATGAAACCACTGGGACACATCCAGGCACAGCTTGGTGTTCCCAAGGGATGAAAGTGCCAGGGTGGATCCTGGAGCTGGGAATTCCAGTCCCACTCCCCATTCCCTGAGCATGGACACAGCTGTGGTGGCTCTGATGATATTCCCAAAATCCGTGGGCACCAAATCCTGCCCCAGACACGGAAAGTTGGGATCATTGAGCGAGTCCATTCCAGCTGGGAATATCTCAGTTTATCCCAAACGCTGGATGTGCTGGATCCGTGTGGATCCCGTGGACATCTCCATGTCCTGGGATTCCCTGGATCTCCCACCTGCCTGGCAGGACTCAGCTGATCCCGAATACGTAAAATCTGGGACAAACTCACTGGTTAGTGTCAGACAGAGAATTCCTTGGAATGTGGGGTGGGACAGCACCCACGTAATTCCCCGGCTGAGCGGAATCAGCCCCCACAAATCCATGGAAAACTGCCAGCTGGGGAGAGGAGCAGCGGGGACAATCCCCCCGTTCTCTGGGATGAGCCGTGGGAAGGGAGCGATGCCGGGGCTGAGCCCTGGGATCAGCCGGTTTTCCTTGGATTCCAGAGAAGCTGGATGAGATCCTGGCGGCCGCGGAGCCGGCGCTGAGGGCGGAGCTGGTGGAGGCCGATTCCAGGGCGGCCACGGTGAAACAGCGCCCGACCAGCCGGAGGATCACCCCTGCGGAGATCAGTGTGAGACAGCGGGAATGCCGCGGGAATGGGGTGTGGGATGTGGGAATGGGAGGGGAATGGGATGGGAGGGTCACCCCTGCGGAGATCAGTGTGAGACAGCGGGAATGCCGCGGGAATGGGGTGTGGGATGGGAATGGGAATGGGATGGGAGGATCACCCCTGCAGAGATCAGTGTGAGACAGCGGGAATGCCGCGGGAATGGGGTGTGGGATGGGAATGGGAATGGGAATAGGAATGGGATGGGAATGGGATGGGAGTGGGATGGGAATGGGATGGGAGGATCACCCCTGCGGAGATCAGTGTGAGTCAGCAGGATTTCTGTGGGAATGGGGGTGTGAGATGTGGGAATGGGATGGGAGGATCACCTTTGCAGAGGTAAGTGTGAGCCAGTGGGAATTACCTGGGAATGGGGGCATGGAATGTGGGAATGGGATGGGAGGGAGCCAGAGGATCACCTCTGTGGAGATCAGCGTGAGCCAGCAGGAATTCCCTGGGAATGGGGGCATGGAATGTGGGAATAGGATGGGAGGGAGCCAGAGGATCACCCCTGCAGAGATCAGTGTGGGACAGTGGGAATTCCATGGGAATGCAGGCATGGAATGTGGGAATGGGATGGTAGAGAGACAGAGGATCACCCCTGCAGAGATCAGTGTGAGCCAGCAGGAAT
>JAWWEY010000055.1:536400-558745 GCA_035582745.1 Loriotus luctuosus | reverse complement strand
TCATTTTCCATGGAAAGGGGTCAGGCCTTGGCAGGGGCTGCCCAGGGAGCTTTGGAGTCCCATCCCTGGAGGTGTCCCAGGAATTCCTGGAGGTGGCACTCGGGGCTCTGGTGGGGATCAGCCCCAGCTTGGACTCAGTGACCTTGGAATTCTTTCCCAGACTCAATAATGTGGGAATTCTGTGCTCACACCCCCATGAGAATTCCCAGCACATCCTGGTTATCCCAGACATCCCCAGGCCGTGCAGCCAAACCCCCCTGGAAATAAGGGATTAAAACCATTCCTTGAATCTCCGTCTCCAGTGGGAGAATCCCTGCTCCAGGCAGGAATGGCTGCAGCTGCCACAGCACATCCTGACAAAAAATCCAGGGAAAAATCCCACCCAGGAGCACCAGATCCATCCCCACAGCAGGACAACCCCTGGAATGGAGGGGACCCAACCCAAAACCCGAAGCAGCTCCTGGAAGAAACCATTCCCATGGAATTCCAGGGAAACGGGGATGGAAAAGAGGCGGAGAGGGAGGAATCGGGTGGGAATGGGGCTGGAATTAGAAGTCCTTGAGCTGTCATTCCACACCCACGGCCGGGAGCTGCGCAGTCACTTGATTCCTGGGGAAAAATCCCTGCACGGGCGAGGAAGGAGATGGAAAAGCAGCGCTCGGATGGGTTTTTTTGGGACTAAATATTCCCTGGCATTTGCGTGTTCCAGCAGCACTGCAGATTCCCAGGGAGAAAAGATCAAAAAGATTCCCGTGGGGGGGAAAAAAATTCCCGGTATAAAGGCGGTTAACCCCCGTCTGCCTGGAATAAAAAGAGGGAAAAAAGATCAAAAAGATTCCCAGGGAGAAAAAAAATCCCAGGATAAAGGTGGTTAACCCCCGGCTGGCTGGAATAAAAAGAGGGGAAAAAAATTTTAAAAATTCCGGGACAAAATTCCCAGGATGAAGGTGGTTAACCCCCAGCTGGCTGGAAAAAAAAAAAACTGGGAGAAAAGATTCCAGGAAAAAAAGCCCGGGATAAAGGTGATTAACTCCCAGCTGGCTGGGGAAAAAAAAAAAAAAAGAGAGAAAAAGATCAAAAATATTCTGGGAAAAATTCCCGGGATAAAGGTGGTTAACCCCCAGATGGCTGGAATAAAAGGTGGGAGAAAAGATCAAAAAAGAGTCCTGGAAAAATTCCCTGAATAAAAAGCAAGAATGGGAGGAAAATATATAAAAAAAAAAAAGAAGCGGGATGGGAGGAATATTTGGAGGAAAAAGGGAAGGAGTGGGGGGAAGGGGAGGGGAGATAATTCCTGTCAGACTTCCAAGATTTCTGCCAGCGCCATCTGCTCCGGCAGCGGAGTTAAAAACACTCCGGAGACTGCGGAGCTGCCATGGCTCCCGGAGAGAATTCCAGAGGGTGGAGCCGCTGCCTTTGGAGGGATGGGAGGGATTTGTGACCCCTCAGGATGATCGGGAATGTTGGGGGAAGCTGGGAAGTGTCCCGGTGTTAAAATGATATCCGGGATGGAATCCTGGAATGGTTTGGGTGGGAAGGATCCTCCAGATTCCCAAATTCCATCCCATTCCAAGGGCAGGGACACCTCCTGCTATCCCAGGGCGCTCCAGCCTGGCCTGGGACACTTCCAGGGATCCAGGGGCAGCCACAGCTGCTCTGGGAATCCTGGGCCAATCCTGGGTGCCAGAGAATGGATATTCCCACCCCTGGACACCAAAATTGGAGATTCCCATCCCTGGATGCCACGGGACAGAAATTCCCATCCTTGAGGTCCAGAGGAGGGATATTCCCTGGGCTCCAAAGGATGGAAATTCCCATCCCTGGATACTATAGGATGAAGATTCCCAATACTGGGCTCCAGAGGATGGAAATCTTCATCCCTGGACACAACAGGACAGGGATTCCCTTTCCTGGACACCAAAGGGTGGAAATTCCCTTCCCTGGGCTCCAGAGGATGGAGATTCCCAACCACGGATACCAAAAACTGGAGATTCCCATCCCTGGACACAACAGGATAGAGATTCCCTTCCCTGGGCTCCAGGGGATGGAAATTCCCATTTCTGGGCTCCAGAAGATGGAGATCCCCATTCCTGGGCACCAGAGGATGCGGATTCCCTCCCATTTCCCACTCCAGTATTTGCACCCTCCCGCTCCAGGTCTTTTTTTGGTATTCGCTCCCTCGTCCCAGCCTTATCCATCACTAAGGAATGCATGGAATGAGGTTTTCCAGGGATTTGGGCTGTTATGGCAACGGCCCTGGAGCTTTCATGGCGAGGCTTTGTGTTTTCCTGGGAGATTAATTCTGCGGAGTGCACCAGGAATGGCTCCGGGGGTTGCCAGGCTACACTGGGAGCGCCATTCCCATTCCAGGGAATGCCAGGAGTTGGTCCTTACTGGTCCTTGCTGATGGTTCCATTTGGATTCCGGCTCTTTATTCCTGAGCTCTGGAATTTGATCCCAGCGATGTCCCAGTGTTCCGTGGGAAGAGCAGGAGTCTCCCATGGCCCTGGGTGGGGTTTGAGGGGAGCAGAATTCCATGGAAAACAGCAAAGGGAGGGGTTGTTTTGGGATTAAAAATTCCTGGGAACAGGAGGACTTTTGGGACTTTTCCCAGAGGATATTCCCGCTTTTCTCCCATCCCTCCTGAGAGCCTGGAGCAGCTCCCAAAATTCCGGATTCACCGGGAAGTCGAAGGCTTGGACACGCTGTGCTTTCCTGGGACGCAGGGAGCAGGGATTGAGATCCAGGGGTGAATCGTGGAATCCTGGAATGGTTTGGGTGGGAGTCCTGGAATGGTTTGGGGACCTTAATCCCATCCCATTCCCACCCCTTCCATGGGCAGGGACACATTCCGCATCCCAGATTTCTCCAACCCGGCCTTGGACACTTCCTAGGATGGGGCACTTCCTGCCCCTTTTCCAGGGGCAGCCACAGCTTCTCTGGGAATTTTATCCCAGAGCTGGATGTTCTGGATCTGCTCCCTTTTAGGGATCTTTGAGGATCCTTTAGGGATCTTTTCCAAGGACAAATTCCCTTGGGAATTCCAGGAGCACCTCCAGGCTCCAGGTGCTACAGGGATGGAGCCCAATCCCAAAATTCTCCACCCTGATCCAGCCCCCAGCATTCCAGGCTGCTCCCAGGGGATCACTGGTGGTTTTTGTTCCCTGCTGGAGATTCCCAGGCAGATTCCAGCATTCCATGAAAAGTGAATAAAGCTCCACTCTGGAGCATCCATGCTGGGAATAAACAGATCCTGCTTTTCCATGCTCCTTGAAACTCCTGGGAGGAATTCCCTCCTCTCCCAAGGTTCTGTAGGAATTTGGCTGCAGCAGCCAGGATAGGGGGAGGATTTGGGCAGGAAGAGACAAAAACAGCCCTGGAATTTGGGAAAAACCTTTCCTGAACCCAGCAACTCCACTGGAATTCCAAAGGATCTGCTGGGAGCAGCTCAGTGGAGAAGGACCTGCTGGCAAATTTTGTCCCTGAGGCCAGCGGGATCTCGGGATGGATTGGGAAGAGCATTCCCGGCAGGACAGGGAGTGCCGGATCCAGGTCTGGGATCCTCGGGACAAGAGGGACATGGAGCTCCTGGAGCAGATCCTGGAGGGATGGGAAGATGAGGAAGGGACAGGACATGGGATTGTTGGAGCAAGTCCAGAGGAGCAACCAGGATGATCCAAGGCTGGGAAAATTGGGATTGTCCAGCCTGGAGAAGGGAAAGAGGGAGAAATCCAGGGTGACCCAACTGTGACCTTCCAGGACCTGCAGGAGCTCCAGGAATGGCTTCCCTCTGCCAGAGGGCAGCCATGGATGGGATATTGGGAATGAGGAATTCCTGGCTGGGCTGGAATTGCCAGAGCAGCTGGGGCTGCCCCTGGATCCCTGGGATGTCCAAGGAAAGGCTGGAGCAGCCTGGGGTGGTGGCAGGTGTCCCTGCCCTTGGAATGGGATGGGATTGGGATGGGATTTGAGGTCCCTTCCCACCCAAACCATTCCATGATTTTTCCATGGGAAGAACATCCGGACTCTGGAGGCTGTGGAATCGGAGATATTCCCGATCCAGCTGGGCACATCCCTGAGGAACATTCCCAACATCAACTCCAATGGTTCTCCCCCCATTCCATGGTTGCTCCGAGCTCCTTTTTCCAGGGAGCCCTGCCGAGATCCAGGGAGCAATTCCACTCCCTGGATCTGGGAGCAGAGCCACTGCTGAGGTGACACCCGAGGTGACTCAGCCGCCCCTTCTGGGAATGGCTGGAAAACCAAGGGATGGTCTGGGAATGATCCCATGGCTGCTGCTCAGCCACTGCCACAGGGAGCTGCTCCAGGCCTGGAACGCCGGGTGGGAATGAACATGGAATTCCAGGGATGTGCTGTTCCGTAGTGTCCCTTCCGCTTGGCAGTTCCTTGGATGTAGTTTTCCATGGTGTTCCCTGCATTTGGCAATTCCTTGGATGTGGTTTTCCAGAGCATTCCCTGCCCTTGGATGTGGTTTTCCATGGCGCTCCCTGCCCTTCACAATTCCTTGGGTGTTGTTTTCCATAGCATTCCCTACCTTTGACAATTCCTTGGATTTGGTTTTCCATAGTATTCCTTACCTTTGTTAATTCCTGGGATGTGATTTGCCAGAGTCCCTTCCACTTGGCAATTCCTTGGATGTGATTTTCCAGTGTCCCTGCCCTTAGCAATTCCTGGGATGTGTTTTTCCATAGTATTCCCTGAACTTGGCAATTCCTGGGATGTGGTTTTTCCGTGGTATTCCCTGCATTTGGCAATTCCTTGGATGTGGTTTTCCATAGCGTCCCCTCCTCATTTAGGGAAAAATGGAGGAGAGCTGGATCCAAGGACTGGATCCAAGGACTGAATCCAAGGACTGAATGTCCCAATGTCACCCCTGATCCGTCAGCCATTCCCAGGACATTCCAGAGGGAAAATCCTGCTTTCCCACTGGATTTCCTGCCCAGCTCCCCTATTCTGTGTCCTGGGACATTCCAGGCCCAGGGATGGCGCTCAGAGCTCCCCAAATATCCCTGTGTCACCTCCCAGCCATTCCCGGAAATCTCAGAAAGGCAGGACTGGGGTTTATTTTGGGATCTTCCTGCTGCTCCCAGAACATTCCACGGCTCCATCTACTGCAGGTTCCCAGATTCCCAAGGAAAAAAGGGCAAGGACGGGATCATTCTCCCAGATTCCCCCTGCTGGCCTCGGCTCCAGGATTTCAAAAAGCTTGGGAAAGGCACATTTTCCATGGCTTTGTCCAGGCTCCCTTTGAACCCGTTCCGTGCTGCCGGTTCTTTATTCCCACGGCACATCCCCAATTCCCAAAAATAGCCCAGTTTCCAGCACGACCAACAGCATGGGATGGAATTTCAGTGCCAAATTCCTCCCTTTTGTCCCCATTGGATTCTGCCTCGGGTGGAATCGCTGACGGATTCCGGGCGGAGCTGCCGGAGCCTCTCGGTGCCACTGGAAGAGCGTTTTCCATAAAGGAAAATTCGCTCCAGAGGCCAGAAATAAAAAAAGCCCAAATCCTCTCCGGAGCCATTTGAGAGCTTGGGAAGAGCGGAGGAGGGATTGGAAAGGAGGAATTTTCCCTAAGGACAGGTGAGCACAGCGGATCCAGGCTTGGGAAGGAGGCTGGGGCTGGGAATGGAGGGGGGGAATTGCGGCGTGAATGGATTTTAGAATCGCGGAATGGCTTGGGCTGGGAAGGCCCTGAAATCATCCCAATCCACCCCTGGTTTGTTCCTGCTTTCCCATCCAAATCCTCGCAGTGTCTCCAAGTATTCCCTGAAAAAGCAGGAATTCCTGCTAGACCCTGCCGGGCTCAGTCTGGCACTCGGGAACAGATGTCACCCCTCGGGAAAGCGGGAAGTGTGACGGGAGCCGCGCCCGTGCCGGTGGCACTCGGGTGTCTGGCACGTTGGCGGTGGCGGCGCTTCCGTCACCGGAGCTGCTCGGAAAGGGGTGGGAACAGCTCCCGGGGGAGCCGATCCCATGGGAATGTGGCTGTGGGGAGGCTCTCAAGGAATCGTGGGATGGTTGGGATTGGGGTGAGCTCAAAGCTCATCCCATTCCCAGCCTTTCCATGGGACAGCTTCTGCTTATCCCAGGGTGTCCAACGTGGCCTTGGGCACTTCCAGGGATCTGGGGGCAGCCACGGCTTTCCTGGGAATTCTGGAAGTCGCTCCAAGCTTTTTCCAGCAAGGCTTGGAAAGAGGAAGAGTCTCGGGAACAAAGAAGGGTGGGAGGAATAGCCCCAGCCACTTCCCACTTTGTCCCAGTCTGGGAATTCTCTGGGAATGTCCTCTTCACTGTTCTCCTTGTTTTCCAGTTGGAGACAAGAAACTCATCCCTGGTTCCATTGTTTTCCTTGTTTTCCAGGAGAAGATGAGAAACTTCTCCCTGACTCCACTCTTTTCCTTGTTTTCCAGAGACAACAAATTCATCCCTGACTTTACCTCTCTCCTTGTTTTCCTTGGGAAGACAAGAAATTCACCCCTGATTCCATTGTTTTCCTTGTTTTCCAGGTGGAAGATGAGGAATCCATCCCTGACTTTGCTCTTTTCCTTGTTTTCCATGTGCAGACCAGAATCTCATCCCTGATTCTATTTCCTTGTTTTCCAGGTGGAAGATGGAAAACCTCCCCCTGACTCCACTCTTTTCCTTGTTTTCCAGCTGGAGACCAGAAACTCATCCCTGACTTTGCTCTTTTACTTGTTTTCCACATGGAGACAACAAATTCATCCCGGACTCCATTTCTCTCCTTGTTTTCCAAGTGGAGACAAGGAACTCATCCCTGACTTTGCTCTTTTCCTTGATTTCCCGGTGGAGACAACAAATTCATCCGTGACTTCACTTCCATCCCAATTTTCCAGGTGGAGACAAAAAACTCATTCCTGACTTTAGTTGTCCTTGTTTCTTAGGGAAAGACAAGAGACTTCTCCCCGATTCCATTCTTTTCCTCATTTTCCAGGTGGAGACCAGAAAGTCAGCCCTGACTTTGCTCTTTTCCTTGTTTTCCGTGTGGAGATGTAAAGCTTGTCCTTGACTCCAGTTCCCTCCTTGTTTTCCAAAGAATTCATCCCTGACTTTGCTCTTTTCCTTCTTCCAGGGGAAGACGAGAATCTCCTTCCCTGACTTAACTTCTCGTTTTCCAGCTGGAGACCAAAAATCCATTCCTGACTTTAGTTCTCCTTGTTTTCCAGGTGGAAGATGGGAAACCTCTCCCTGACTCCACTCTTTTCCTTGTTTTCCAGCTGGAAACCAGAAACTCATCCCTGACTTTGCTCTTTTACTTGTTTTCCACATGGAGACAACAAATTCATCTCTGGCTCCATTTCTCTCCTGGTTTTCCAAGTGCAGACAAGGAGCTCATCCCTGACTCCCCTGTTTTCCTTGGGAAGACAAGAAACTCATCCCTGGTTCCACTGTTTCTCTTGTTTTCCAGGTGGAGACCAAAAATTCATCCCTGACTTTAGTTCTCCTTGTTTTCCAAGTGGAAGATGGGAAACCTCTCCCTGACTCCACTCTTTTCCTCATTTTCCAGCCAGAGACCAGAGACTCATCCCCGACTCCCCCATTTTCCTTATTTTCCAGGGGAAGACGAGAAACTGGCGGCATCCTTGTTGGACGGGAAGTTCCCGCGGAGCACCTCCATGACGGACACGGTCCGGGAAGGCCACGGGATCCCCCCTCCCCCGCAGACCGCCCCTCCCCCGCCCCCCTCCCCCTATTACTTCGACACCGGCCCCCCTCCGTCCTTCTCACCCCCGCCGCCGCCGGGCCGGGCCTACGACACCATCAGGTCCAGCTTTAAGCCGGGCATAGAGGCCAAACTGCACGGGCTGCCGCAGGTGCTGAGCGCGGCCGAAATGTACGACCAGGCCAGGGGCTCCATGCCCTACCCCGAGCGGCAGAAGAGGGCCCGCTCCATGATAATCCTCCAGGATTCCTCCCACCTCCCCGTGGAACCCACCGAGATCCCGCGGCCCGGCCCGGCGGTGACGCCCCCGGAGAATCTCAAGAGGAAGGGCCGGGTCATCGACAACCCCTACGCCAACATGGGCCAGTTCAACGTGAGCCTCTTCGCCCCCACCAAGCCGCAGAGGAAGAAGAGCCCCCTGGTCAAGCAGCTCCAGGTGGAGGACGCCCAGGAGCGGGCGGCCTTGGCCATCACCGGCGGCTACTCCTCCCGGGAGCCGTCCCCCACGCGCCGCAGCCACCGCCTGGACTACCAGCACCACCCCGGCATCGCTCAGGTGGAAGCCGCCGGCCTCCCCTTCGCCACCGCCATCGCCGCCGGCGTCATGAAGGACCGGGACCGGCGGCTGGACGAGAGGAGGAAATCCACGGTGTTCCTGTCGGTGGGAGCCATCGAGGGGCCGGCACCGGGCGGCAGCGAGATGCCGTCGCTGCAGCAATCGCGCTCCATCGACGAGCGGCTCCTGGGCAGCCGGGACGTTCTCCTGCCATCCCCCGTGTCAGCTTTAAAGCCATTAATCAGCAGCTCCTCCTCGACCTTCATCCACCCCCTGACGGGAAAGCCCCTGGATCCCAACTCGCCCCTGGCGCTGGCGCTGGCCGCAAGGGAACGGGCGCTGTCCACTCAAGTCTCATCCCGGTCGCCCACCCCGATCCACAGCCCCGACTCGGACAGAGCCGCGCCCCTGTTTGTGGACATCCAAACCAAAGAACCGGACAGGGGGGACCTGGAGAGCTTGGTGTCCCCTGCCTACTCCCCTGGAGGGAAGGCAGTGATGGCGGCCGACGCCGGCGCTCTGACCCCCACCAAGAGCCCCTGGGGGACTCCGACCACCCTGCGGAAGGAGCCCGAGGTGCGAGCGGAGACGCCGGGCAAGGAGGAGAAGAAACCCGAGGACAAGAAGTCCATGATCATCAGCATCGTGGACACGTCGCAGCAGAAGACCGCCGGCCTCATCATGGTTCACGCCACCAGTAATGGTCAAGATGAGATAGGCCTGGAGATCAAAGAGGAGAGCCCGGCTGTGCCCGAGGTCTGTGCCGAGCCAGCCGAGTCCCCCAAGGCAGAGCCCCAGCCCAGCCCCGTGGGGAAGCCGCCGGCCAGCCCGGCCTCGGAGAAGGCGCTGGGCCAGGGCAGCTCGGAGGAGGAGGTGGAGCCCTACACGGTGACCCTCCCGCCCGCCCAGCTGTCCTCCAGCGACGAGGAGACCCGCGAGGAGCTGGCCAAGATCGGGCTGGTGCCGCCCCCAGACGAATTCGCCAATGGGGTGCTGGTGACCACCCCCGGCACCCCCGTGAGCCACCTGGCCGCGCCTGGCGCACCGTCCCTACCAGCGGCAGCAGTAGCACCTTCTCCCCCCGGCGCGACACCCTCAGGGAAGCCCTCGGACACCCCCGCGGCCCCGGAGTCGGCGGCGGACTCGGGAGTGGAAGAGGTGGACACCAGGAGCTCCAGCGACCACCACCTGGAGACCACAAGCACCATCTCCACGGTCTCCAGCATGTCCACGCTGTCCTCGGAGAGCGGCGAGCCCACCGACACCTACACGTCCTTCGCCGACGGCCAAACTTTTCTACTCGAGAAGCCACCAGTGCCTCCAAAGCCCAAACTCAAGTCCCAGCTCAGCAAGGGGCCAGTTACTTTCAGGGACCCACTTTTGAAGCAGTCTTCGGACAGCGAGCTCATCTCCCAGCACCACGCGGCCACGCTGGCGGCCACCAGCGCGGCCCGGCCACGCTACCTCTTTCAGAGAAGGTCCAAGCTATGGGGGGACCCCATGGAGAGCAGGCCCAGCCACGGGGCCGAAGAGGACAAACCAACTGTGATCAGCGAGCTGAGCTCCCGCCTCCAGCAGCTCAACAAGGACACGCGCTCCTTGGGCGAGGAACCGGCCGGCTCCGCCCTGGATCCCGGCAAGAAGTCGCCGGTGGTGGCCGCACGGTAAGAGCCGGGTGTGGCCGGGGTCGGGGACGGGCGGGTGACACTGCCGAGGAGCCGGATGTGGCTTTGAGGGACACCTCGGAGCTTTGGGAGCTTGGCAGAGGGGCCGGAATGTCGGCGGGAGTTGTGGGATGGGCTCCTGGCGCACCGTGGCTGTGGCTGCTCCCCCCGTTCCGCCCTTCCCGCCGCTCCATGTCCTCCCCTCCCCGTGGTGACAATGGCAATGCTATGGTGACAATGGCGATGGTGAGGTGACAGTGATGATGCCGTGGTGACAATGACGACGTGAGAATGACAATGCTGTGGTGACAATGACAACGTGGTGACAATGCGGATGCTGTGGTGACAATGCTGTGGTGATAATGCTGTGGTGACAATGATGATGCCGTGGTGACAATGACGATGTCCTGACTATGATGGTGTGGTGACAATGATGGTGTCCTGACAGTGACAATGCTGTGGTGACAATGATGTGGCGACAATGATGATGCCATGGTGATGATGCTGTGGTGACAATGCTGTGGTGACCATGACGACATTGTAGTGACGATGACGATGCCATGGTGACAATGACGGCACTGTGGTGACAATGACGATGTTGTGGTGATGATGACAATGGTGAGGTGACAATGCTGTGATGACAGTGATGATGTGGTGGCAATGATGATCCCGTGGTGACAATGACAATGCTGACATGACAATGCTGTGGTGACAATGTCGAGTCCTGGGTCACCCCCTCTGTGTTCTCTCCTGGCCAAGCACCAAGGATGGGTTTTTCCAGGGCTTTTCCATGTCTGAGGATCTCCAGATGTTGTCCCATTCAGGAGGTGACAAAAGTGGCCCATGGCACCCCCCGGACAGGACACGGTGGCACCAACGCCACCCTGATTCTGCCTCACTCCCAACCCTAAAACAATCCCAAACCCTCCAAATGGGAGCCCTAATCCTTAAAAAGCTTGGGAATATTAAATCCCAGCAGAAAGTGACCCAAAATTCCGAGTCTTGTCCCGCCCTTTCAGGCGCGGCCCCACAGAGCTGCCATGAGCCAGTGTCACTGAGTGTCACCCATTGTCACCTGTGGGTGCCAGGAGCTCTGGATCAGGGGCAGCCCTTCCCATGGGAAAAGTTTTTCCACCCAACCATCCCGGCCATGGCTGCTCCCAGCACGTGGTGCTGGCACAGGAGGTGACATTCCAGGCGTTGACCTCGGGGACAAAGTGTCCTGGAGCATCCTGGGGTCACTCCGGCCTATCCAGATCCAAACTGGGAATACTGGGAGCAGATCCAGGGGTGTCTCCCTGCCCCAGAGTGTCATTCCCTATGGAGCCGGGTGTCACCCAAGGTCCCCTCCCTCATCCCGAGCCGAGGCCGTTCGGGGGTTCTCTGGAATGGAGGCTGTGCCCATCTCCAATGGCGCTGGAATTTTAGGAGTTCTGGGCTTTTACAAGCCCTTTTGCCAGGATCCCACACTGGTTTGGGATTCCCTGTTGGGAATCCTCCGGCTCCCAGTGACATCAGAACGTCCCTTTCCGTGTCCCCTTCCCTACCATCCGTGTCCATCCAATCTCCCGGTTTTCCCCCAGAGCAATTTCACCGATTTTGAGGATCAACCCTTCTCCATCCTCTCTTCCTGCCTTCCCTGCAATCCCTGCAATTCCCAGGGCTCCGTGCCCCGCTCATCCAGCCCCTGGAGCCTCCCGTTTTCCTGCACATCCCGTCCTCGCTCCCCGCTGGAATCCAGCCTTTCCAGCCATCCCACAGAGTCCCACATTCCCAGTTTTCCCCCTTTTGGGAAAGTCACGGCCTTTCATCTCCCGAGTTTTGGGATGTAAAAAGCTTGAAACATTTCCCAGGAAGTTGGTGGGGAATGGAATTTTTAAGGATGGCGGCCGCTCTCCCGCATTGTCCGAGTTCTCCTGGGTTTTTTTATGGAATTGCTGTGAATTCAGGGAATAATGGGAGCACAGTTAGGTAAGAGTCGGTGACCCAGTTTGGGATGCATTTTCCAGGCTCTGGAATTGTCCAGAGAAGGGAAGTGTCACCTGAATGTCCCTCAAGAGCTGCCAGGAGCCAGAGGTGGCCTGGAATCCCGCAGGGGTGGCAACCTTGGAATTCTGCAGGGATGGGGACAGGGAGGTGACCTGGAATTCCAAATGGGGACATTGAGGTGTCCTGGAGACCCACAGGGATGGGGACCCTGGAATTCTGCAGGGATGGGGACACTGAGGTGACCTGGAGTGCCTAAAAAGACACTGAGGGGTCTTGGAATTCCACAAGGAGCAAGGACACTGAGGTGACCTGGAGTTCCACAGGGATGGGGACAGGGAGGTGGCCTGGAGTCCCCAGAGGGGACAATGAGGTGTCCTGGAGCCTGGGAATGGGGACACTGGGATGGTCTAGAGTCCCAGAGGGACAGGGACACAGATGTTCCCATACCTGATCCCCACCAGCCCTTTCGGTGGCTCTGGATCCATGGGATTGGCGGAGCAGCTGCGATTCGGGAATCATCCTGGAATTCCTCCCTCCCCACATTGATCCCGAATTCCCAGCAATTCCTTGCAAGCTCAGGGAACTCCCTGCTCCAGAGCAGTGCCCGGCGCCTTTCCCTGACTGATCCCTGTGGGAATGCTCCCTGGGAACCCCGGGAAGCCCCAATCCGTGGATTTTTCCCGAGCTCTAACTCCGGCTCTGTCTCCTCCCAAGCCGGGCGTCCACGGAAGGACCTTTGAGCCGAGGGACTGGGAAAGAGCCCAAGGAATTCTGACAGTGGGAACATCAGGTCACAGTTCAGGCCACTGACGGTGACAATCCCGGCACCAGGGACACCTGGGACGGTGACAATGACAGCGGAACAAGGGGACAACTTCCCTTCATCCGTGGTGGCCCATGGTGGCCGTGTCCAAGACCAGCTTCCTGGTGTTTAACCCAAAACCCTGGAATTGTCGAGGTTGGAAAATCCCTCAGATCCCACCGAGCCCAGCCATTCCCAGCACTGCCCGTGACCCCAGGTGCCACATCCACGCGGCTTTTAATCCCGCCGGGAATGGGGGTTCCACCCCTTCCCTGGGCATCCCATTCCAGTGCTCCATCAACTTCTCGGGAAGGAATTTTCCCAAAAACCCAACTTCACCTCGAGGTGACCCCCTCTTGTTCCCTGCCCCGGCTGGGATTCCTGTCCAGGATTCCTGGAGCTGTGGTGGGATCCTGGAAAATGCCGGGATCCTGGGAAAACCCCGCTGAGCCCTGGGAGAGGCTCGGGATGTGCCGGAGCCGCTCCCGCTGCCGGGAGCCGCGCGGGGCCGAGCGCGTTCCGCGTGTGACGTCCGTGTCCCCAATAAAGCTGACGGTGACCGTGACAGGTGTGTGTGTGTCATTGGGGACACGGCCATTCCCAGCATTTCGGGAGACACGTTCCATGCCCGGAGCCAGCTCCGGCTCTGGAGTCACTGCTCCAGCGGTCCAGGCGGCATTCCCGCAAAATTCCCCGTGACATTCCCGTCCCGTGTCCCCGCTCAGCCCTGCCAGGCTCCCGCCATCCATAATCCCAATTGGATCCATCTTCCCAACCTCTGGGACTCGCCGGGAGCATCCCAAACATCCTAAAAACCTTTTGGCTTTTCCAACCGATCAATCACAGTTTAGCTCCCAGGAATTTAGGATGTGGAGGGCCCAGGATTTGTCCAGGTCATTCCCAGGTAGAGCTTTGTATTTTCCTCTGGAGTTTGGAAGGAGGCTCCAAGTCCAGAACTGCGGGAGCTTTGCCCGTCCCAAGGGTTTTTCCAGCTAAATCCCAGCCACAGATTTCCAGCTTTTCCCAGAGTTTTCCTTGGCATTGATAAATCTCCAAGGCAGATTCCAGGAGAGTTCTGAGGTTTTGGGGTTCCAAACGGACCTCGCTCCTGGGGACTTCCAGGAACATCCAATTGGTCCTGGTTGGGGGCTCTGGATCCAAGCTCAGGGAAACTTTGCCGAGGACTCCCAGTGATTCCTCCAGAGAATCCCAAATGTCAAGTTTGGGGCTCCAGATCCAAGCTCAAGCTCAGGGAAGTTTTGCAACCTGTCCTGGTTCCTGGCTCCAGTTTGGAACTCCAGATCTGAGCTCAGGGAAGATTTTCCAAGAGCTTCTGGCTCCTCAGAACTTCCAGGAATATCCCAAATGTCCCATTTTGAGGCTCTGGATCCAGACTTGGGGGAGCTTTTCCAAGGGGTTCTGGGGACTCCCAGGAACATCCCAAATGTCCCAGTTTGGAGCTCCAGATCCCAGCTCAATGGAGCTTTTCCAACGGCTCCTCAGAAGTTCCAGGAACATCCCAAATGTCCTGTTTTGGGGCTCTGGATCCAGACTTGGGGAAGCTTTTCCAAGGGGTTCTGTGGACTTCCAGGAGCATCCCAAATATCCCAGTTTGGGGCTCCATGTGAGGCAGGGCTTTGCCAAAGGGTCCTGGTTTCCAGTGATTCCCAGGAATATCCCAAGTGTCCCAGTTTGGAACTCCATATCCAAACTCAGGGAAGATTTTCCAAGGGCTTCTGGCTCCTCAGAACTTCCAGGAACATCCCAAATGTCCCAGTTTGGGGTTCTGGATCCAGATTCAGGGGAGCTTTTCCAAGGAGTTCTGGCCCCCGGGGACTCCCAGGAGCATCCCAAGTGTCCCAGTTTGGAGCTCTGGATGTGAGGGAAAGTTTTCCAAGGGTTTTTTTTTTGTGTCTTTGCTTGTGCTTTTGTTTCTCTTTAACCCCAAAAAGGCTCCTGGGAAGCGGAACTCGAGTTTCCAAAGGGAGCGTTTCCAGTGCTGCTCTGCAATTCCATGAATTCCTTTGTATTCCCGCAGATCTGAGGGAGAAGGAGAAGAAAGTTGAGCCCTTTGGGGTTTTAGTTCCTTTTAGGGTAAAGCTGCCTCTTTTTCTCCAATCCTGAATGAATTCCATGTCCCGGGAGTGGTGTCACATCCCAGCAAAAGCTTGGAAAAACACCCCCCCGTTTCCTTGTAGGCTTGGGGGCTTTTCCCAGGGAAATTCCCATGGGAAGTAGGGATTTGGGATGAAAATCGAGGGAATTGGCTGTGCGGAGGGAAGGAAAAGGGGGATTGGGATCGCTGAGCGAGGGAGGGTGGGAATTGAGGGGATTTGTGGGGCAGGGAGGGGTGGGGACGAGGTGGTCACTTTTGGAGAGAAGGTGGCCAAGTTTAGGGAGGAGGTGACGAGGATTGGGAAGAGGTGACAAGGAGTGGGAAGGAGATGGCCACGATTGAGGAGGAGGTGGCCAAGTTGGGGTAGGAAGTGGCAAGGATTGAGGAGGAGGAGGACGAGGATGCCCCATTTGGAGAGGAGGTGGCCACGATTGAGGAGCAGGTGGTCAAGTCTGGAGAGAAGGTGACCAAGTTTGGGAGTGAGGTGACCAGGGCTGGGAAGGACGTGGCCAAGTTGGAAGAGGAGGTCACCAGGATTGGGAAAGAGATTCCTACCCCACCCCCACATCTGGAGAGGACCAGGATTGTGGAGGTGGCCAGGACTGGGAAGGAGGTGGCAAAGTTTGGGAATGAAGTGGCGAGGATTGATTGGGATGGAGATTCCAGGATTGGGATGGAGGTGACCAGGATTGGGATGGAAATTCCAGGATTGGGATGGAGGTGACCAGGATTGGGATGGAGATGACCAGGATTGGGATGGAGGTGACCAGGATTGGGGATGAGGTTTGGGATAGAGGTGACCAGGATTGGGCTGGAGATGAGTAGGATTAGGAATGAGGTGACCAGGATTAGGAATGAGGTGACCAGGATTGGGATGGAGATTCCAGGATTGGGATGGAGGTGACCAAGACTGGGATGGAGATTCCAGGACTGGGATGGAGATTCCAGGACTGGGATGGAGGTGACCAGGACTGGGATGGAGATTCCAGGATTGGGATGGAGATGACCAGGATTGGTAATGAGGTAACCAGGATTTGGATGGAGATGACCAGGATTTGGATGGAGATGACCAGGATTGGGATGGAGGTGGCCAGGACTGGGATGGAGGTGGCCAGGACTGGGATGGAGGTGGCCAGGATCAGGATGGAGGTGGCCACGCTGCCAATGACCACAACCTCTGTGTTCTCCACCCTCCCTCCCGCCGGGCTCCACGGATTCCACTTGCTGTGGGAAGAGGCTGCTGCAGGGGTCCCCAGGCTCAGTGGGATCCCCTGGATCCCCTCCCCTCCGGGTTTCCATGGAATTTCCCCAGGTTCCCAAAGGTTGGGGACCTTCCCCACCAGCAGAGCCTCAGGGAAGCTGAACTGTGGAAAACCAGGAATTCTGGGGGGGCTGCACTGAGGCAACCCTCCCAGCCCTTGATCCCCGATGATCCCGAGGGTCTGGGATCTGGGAAGGGTTTGGTGCCTACAAGGAGACAGGTCCCCCCAGCACGTGTCCTGTCCCGGTGTCACCGTGCCCCTGCGTCACCGCTCCGCTGGCTTCTCCCATCCCAGCATCACCCATCGCCGCCATCCCAAGGAAATGGGCTTTTTGGGAATTTGGGAAGAGCAGTGGGGCTGCCTGGAGCTCCACGGGATGAGCTCCAGGTCCTGGGGGAGCCTCCGAGTGGGAGGGGTGGAAGTGTCCCCATGTTCCCATCAAACTGGGGTTTGTCACCTTTTCCTTGAGGGAGAATCATGGGAAAAGGGGTTTTCCTTGGAGAAATCCAGAGGGATCCATTCCAGGAGGAGTTCAGGGAAGGAGGGAGCTCTGGATGTCCTGTGGGATCTCTCACGGGAAGAGATTGGCTTGGGAAGGCCCAGGGGCAACACTCGAGGAACTGGGAATTTTCCTATGGATTCCAGCCTGGAATTCCCTTTCCTGCTGGGATCAGAGAAGGAAAAAAGGGAATTTTAGTTACAACATCCTTGACCCTTCCAGAGCTCCCTGCTGGAGCTTTCCAGGATTGCTCCGGATTGTCCCTGCTCCGGGACAGAGCTCATGGATAAATCCCAATCCCAAAACCGCTCCAGACAAATCCCAGTTGGAGCCTGAGACGCCCTTGGGTCTCCTTCCCATCCCTGCTCCGGCCTGGGCCCCTCAGGATGTTTTTCCCAAGGGATAACCACGCGTCCTTCCCAAAAATTCCCAAATCCACATCCCCAAATATTCCCAGACTCTGCTCCTATGGCAGCTCCCAACTTTTGGCATTCCCGAGGTGTCCCCGCTCCTGGCACAGCTCCAGCACTTCCTGCCTGTTCTGCTGCAGAAAGGGTTAAAATTGGGAATAATCCAGGGGTTTTGGGGCGTTTGGAGCTGTCATTCCAAACCCGGAAGCTCCTGGTCCTTATCCGGGGGGGATGAGGCCATTCCCTCCTTCCCAACAGCGCAGGCCAGGGATCCCGGGGAACTCCCACAGGTTATTCCCTATGGGAAGCACCAAATCCCCAGGAACACCCCGTGGCCTTTGGGGGTGGCCGATGACACCGTCACTGTCACCAGCCCCGGGGGGACATGGAAAAGCTTGGGAATTTTGTGTCGGCTGCTCGGTGTTGTTTTGGCTGTGGGGCATTTTTCTCATGCATTTGTTGTTTCCTTCCTTTCCCAAATCCCTGCCTTGCCCAAATCCCTCTTTCCCAAATCTCTGCCTTTCCCAAATCCCTCTCTTTCCCAAATCCCTCTGCTTCCCAAATCCCTGCATTTCCCATATGCCTGTCTTTCCCAAATTCCTCTTTCCCATTTCCCTGCCTTTCCCAAATTCTTCTTTCCCATTTGCCTTCCTTTCCCATATTCCTCTCTTTCCCAAATTCCCCTCTTTCCCAAATCCTTGATCCTTCCCAAATCCCTACCCTTCCTAAATCCCCACATTTCCCATTTCCCTGCCTTTCCCGAATTCCTCTCTTTCCCAAATCCCCATTCCTTCCTAAATCCCTGTCCTTTCTAAATTCCCACATTTCCCATTTCCCTGCCTTTCCCGAATTCCTCTCTTTCCCATTTCCCTGGTCCTTTCCCGAATTCCTCTCTTTCCCAAATCCCTGATCCTTTCCCAAATCCCTCTCTTTCCCAAATCCCTGGTCCTTTCCTGAATCCCTCCCCGCTGTTCCCTCTTTTCCCAGCCCTCCCAGCAGCTCTGTCGCTGTCCAACCCTCCAGGCTTTGGCTGAATCCATGCAATTCCAACCGCCCCATTCCCAGCCGGCCACGCCCTCTCCCATCCCACGGGAACCATCCCGATCTCCCCCCCAATTCCCACCCCCTCCATTTCCCCATTCCCAATCCCTAACTCTCCCCAAACCCACCCGGGGGTCTCCACTCAGGGAACACCAAGGCCGGATCGATTCCCGCGGTTCTCCCGGCCCCGAATCCCTCGGGATCGACGTCCGGTGGCTTCTTTTTCCGTGGTGTGGCGCTTCCCGGACCGGAGCTAACATTTCTCTCATTGCCTCTTTTCCTGCTTCCATGTGCATGTCCCGCTGCTCTGTCCTAGATCCGCCTCTGGCCTCCGGAGGGTGGGCGAGTTGTGTAAGTGAGCACGTTCCCATTCCATAGCTCCATCCCACCGGGAATGTCCCATTCCTCACCTGTCTCTCCCCGTCCCCGTTGCTGCCCCGCTCCTGCCGGCATTCCCGATGTTCCGGGAGGCATCCGGAGGGAGCGGCGCCGGCTCAGGGATGTGCGCGTCCCTCGGGAGCATGGCCCTGTCCCTGTGCTGTGGTGGCGTGTCCGGCTCTTCCCGCTGGTGTTCCTGCTGAGGAAATTCCCGTCGGGATCCTGGGGATTGGGGCTGTGGGGTGGGGAGATCCCGGAGCAGCTCAGTCCTCCAGGAAGGGTAGGAGAAACACCGGGAAGGGGGGAAAGAGAAGGACACCAGGAAAGGTGGGAAAGGATCCCAGAAAAGACGCCAGGAAAGGTGAGAGAACCCCAGGAAGGGTGAGAAACATCCCAGGAAGAGTCAAAAAGATCCCAGGAAGGGGAAAAGGATCCCAGGAAGGGCGAGGAGAGATCCCAGGGATGTTGGAAGAGAGCCCAGATAAGGTGGGAGAAACCCCAGGAAAGGTGGGAAAAGGATCTCAGGAAAGGTGAGAGAGACTGCAGGAAAAGTGGGAAAGGACCCCAGAAAAAGTGGGAAACACCCCAGGAATGGTGGGAGAGATTCTGGGAAAGGTAGAGAAGACCCTGAGAAGGACACTGGGAAGGGGGGACAGAGCATCCCCATTCCAATCCCAGCGAACCATGGATGCACCAGGATCCATCCATGATTCCCCAGCGTGGGGGCTCCCAGGTCCCCCTCTGGAGCAAAAATTCCATGAGACAGAGGAGGGAGCTCTTGGGATCCTGCTCCATCCCAATCCCCCAGGGAAGCCACCCGAGGTCACAGCAGGAAAACAGGGATGCAGGGATTCCCCTTCTGCCAGCAATGATTCCAGGATATCCCAGAGGTTTCCAGAAGCTCTGGAAGGACTCCCCAGGCTGGGATGGGTCAGCGGCAGGATCCCGGGAAAAGCTGTTCCCACTCCAGCTCCCTTGGGCTGGAAAGGGCAATCGGTGGGATTGGGAGGGCCGGAGAATTCCCCCTGGGAATTTCCCAGCGTGCATGGCCGGCTCTGTGCTCCTGGTTGTGCTTCCTGCGTGTTGTCCCCGTGTCCCGTCCTCGTGTCCCGTCCCGTGTGCGGAGCTCCGGCTCCATCTGTGTCCCGGCTCCCGGAGCCGTTCCCGGTTGATTTTTCCTTGTCCTTTTCTGCCAAGCGCTGAACTCCCGAGGCCGCGGCCCCGTCCCGGGAGAGCAGCGCCGGATCCCGACACTCCGGGAATGCCGGGGGCCGCATTCCCGCGTTCCCGACGGCTGCTGGATGCCATTCCCAGGGATTTGCTCTGCTCCCGGGTGGGGCAGGGGCGTGGGATGCTCGGGAGCTCCCGGCCTGCTCCAGATCTTTCCGGGAACACCCAGAGCGGGGCCGTTCCGGGGGCTCCTCTCGGCCCTGGGGGGCTCATCCCATCGGATCCAGCCAAGGATTCATTCCCTCAATCCTGGCACTGGTGTCACGGAAATTTGGGATATTTGGGAGACACCAGGGGGGAACCGTCCCCTGTGTTGGCACTGGGGGCACCTGGATCATCCTATGGATCATTCCAGGGCTTATTCCAGGACTCATCCCAAGGTTCCTCCCTGGACTCATCCCCAGGCTCATCCCGAGGTTTATCCCAAGAGTGCTCCCAGTGCTTTTCCCAGGGCTCATCCCGAGGTTGATCCCAAGATTCCTCCCAGTGCTCTTCCCTGGGCTTATCCCAAGATTCCTCCCAGGCTCATCCTAATGTTCATCCCAAGGCTCCTCCCTGGGCTCATCCTACAGCTCTTGGGTTCAGGACAGCAGGAATTCCATGTCCTGCTCCCACACCAGCTCCCAGATCCTTTGGGATGGCCACATCCCATCTACTGGAGTGACCGGGATCAGGAAAACTTCAGACGGTGTTTGGTCCTTGCCTGGAATCCCTGTCCCAGCTCCCAGTATCCCTGCCAGGCTCCCAGTATCCCTGCCCAGTTCCCAGAATCCCTGTCCCAGCTCCCAGTATCCCTGCCCAGTTCCCAGAATCCCTGTCCCAGCTCCCAGTATCCCTGCCCGGCTCCCAGAATCCCTGCCAGGCTCCCAGAATCCCTGCCCAGTTCCCAGAATCCCTGCCCAGTTCCCAGAATCCCTGTCCCAGCTCCCACTATCCATGCCCCACTCCCAGTATCCATGCCCGGTTCCCAGTATCCGTGTCCCACTCCCAGGAAAAACCAGGGGTAGGGCCAGGGTGAGGATTGGGATCAGGATCAGGGTTGGGATTGGGGTCAGGATCAGAGTTAGGGTTGGGACCAGGGTCTGGATCAAAGTTAGGATTAGGATTGGATTAGGATTGGGATCGGGATTCAGATCAGGGTTAGGATCACCTGTGAATTGGGATCAGGATTAGGGTCAAGTTTAGGATCAGAGTTAAAGTTAGGGTCAGGCTTAGGGTTAGGACCAGGATGAAAATGAGGATCAGGGTTGAGGTGAGTTTAGAGTCAAGGTTTGGGTCAGGTTTAGGTTCAGGGTTAGGATCAAGGTTAAGGTTAAAC
This sequence comes from Loriotus luctuosus, assembly GCA_035582745.1. Classification (NCBI taxonomy): domain Eukaryota; kingdom Metazoa; phylum Chordata; class Aves; order Passeriformes; family Thraupidae; genus Loriotus; species Loriotus luctuosus. The sequence continues at coordinate 537,775 of JAWWEY010000055.1, read as the reverse complement.
TTCGGGTCAGATTCAGGGTTAGGATCAGGATTGGGGACAGAGTCAAGGCTGGGATCAGGTTTGCACTTGGGATCAGGTTTAGCGTCGGGATCAGGGTCAGGATCAGGATTAAGATCAGGGTTAGGATTAGGCTCAGGATTAGGGCTGTGTTTGGGATCAGCATTGGAGGAAGGTCCATAGAAAACAAGGAAGATCCATAGGACCCGTTGGAAGGAAGATCTCACAGGAAGATCCGTAGAGAGGTTGGAACAAGGTCCTTGGGAGTGTTGGAAAAACCTCCACTAGAATGTTGGAGAAAACCCCTCAGGAAGGTCGGAGAAGATCTGTAGGAGGTCAGAGGAAGATCCATGAGGAGGTCAGGAGATGTCCGTAGGAAAGTCGGGAAGATCCATTGGAAGGTTGGATAGAAGATCCATAGGAAGATTGGAAAAATGTCCGTAGGAAGATTGGGAGAGGATTTGGAGGAAGATCCATAGGAAGGTTGGGAACAGGTTCACACCAAGGCTGAGGCGTGGTCACAGCCCCTTTGGAAGCCGCCATGGGAATTGTGGGAGACATTCCAAGGGTTTGAGGGCCACCATGGAACACCGGAGCAGCCACACGGGAGCCTCACCAAGGAACAGGGAACAGTCCAAACTATCCCAGAGTGATCCCAGCCATGCCAGGAACAATCCCAGTGATCCCAGGAATGATCCAAATGATCCCAGGAACGATTCCAGCCATCCCAGGAATGATCCAAATGATCCCAGGAACGATTCCAGCCATCCCAGGAATGATCCCAATGATCCCAGGAATGGTCCCAGCCATCCCAGGAGCAATCCAAATGATCCCAGGAACGATGCCAGTGACAATCCGAATAATGGCAGGAAAGATCCCAGCAATCCCAGGAACAATCCAGATAATCCCAGGACATCTTTTCCCTGTCAGAGCTTCCTGAAGGTGATTCCTTCTCTGCTGCGCCAGGGAAGCAGAAAACTGGGAACTATCAGGAATGTGGCTCAAAAGTAGGAATTTTCAGGAATGCAGCTCATCCTGTGGATCTTCAGCCACGTTCAGCTCATCCCTTCGGAGCCACGGATTTATGGGATCCCTGGAGCTCATGAACATTCCGAAAACCAGGAGGTGGCAATCGAGGCAGTGGTGGATCCCAGCAGCATTCCAGAGTGTCCTGGTTTTCCAGGAGGGAGCTGAGATGGGAGGCTGAGCAGGGAAACTGAGGCACCGGGATGCGGGAAGTTTGTGGGATAGTTCTGAGGACAAGTGGAGTGGCAGGGATGGGATGGGCCTCAAAACCCCTCCAGGGACACCTGCCACTGTGCCAGGCTGCTCCAGCCCCAGTGCCCAGCCTGGCCTTGGGCACTGCCAGGGATGCAGG
>JAWWEY010000055.1:480183-491224 GCA_035582745.1 Loriotus luctuosus | reverse complement strand
ATTGGGAGGTACCCATTGGGATGTATCCATGGGGGTTCTGGGGGTCAGTCCATGGGGGGTATTTTTGGGGTGTATCCATGGTGTGTACCTCTTGGGCTGTATCCATGGGGTGTATTTTTGGGGTGTATCCATGGGGTGTATCCATGGGGTGTATTTTTGGGTGTACCCATGGGGTGTATCCATGGGGTGTACCCATTGGGGTTTATCCATGGGGTGTATTTTGGGTGTACCCATGGGGTGTACCCATGGGGGTGCCGGGGTTCACCCGCGGGGTTCCCAGCGCTCCCTCCCGGCGCTGTCGCTGTTGTCACCGCGGGGCGCTGAGCGCGCAGGGGGACAAAGCGCTGGAACCCCGCGGCGTTGTGACACCACGGCCACCCCGCCGCCCCGCCGGCGCCCGCGGCCCCGCAGAGTCACTTGTCACCAGGGCGCCGCCGCCACCAACACGGCCGTCCCCGCATGCCGGCGCCGCTGCGCTCGCCCCGGGCCGCCGCGCTGGGGGCACCCGCGTCTCCCCCCGAGGCCGCCGGCCGGGGGGCCGAGCCCGAGGCCGAGACGCCCCCGGTAGAACCCCCCATGCCGGACGACGGCTGGGTGGGCCCCTGGAGACCCCACCGGCCCCGGGGGCCCACCTCGGCCGTGTACCGCAGCCCCGGGCCCAAGTACGGCGTCCCCGGCGGCATCGGTGAGTGCGGGGCCGCGGGGCCCGCGGGGGACGGGAGCCGGGGGGGCCGAGTCCCACGGAGCCCCTGCCCGCCCCCAGGCAAAGACCAGCGCGACCCCTCCGGCCGCCGCGCCCCCGCCTACACCTTCGGGATGAGGCTGGAGGGCCCCGAGGAGCCGCGCTCCCCCGGCCCCCAGTACCTGGTGCCCGCCGGCTGCACCGCGCGGGGCCGGGAACGCGGCCCCGCCTTCACCATGGGCGGCCGGCCCCGAGAGCGCCGGGCCAGCGACACCCCCGGGCCGGGTGAGTGAGGGACGGAGGGAGGGAGGGAGGGAGTGAGTGAGTGAGTGAGTCAGTGAGTGTGAGTGAGAGTGAGTGAGGAGTGAGTGAGTGAGTGAGTGAGTGAGTGTGAGTGAGAGTGAGTGAGTGAGGGAGTGAGGGAGTGAGTGAGGAGTGAGTGAGGAGTGAGTGAGTCAGTGAGTCAGTGACTGAGTGAGTGAGTGAGGAGTGAGTGAGTGAGACTGAGTGAGAGTGAGTGAGGAGTGACTGAGTGAGTGACTGAGTGAGTGAGAGTGAGTGTGAGTGTGAGTGTGAGTGTGAGAGTGAGTGAGTGAGAGTGAGGGAGTGAGTGAGAGTGAGTGAGGAGTGAGTGTGAGTGAGAGTTAGTGAGAGTAAGCGAGTAAGCGAGTGAGTGAGTGAGTGAGTGAGTCAGAGAGTCAGTGAGTGAGTGAGAGTGAGTGAGTGAGTGAGTGAGTGAGTGAGTGAGTGAGTGTGAGTGAGACTGAGTGAGTGTGAGTAAGCGAGTGAGCGAGCGAGGGGCCGCAGCCCCGGCGGCGGGAGCCCCGCGCGGTGCCCGCAGCTCACGGCGCCTGACCCCGCTCGCCCCTTGCAGCCTATTATTCCCCGGAGCAGGCAACCAGGGTGACCCTGCCCTCGGCCCCCGCCTGCTCCGTGAGGTCTCGCGCCCGGCCGGACAAACCGCAGCAGACGCCAGGTGAGACAGAGCGGGGGGCGGGAGGGGACCCCGACATCTCCTGGTTGCTGTGACCCGCCCAGCGCCCCGGGCCGAGCCGTCGCTCCCAGCCCGTGGGAGGTGAAGCCCCGTGTCCCCCTGAGCCGTGCCCCCTCCCCAGGCCCTGCCACCTACCAGCTGCCGCCCGTGGTGGGGCCCCGCCTGGTGCACAAGACATCGACCCCGCAGTACACCATGGCAGGGCGGGGCCGCAGCATCTTCGACGACAATAAAAAGGTCGGGCGGGGCCTGGGGGGCAGGCGACAGGGGGCTGGGGACAGGGGGGCAGGGGACAGGGGGCTGGGGGCTGGAGGATCAGGTGCAAAGGGACTGGGGTGCCGGGGGGCTGGGATCTGGGGTATCAGGGTCCCGGGGGGCTGGGGTACCAGGAGTGTGGGGTGCCAGGGGTTCATGGGTTGGGGTACCGGGGGTCCGTGGGGTTGGGGTACCAGGAGTGTGGGGTGCCAGGGGTCCATGGGTTGGGGTACCAGGAGTGTGGGGTACCAGGGGTCCGTGGGGTTGGGGTACCAGGAGTGTGGGGTACCAGGGGTCTGTGGGGTTGGGGTACCAAGGAGTCTGGAGTGCCACGATTGCGGGGGGCTGACTGTGGGGTGCAGGGGCTCGGGGTACCGAGGGTGTGGGGTGCCCAGGGGGTGACGCCGCCCGCCCCTGCCCCCGCAGACCCCCGGACCCAACAATTACCGCACCGTGGACACGAACCTGTACATGGCGCGGGCCCCCCGCTGCACCATCGTGGGGCGGGCCCGCCCCCGCCTGGCCTCCAACACGCCCAGCCCCAGCGACTACTACCCCAAGCCGGTGAGCGGGGACGGGGACAGCGGCGGGGCTGGGGGACGGGGACCCGCAGCCCCTCACCCTCACACCGCCCCTGTCCTCCCGCAGGACCGCAAACAGGGACAGACCTTCGGTGTGCGCCACTCGGAGTCTGTGGTCCCCGTGATGGACTCGCAGCCGCAGGAGAGCGGGGACGCGGGTGACGCTGTCCGCCTGTGACAAACACGAACCGCAGCAGCACTCGCTCGCTCTCCTTCTGTCCCGCTGCGTCGCACGGGGGCCGGGGGCTCCCCTAAAGCCACGCTTTGCTCATCCCGAGGGAGACCCTGGCAAGACCACGGAGAGGGACGCCATGGTGGGGTGGGACGTGCCGGGGGTGAGGGATGGGCTGCCAACCCCCTCCCTGCTCCAGTCCCATCCCATCCCACCCAGGACCTCGGGGCATGGGGGGTTCTGGGGACACCGAACAGGGAGGGGACGTGCACCAGCGCCGCGCCTCGAGGGCTCCCCCCGCTCTGTGGGATCTGTGGGGTGGGGGGATCCCTGGCAGGGCATCACCTGCGAGTGTCCAGGGCGAATGAAGGACGCAGGGGCCACCCCTCGTGTCACCCCCCGTGCCACCCCCGTGCCACCCCCGTGTCATCCCCCCGCCGCGGCCTCTGCCGTGCCCCGCTCGTTGCCCCGGGCTCAGAGTCCACGGCCGGAGCCGCTTCGCCGCCCGCGGGCAGCGGGCACCGGGCACGGAGCCAGGCCGGGCAGCGGGCAGGTCCCGGCAGCGCCGGGGCAGGCGCGGCCCTGCGGGCTCGGCGGGGCGGCTCTGAGCAACCGGGGCGCGGCCCTGCGGGCTCAGGTGCCACCGGTGCCACTTCGGGGTGTGACCGCTGCCACATCGCGGTGCCGGCCGGCCCAGACCGCGGTGCCAGCTGTCCTAACCCGGGGTGCCAGCTGTCCCAAACCGGGGTGCCCGTTGTCCGGAACAGCGATGGACGCCCCGACCCCTCTCCCGACCCTGATCCGCAAGAAGCGGGACGGGGAGCGCCTGGAGGACGCCGAGATCCGGAGCTTCGTGCGCGGCGTCACCGAGGGCACCGCGCAGCAGGGACAGATCGGTGCGGGCGGGAGGGACGCGGGGACAGCCCGGGGGCGGGAGCGGGGACACGGCCGGGATGCGCCGATGGGACCGAGACGTGGCGGGGAGCGCGGGCAGAGCCGGGGGGACACAGCCAGGGGGGTGACACGGGCACAGGGGACAGCGGGCCAGCGGGCGGTCCCAGCAGTGCGAGGGACAGCGAGGGAAACCCCGGGATGTGCCGGGGGTCCTGGGCAGGGGACACGGCTGGGGGACCCCATGGGGACAAGAGAGGGAGCCCAGGATGTGGCAGAGGGTCAGGCCAGGGGATGCGGATGGGTGGGGGTCCTGGGGAGGGCACTGAGATGGCCCCGCGTGTCCCCGGTGCCACCCAGATGCCATCTGGCTGCGGGGCACGGGTCAGGTTGGGGACAGGGGAGGGCACCGAGGGGTGACGCGCGGCCGGCCGCTGCCACCGCAGGTGCCATGCTGATGGCCATCCGGCTGCGGGGCATGGACGCGGCTGAGACCCTGGCCCTGACCCGGGCCATGGCCGGCTCCGGCCGCACGCTGGCCTGGCCGCCCGCCTGGCACGGGCTCCTGGTGGACAAGCACTCAACCGGCGGCGTTGGGGACAAGGTCAGCCTGGCCCTGGCCCCCGCGCTGGCCGCCTGTGGCTGCAAGGTGAGGGGGAGCCGGGGATGGGGCAGGGACGGGGGGGTCCCCGAGCCCCTGTGCCCACCCGTGCCCCTCTCCAGGTGCCCATGATCAGCGGGCGCGGGCTGGGCCACACCGGGGGCACCCTGGACAAGCTGGAGGCCATTCCCGGATTCCGGGTTTCTCAGAGCCCCGAGGAGGTGACGGACGGGGGGTGACGGGTCAGGGAGGGGCACCCTCACACCCTGCAGGAACCGGGCTCGGGGGCACCGGGGCTCCGGAGGGTGGGGGGTGGCAGTGCGGTGGTGATGGGGTCCCATGGGGTGTGGGGTGTCCACGGGGTGTGGGGTGACAGTGGGGTGTCCAAGGGGTACTGATGGGGTACAGGCGCCAACGGGTTGTGGGTTCTCACGGAGTCCTAAAAGGGTGCGGGAGAAGATGGGGGGCGCCCGTGGGGTGTCCGTGGGTTGTGTGGGTGTCCGTGGGGTGTCAGTGGGGTGCCATGGGGTGTCCGTGGGATGTCCCTGGGGTGTCAGTGGGGTGCCATGGGGTGTCAGTGGGGTGTCCGTGGGGTGTCAGTGGGGTGCCATGGGGTGTCCGTGAGATGTCAGTGGGGTGTCCGTGGGGTCTCAGTGGGGTGTCCATGGGGTCTCAGTGGGGTGTCCGTGGGGTGTCAGTGGGGTGCCATGGGGTGTCAGTGGGGTGTCCGTGGGGTGCCACCGGGACACCCCTCACGCAGATGCAGCACATCCTGGCGCGGGTAGGCTGCTGCATCGTGGGGCAGAGCGCGGAGCTGGTGCCCGCGGACCGGGTGCTCTACGGGCTGCGCGACGTCACGGCCACGGTGGACAGCCTGCCCCTGATCACCGGTACGGGCGCGGGGACGCGGGGGCGCGCGGGGCGCGGGAGGGGCACCGGCGGTGACAGCCCCGGCCGGCCCAGCCTCCATCCTCAGCAAGAAGGCGGCGGAGCGGCTCTCGGCGCTGGTGCTCGATGTGAAGTTCGGGGAGGCGGCTCTGTACCCCACCCAGGAGAGCGCGCGGGAGCTGGCGCGGAGCCTGGTGAGACCTCGGGGACCCCCGGGACCCCCGCCCGGCTGCCCTGCCTGCTGCCCTGCCAGCTGTCCCTGTCCTCTGCCCGCTGTCCCGGGCCATTCCCGCTGTCGCTGCTCCTGTCCCTGTCCGCTGTTCCTGTCCTTGCTCCTGTTCCTGACCCTGCCCGCTGCCCCTGTCCCTGACCCTGGTTATCCGTGTCCCCACGTGTCCCGTCCCCGCCCACACTCCCTGCCTGCTGTCCCTTGTCCCTCTCTGTTTTTCCCACTGCCCCTGCCTGTCTCGGCCCTTGTCCCTGTCCCTACTTGTCCCCTATCCCTGCCCTGTCTCTGTCCCTGCCCACTGTCCCTGTCTGCTGTCCCTGTCCATCCCTGACCCTGCCCGCTGTCCCCGCCCGCTGTCCCCGGCACCCCGCGCGTGTCCCCGCGCAGGTGGAGGTGGGCGCACAGCTGGGCATCCGCACGGCGGCCCTGCTGACCCGCATGGAGCAGCCGCTGGGCCGCGCCGTGGGCAACGCGCTCGAGGTGCTGGAGGCGCTGCAGTGCCTGGAGGGGGGCGGCCCCCCCGACCTGCGACACCTGGTCACGGCCCTGGGTCAGTGGGGGACACGGGGGGACACGGGGGGGACACGGGATGGGGCAGCCCCCCTACCTGTGGCACCTGGTCACGGCCCTGGGTCAGTGAGGGACACGGGGGGACACGGGGGGACAAGGGGGGGGGGGCAGGGTCCGCAGACACGGATCCTGTGTCCAGTCCTGACCCCCCAGTTCCGGGGTCCCCCTCACAACCTCTGTCCCCTCCTAAGCCCCTCATGGGGTCCCTGTCCCTCTCCCTTGCCCCCGCCCCTCCTCCCTGTCCCGAGCAGGGGCGGGGGGCACAGAGGGGCAGTGGGGCAGGGTTCGGGGCTCCCCAGGACTGGAGGTCTCTGTGGGGGTCCCAGCCCTGTCCCGTTTGGGGACAGGCGGGGTGCTGCTGTGGCATTGCGGGATGGAGCAGGGGGGCTGTGGGGAGGTTTTTGGGGTCCCTGTGGGGTCCCAGCCTCTCTCCCGTTTGGGGTGCAGGTGGGGTGCTGCTGTGGCAGTGCGGGATGGCCGCGGATGCCGAGCAGGGCCGTGAGCGCCTGGCCCGGGCTCTGGACGATGGCTCGGCCCTGGGCACGTTCGAGGCCATGCTGGGGGCGCAGGGGGTGCCCCCCGACACCGCCCGGGGCCTCTGTGCCGGGACCCCCGCCCAGCGCCGCCAGCTCCTGGGCGAGGCCAAGGTGTGCGAGGAGCTGCCCGCGCCGCAGGAAGGTCAGAGGGGACCCCACCCCAAACCCCGCACCCTCCCCTCACCCCGTGCCCCTCCGGGGGGCTGAGGGTCCCCCCATTCCCACTGTCCCCATCCATCATCATCCCCTCGCTCCTCCCCGGGATGCTCAAGACTCCCCTGGATTATTCCCCCCACCGTGAGAGACCCCACCTGCACCCCCCTGCCCCAATCCTCGGTGCTTGGGGGTCCCCAAACCCCCCTGCCCCACATGCTGCCCCTTGAGGCTCCCTACTTCCCCATCCCGTGTTCTGGGGGTCCTCACCTGTGCCCCCTGCCCCACATCCCTGGCAGTCCCTGATCCCTGGGGAATGCCCATGTCCTGACCCGCCTGGGCTGGGGTATCCCTGTCCCCACCATGTCCCTGTCCCCTCCATGTCCCTGTCCCCCCCATGCCCCTGACACCCCCATGTCCCCATGTCCCTGACACCCCCATGTCCCTGTCCCCTTTCCCAGGCTGGGTGCAGCAGGTACGGGCGCTGCCGCTGGCGCGGGTCCTGCACCGCCTGGGCGCGGGCCGGTCGCGGGCCGGGGACCCCGTGAACCCCCGCGTGGGCGCCGAGCTGCTGGTGGGCACCGGGCAGCACCTGCGGGCAGGTGAGGGGCGCTCCCCGAAACCCCCATCGCCCCCGTGTGCCCCACGGGCATCCCCGAGTGCCCCTCCCTCAGGGGAGCCCCGGCTGGGGGTGCACCCCGGTTGGGGGGGATATCGGGGGGATCAGAGCCCCCCGATAACCCCTCTGTGCACCCCGGTTGGGGAGGATATCTGGGCGGATCAGAGCCCCCCGATAACCCCTCCGTGTCCCCTCCCTCAGGCGAGCCCTGGCTGCGGGTGCACCATGAGGGCACCCTCGGCGCGGAGGGCCGGCTCGAGCTGCAGGACGCGCTGTGCCTCGGCCCGGAGCCGCCCCGGGACCCGCCGCCGCTGGTGGCCGAGACCATCGTGCCCTCGGGACTCTTTCCTGTCCCATGCCGGGACTCACAATAAACCGCGATGATCCGGATGTCGGGGCCATGTCGCGATTCACAACCCCCCCGCCACGCGAGTCTGAGGGCTGCGGGGCGGTGGCGCCACCTTGTGGTGGAAGGGGAGAGTGCACGAGGGCCCGGACACGCCCTTCAGATTGGCCACGCCCTTCATGTTTTGACCACACCCCGCCCACATTGGCTCTGCAAGCCACAGCCCACGCCCCATTTAGCCGTGGCTCCGCCCCTTTCCACCGTGGCTCCGCCCCCTCCCGGTATTTCCGGTTCCGCCGGCGGCCGCGCGGGCGCTCCGGGCGGCACCGGCGCACGGGGCGCGGGGGGAGCAGGCGGAGGCTCCAAAGGTCAGCGGGAAATGCACACCGGCGGTGGAGGGGGGCACCGGGAGGGGGGAATGAGGGGCCAGGGGGCGTTTGAGGGGCAGAGCGGCGTCCCGAGGGCCGCAGGATGTGAGGTCAGCGGGCATTTGGGCTGGGGGGAAAGAGCAGCAGGACACGGGGTAGGGGGTATTTTGGGGGGCAGGGCTGGGGTCCAAGGGCATCAGGAGGGGTGGGTGAGGGCTCAGGGAGCATTTGGGGAACAGGGTTGGGGGAGAAGGGGTGGGATAAGGGGTCAGGGGGCATTTGGGGAACAGAGTTGGGGGGTCCAGGAGCATCAGGAGGAGAGGGACGAGAGGTCAGGGGGCTTTTGGGGAACAGACTGGGGGCTCCAAGAGCAGCAGTGTATTGGCTTGGGGGCATTTGAGAGAGAGACCGGGGGGTCCGAGGGCATCAGGAGGGGTGGGATGAGAGGTCAGAGAGCACTTGGGGCACACGACTGAGCTCAAAACCCACCACGGGGAGGGGACACCGGGGCAGCTGCCGCCCCCTGACCCCCCTCGCCGCTCCCCACAGCCCCAGCCATGCTGCGGTCCCTGCGCCCCATCCCGCGGCTGTGCCCACCAGCCCCGTGCCCAGCTCGGTGCCAGCCGCGGCGCCGCCTGGCCGTGCCCCCCGGCGGGCCTCGGCTCCCGCTGCGGCAGCGGCTGCTGGTGGCGGGCGCGGTGGCGGGCGCGGCGGCGGCGGGCTGGCTGTACTTGCGGCAGCAGAAGGAGCGGCAGCAGCGCTCCCGCCGCCTCCAGCAGCTCCGCCGGCTGGCGCTGGGCCAGGGCGACTTCCAGCTGCAGGACACGTCGGGGGCGCCGCGGAGCAAGGCGGATTTCCTGGGCCGCTGGGTGCTGCTCTACTTCGGCTTCACGCACTGCCCGGACGTGTGTCCCGAGGAGCTGGAGAAGCTGAGCCGCGCCGTGGAGCTGCTGGAGCGCGACCCGGCGCTGCCGCCGCTGCAGCCGCTCTTCGTCACCGTGGACCCCGAGCGCGACGACGCGGCGGCGCTGGCGCGGTACCTGCGGGACTTCCACCCGCGCCTGCTGGGCCTCACCGGCAGCCCCGAGCAGGTGCGCGCCGCCGCCAGCGCCTTCCGCGTCTACGTGAGCGCCGGGCCCCCGGACACCGACGGGGACTACGTGGTGGATCACTCGGTGCTCACGTTCCTCCTGGATCCCGACGGCGTTTTCCGGGACTGCTACAGCCGCTCCCGCACGGCCGAGGAGATGGCACGCAGTGTCAGGGCACACATGGACGCCTACGAGCCGCTGCCCCCCGCGGATGGGCAATAAACGGCCGTGACCCCCCCCTCAAGAGTGGGGTCTGTCGTGATTTGGGGTCTGGGGGTGGTACATGGCAGGGGAGGGACAGCTGGTAACCCCCAGTGTCCCTCAGGTGTGTTCTGTGGGATAGCCCACAGCCTCTGAGGGCTGGCACATGGCAGAGAGGGGACAGCTGACAGCCCCCAGGTGTGTCCCATGGCAGGGACAGAGCCCCAACAGCCTGCAGGAGTGGCACATAGCAGGGAGGGCACAGCTAACAGCCCCCAGTGCCCCCCAGGTGTGTCCTGTGGGAGGGACAGAGCCCACACCCTGCAGGGGTGGCACATGGAGGACAGCTAACAGCCCCCAGTGTCCCCCAGGTGTGTCCCATCAGGGGGACAGCCCTGACAGAGCCTAAACCCTTCAGGGGTGTGACATGGCAGGGAGGGGGCATCTGACACCTCCAGTGTCTCTTAGGTGTGTCCTATGGGAGGGACAGAGCCCACACCCTATACAGGAGTGTCACATGGCAGAGAGGGGACAGCTGACAGCCTCCAGTATGCCCCAGACGTGTCCCATGGAGGGGACAGAGCCCTGACAGCCTGCAGGAGTGGTACATAGCAGGGAGGGCACAGCTAACGGCCCCCAGTGCCCCCCAGGTGTGACCTGTGGGAGAGACAGAGCCCACACCCTGCAGGGGTGGCACATGGCAGAGAGGGGACAGCTGACAGCCCCCAGTGTCCCCAGGAACGGTCTGGGATGAGGGAAGTTTTGAGTGGGCAGGTGGAGGGACCCCCAGGTGTGTCCTGTGAGGGGGAGAATGTGGGTGAGGAGGTGGAGGGACCCCCACCAGACCCCACTGCCCCCCAGCAGTGTCACATGGCGGGGAGGGACACCTGCAGCCCCCCAGGAGTGTCCCGGTGGGCAGGGGGCTCTGCAGAGGTGAGTGAAGTGACCCCTCCCCAAAGGGAGACAAAAGGTAGGTGGGCAGAGGGACCCCCAGGCCCCTCCCCACAATCCCTGTGCTCCCAAATCCCATTACCCCCCCCCCCCCCCCCAGCACCCCCTGGGGAAGAGGCCTCTCCTTAGCAAAGTGGGGGGGTTTATTGGGGGCCGGGGTCCCTCTGGGAGGGCAGCTGGAAGTGCTGGAACCTCTCGTGTGCCGGGCGGGCCGAGAGCAGCCGCAGCCGCGCCGTGTCCAGCGCCGCCTCCAGCCCCGGCTCCTGCGCCAGCTCCACCTCCGCGTCGTTGGCCTGGGGAGGGGACAAGGGGTGGCACGGCGGTCCTGGCACGCCCAGCGACCCCCCGGGGAGCCCCCAGAGCCTTACCAGCTGCAGCGAGGCCAGCAGGTAGCGGCACACCTCGAACGGGGGCTGCCCGGCCACCAGGCTGGCCAGAGAGTGCCACCGGCCCAGCTCCGCACAGCGCTCGGTCAGTGCCAGCCCGTAGGCACGGACATCGAAGGGGACACGGCTCTCCTGGGGACAGCAAGGGACAGGGAGTGTCAGGGAGTGCCACCTGTCAGTGCCAGCCCGTGGGCTCAGACAGTGAGGGGACAGGGGAGTCACTGATCAGTGCCAGCCTGTAGGCTCGGACATTGAAGGGGACACGGCTCTCCTGGGGGACAGTGAGGGGACAAGGAGTGTCAGGAAGGGACAGGGAGTGTCACCAGCCAGTGCCAGCCCCTATCCATGGACACTGAATGGGACACAGGTCTCCTGGGGGACAGCGAGGTGACAAGGAGTGCCACTGGTCACTGCCAGCCCCTACCCACGGACATGGAATGAGCCACAGGACTCCTGCAGGTATGAGGGGACAGGGAGGGTCAGGGGTGGAGAGAGAGGGGCAGGGGGGGCGCAGGGGTGGGTACAGG
>JAWWEY010000055.1:469338-480083 GCA_035582745.1 Loriotus luctuosus | reverse complement strand
GGGGTGGGCAGGGGCTCTGGGGTGGGTACGGGGTGCTCAGGGGTGGGCAGGGGCTCTGGGGTGGGTACGGGGTGCTCAGGGGTGGGCAGGGGCTCTGGGGTGGGTACGGGGTGCTCGGGGGTGGGCAGGGAAGGGCAGAGGGCTCGGGGGGCAGGTACTGAGCGTTCAGGTGTGAGCAGAGGGGCTCAGGGTGAGCAGGGCAGTGCCAGCCCCCTGGCCAGCCCAGGCAGTGCCCCCCAGGTGCCAGCCCAGCCCGGGTCCGTGCCTGCTCCTGCAGCAGCGGCTCCACGCGCTCCTCCCACTGCCGGATGCGCTGTGACAGCTCCGTCTCCTGAGCAAACTTCTGGGAGCTGGCCATGAACAGCTCCTGGGGACAGGGACAGCAATGGGGACACCCCCAAGCCTCCTGGGGACACCCCCAAGCCTCCTGGGGACACCTAGACCCTCTGGAGTCACCCCCAGGTCCCCACACCAGCACCTACCACGTTCCTGCGCACCAGCTCCTCGTAGCCAGGTTCAGGGGGGTCTGTGGGAAAAGGGGGTCACCCGAGTGGGGGACAGCACCCCATGGGAGGGACAGGGGACTCTCAGGGACAGACAGGCTGGGGAATTGGGGAGGGAAGGGTCAGCAGCTCACCCAGGTTTCCTTCCTCCAGCTCCTCTGGCGCCTCAGGCTCTATGTCTTCGTGCTCCACAAAATCATCATCATCCCCATCTGCCACGATGTGGACACTACTCAGTGTCCTCTGAGACCCTCTCAGTGCCCCTTAAGACCCCCCAACCTTCTGGGACCCCCCCAGACCCCCAGGAAGGAAAGAAAGGCTCCCCAGGCTGGGGGATTTAGAGTTTGGGTTCCAGCACCTGCCCCTTCCTCACTGTCGACACCGCGCTCCTGCTCCAGCTCTGGTGGCTCCAGCTCCCTCAGCAGCTCCTGGGGGAAGGAACAGCCCTGAGCCCCCCCTGAGCACCCCCAGAGCATGGCAAGGGGGTGCTGGAGCCCCCCTGGCTCCCCAGTTTAGCCCCCATCCCACTCACCCCCCGTCTCTGGAGCTTCCTGTGCGCCGCCAGCCGCTCCTTGAACTGCCGCCAGTACAGCACCTCCAGGTCTGCAGGGATTGGCAACAGGGATTTGGGATGGGCCCTCTGTGCCCCACCAAAGCAGAACCCCCCAGGCATCCCAGGCCCCTCCCCTTTGCAGGAGCTGCTGTCCATTCCCCCCCCGTTTTGGGGTGTCCTTCCCCTCCATGCCCTCCCCACTGCAGGATCCAGTCCCTGGTGTCCATTCCCCCCAGTTTTGGGGTGTCCTTCCCCTCCATGCCCTCCCCACTGCAGGATCCAGTCCCTGGTGTCCCCCAGGACAGGGAATGTGTCCCTGCCCATGTCCCCTCACCTACAAAGGTGGGGCCCTTCCTCCTGCTTTTCCGGCCCTCCGTGACATTGTTGTCTGTGGGGAGCAGATCAGGAATAATCATTGGATGGAAATTCCATGGATTTATCAAAGTTGGAAAAGTCCTCTGAGCCCATCAAGTCCCCCCCAGCATCACCAAGGCCACCCCTGCCCGTGTCCCCAGGTGTCACATACGCAGGGCTGTTAAATCTTCCTGTTAAAGATTTTTAAATCCTTTTGGATCTCAATTCCACAGGAATCACTCACAGGCTGCAGAGAACCATCTCGTGAAATCCTGGAGCTTCCTCGGGCCCCTCCTCTTCCTCTTGCCTCCAACCACATCATCCAGACCATGTGGCACCAGGAAGGGCCTCCCTGCAGGTGACACGGGTGACACCGGGTGTGCGGCCACCCCAAGGGGCTGGGAAAGGGAAGGGGCCCCTCTGGATGGCCTGGGGCTGGAATGACCCAGCGTGGGGACAGGGACACCTCAGGATGTCCAGTGTGGCTGGGAGTGATCCACTGTGGGGCTGGGAAGGACCTGCCATGGGGATGGGGATGTGGGGCTGGGAATGTCCCCCCTGTGGGACTGGGAATGACCTTCCATGAGCTGGCAATGTTCCCCTGTGGGACTGGGAAGGACCTGCCATGGGGATGGGGATGTGGGGCTGGGAATGTCCCTCCATGAGCTGGGAATGTCCCCCTGTGGGACTGGGAATGTCCCTCCATGAGCTGGGAATGTTCCCCTGTGGGAGCAGGAACACCCCACTGTGGGGCTGGGGACACTGAGGGACACGTGGCCAGGGATGACCCACCCAGGCTGTGCTGTCCCTGTTTCCCCAAAAATACCTTTCCTGAAGGGCTTCTCCTCGGAGTCTCCGAAGGGGTCGAGGCTCTGCCACGGATTGGGCTCCTCCTGGCACAGGGGTGAGGATGGGCAGGGGCTCTGGGGTATCCCAGGGGTCCCATTCTGCCCGGATTTGGGATTTCCCTGGCTCCAGGCCCCCCTTACCTTGCTGAGAGCTTTGGGGTCCTGGCTGGGGGGTCTCTCCCGCAGGATGTACCCCCGGGGCCGGGGTGTGCTCTGGGGGACACGGAGAGGGACAGTGAGGGATTGGGGGACAGGGATGGGCTGGGGGGGATCCAGGGGTCTGGGGAAGGAATGAGGGGCTCCAGGAAAGGAACAAGGGGATCCAGGGAAGGAACACAAGGCTGTGGGGCTCCGGGGAAGGAGTGGTGAGCTCTGGGGAAGGAATGAGGGGCTGTGGGGCTCCAGGGATCCAGGGAAGGAGCACAGGCAGCCCCCCGAGCCCCTGCCCCACACAGACCCTCTGAGCCACGATGTGTTCGTTAGGGACCGGGGTCACTTCCATGTCATCCCCCAGGGGGGCCCCGGGAACGTCGTCATCGTCAGCTCCTGCATCATCTGGAGGGGTGGGAATGGGCAGAGGCTGGAGAAGCTTCCAGGACCCTCCATTCCCACCCTGTCTGCCAAGGAATCTCCCCAGGTGCTCCTCCTGCCAGGACAGGGGCAGCAGAGGGCAGAAGCAGGGAATGCTGCAGTTGGCGGGGTTGGAAAATCCCTCAGAGCCCAAATCCAACTGTTCCCAGCACTGACCCTGTCCCCAAGTGCCACATCCACAGGGATGTTAAACCCCTCCAGGGATGGGGACCCCACCCCTGTGCCGGGGCTGCACAGCCCTTTCCAGGAGGATTCCCCAAAATCCAGCCTGAGGCCGTTCCCTCTCCTCCTGTCCCTGTTCCCTGGGAGCAGAGCTCAGTCCTGACCGTCCCCTCCTGGCAGGGATGAATTCAGCCCTCCCCCTCCTCTGCAGCCTCCCGGATGGACAGAGGGAGCCCAGGACACCCTGGCAGGTGCCACCCCTCACCTGCCTCCTCGTGGAAGCTCAGTGCCCGCACCAGGGCCGTGCCAGCGCTCAGACACTCTGCGGGGCTGGATCCCGGAGCCGCTGCTGGGGACAGTGACGGTGAGTGCCGGCAGTGACAGTGACAGGGCCACCCCAGAGCCCCCGGTACCTGTGGCTGTGCCCAGGTGCTGCTCCTGCTGCCGGTGGGTGGGGGAGAGCCCGGCCAGCTCCAGCAGGAAGGCGCCGGAGGCGTGGGGGGTGGAGGTGTTCATGCGGAAATCCCTGCGGCTGGCCAGCACCTCGCCGCGCCGGCTGCGGGGACACAGCAGGACACTGTCCCCAAGGTCCCCAGCGTGCCCTGGGCCGGCCCCTGGGCCAGCCCAGCAGCACGGGACTGGCCTGGATGGCCACACACATCCCGGGATCTTCCTGCTCCTCCACAGATCCCAGCGGGAATTGTGTGTTTGTGCTGAGGGACCCCGGCTGGAATAGGGGAGGGGACACAGGACAATGCCACCCAGGGGAGGGGACACGGGACAATGCCACCCAGGGGAGGGGACACAGGACAATGCCACCCAGGGGAGGGGACAACGGACAATGCTACCCAGGGGAGGGGACACAGGACAATGCTACCCAGGGGAGGGGACAATGGACAGTGGCATCAGGGACTGGAGCAGGGAAGGGACACGGGACTATCCCACCAGGGGAAGGGACACGGGACAATCCTACCAGGGACTGGAGCAGGGGAGGGGACATGGGACAATCCCATCCAGGGATCCTGGCTGGAGCACAGGAGGGGATATGGGAAAATCCCACCCAGGGACTGGAGCAGAGGAGTGGACAAGGGACAATCCCACCAGGGACTGCAGCAGGAAAAGGGACACAGGACAATCCCACCCAGGGGAGGAGACAAGGGACAATGCCACCAGCGACTGGAGCAGGGGAGAGGACCCTGGACAATCCCACCAGGGGAAGGAACATGGGACAATCCCACCCAGGGGAGGGCACACAGGACAATCCCAGGAGTGGCACCTCAGGAGGGGGTTTTCCTTCTTCTCCCCCTCTTCCGGGGGCACCAGGGCCATCGGGGTCAGAGGAACGATGTTCACAGCCTGGGAAGGGATGGGGAGGTGGCAGAGAGCCTGGGAAAGGTGTCATTGTCCCCAAGGCCACCACCCCGGCTGGATGGCCCCAGGATTCACCTGGGAAAATGGTGCCATGGAGGGGAGGAAAGGAGGGAGAAAGGGAGGGATAAAAAGAGGGATAAAAGGAAGAAAAGGAGGAAAAAGGAGAGAGAATAGGAGGGGGAAAGGAAGGGAGGAAAGGAGGGGGAAGAGATGGATAAAAGGAAGAAAAGGAGGAGAAAGGATAGAGGAAAGGGAGGGATAAAAACAGGGAGAAAAGGAGGGACAAAAAGAGGGAAAAAGGGAAGGATAAAAAGAGGGAATATAGGAAAAAAAAGGAGAAAAGGAGGAAGGAGGGATAAACAGAGGAGTGAAAGGAGGGAAAAGAGAAATAAAAGGAGGTATAAAATGCAACTGGTTCCTCTTACGGCAGGCTGCTGATCCCTCCTCATGTCCACGCTGGCCTGGCTGGTTTCTGGGATGTCATCCAGGGACAGGAACTGCAGGAAAGCCCCCCCAGTGTCACCTCAGCTGGCAGGGACACCGAGGGACCCCCTGGAGCAGGACAGGGAGCACGGAGCCCGCCTCACCTCCTCCTCCTTCTCCGTGAAGGTGGCGTCGGCATCGCGGCCGTCGGGGCCCAGGGACGTGGGCAGCTTCTCCCTCCTAGGGAAAAACGGGCTCAGGATCCAGGGAATGGTGGCAAAGGGTCCCTCCAGCCCTGCTGTGGCCCCTCCAGGTGGGAAAATCCCAAAAAACAATGGGGTTTTCCCTCTCATTCACGTCAGTGTTAAAGTCCAGAGGAGCTGGCAGCACATTCCAAAGGGATTTTCCTTTTGGAAAAGGTTCCCTCAGGTTCCTTTGGACTCCTGAACCCCCATGAACCAGGAGGAAAACCAGCCCTGGTTTTGTGTGCTATCCCTGTGATGGCATTCCTAAGCCTGGGATGCACCTCCCAGGGCAGGGATGGGATGGGGATGGCCCAGGATCAGGGCAGGGATTCTGCAGGACAAATTTCCCCCTGGGAAGGGAAAATTCCCCTCTGGGAAGGGAAAATCCCACTCACTTTTTCTTGGAGATGCAGTCCAGTGTCTGGCAGACCAGCATGTACAGGTATTCCACCTGGAAAACAGCACCTGGAGCTGGGAAAGGGGGAGCAGCTCCTGGGAAAGCCCCTCCACCCAAAGGACTTCCCCCCCTCCCATTATGGAGGTCAATTCCATGGGATTTTGGTGCTCTTTTCCCTTTTTTCAGCCATTCCACAGCCAGACTGGGGGAAATCCCTGGAATTTGGAGCGGCCTGGGACAGTGGAAGGTGTCCCTGCCCACGGTGGCACTGGATGGGCTTTGAGGTCCCTTCCCACCCAAACTATTCCAGGGCTTTGTGGTCAAAAAGCTCCAACATCGCACGATTTTGGGACAAAATAGGATTTTATATCCCACCCTGGAGAACAGCAAAATTCCTGCTGTTCCCTGGGGCTGCCAACACCTACAAAGGGATCAAATTTCAGAAGGATGAGCTGAAATTAATGATGTGAAGCCAGGGGGGAATTCTGGGGTGACCCCAGGGACTCGGGGTGGCTCAGGAGGATGGGATGGGACGGGACGGGATGGGACGGGACGGGCTGGGAGGGGATGGGAGCAGCTGGGAGCTCACCTTCCTGCTGTAGATGCAGGCCGAGCCCTGGATCAGCAGCGCTGCCTGCATGAAGTTCATGGTGGTTTTGCCGTTGTCGAAGGAAATGCAGATCTGGTCCAGCTGGGAGGGGCAGGGCAGGGTTTGGGTTTAGCTTTCACAGAGGTGTTTGAAAAGGTTTTATTCTGTTAAATGGTTTTATTCTGTTATATATTCTTCAGCTCAATGAAGGGTGAGACACAAGAGATGTAAAACTCAGCACTGTTCTACTAAAGCTAAATTATTTTCTGGTTACAATTCCTTATAAATCCTACTAGCTTCTGCCACGCAATATTGCTGTTAATTCTAATGCTGATCACTTACAATTAATTATGTTAATTTTAATATTGCTGTTAATTCTAACACTAATCATTTTAATTATGTTAATTCTAATATTGCTGCTAATTCTAACACTAATCACTTCTATTTCCACTCTACGTGGTCTTGCTACCACGCATCTTTCCCAGTTTTAATTCTCTAAATTAAGTTTAAAAATTTGATTAAATTAAAATTTTAATTCTTTAAAATTCTTTTGCAAGGCCATATTTTGAAACTTGTTTCTAGTTCAATCTCTCTCCCAACAATATCATTTACATTTTATGGCTTTAAGTCAGCACAGCTTATTTCAGTGTTTGCACACAGATGTATAAAACTGTGAGAGTCTTCTGTAAGGTTTTGGGAATTCTTTATAAATCTGTTCCTCACAGGCAGGGAGGAAAGGCTGAGCCTGGCAGGGTCTGGGGTGCCACAGGGACAGGGATGAGGGGAGGTGGCAGAGAGCCTGGGAAAGGTGTCATTGTCCCCAGGGCCACCACCCTGGCTGGATGGCACCAGGATTCACCTGGGGAAACAGTGCCATGGAGAGGAGAAAAGGAGAGATAAAAGTAGGAAGAAAAGGAGGGGGAAAGAGAGGGATAATAGGAAGAAAAGGAGGAATGGAAAGAGGGATAAAAGGAGGAAAAATGAGAGGGAAAAGGAGGGGGAAAGAGAGATAAAAGGAGGGGGGAAGAGAAGGACAAAAGGAGAGAAAAGGAAGAGGAAAGGGAGGGAGAAAAGGAAGAAAAAGAGGAAAAAGGAAGGATAAAAAGAGGTGGAAAAGGAGGGAGAAAGAGAGGGATAAAAGGAAGAAAAGGAGAGAAAAGGAAGAGGAAAGGGAGAGAGAAAAGGAGAAAAAGAAGAAAAAGGAGAGAGAAAAGGAGGGATAAAAGGAAGAAAAGGAGGAAAAAGGAGAGAGAAAAGGAGTGGCAGGGGACACAAGGGCGAGCCCATTACCTCCTCCAGGTACTCCCCGAGCTGGGCAGCCACGTCCACCTCCCAGTTCTTGGTGAGGTCCCGGATGGGCTGCAGCAGGTGCTGGAAGCGGGAATCCACCTCTTCCATGGTGGGATCCCCCCTGCAGACACCCCAAAAGCGGCCTGGGAGCTCCCAGCTGTGGAGGAGGGTCCCTCAGGGAGTCAGTGGCCTGGGCTGCAGGGCAGGGACAGCGCCAGGGGAAGCTCTGCAGGAATCACAGCTCGGCTGGGTGGGAATGGGGACACAGCTCAGGCAACGGGAATTGCTTGGGCTGGCAAATCCCCACCCCAATCCCAACAGCAATCCCAATCCTGAAACACAGATCCCAACCCCGCTGCCAAGCCTGGTCCTGATCCTGACCCTGATCATGACCATGATCCAAACCCCAATCCTGACCCTGACCCCAACCCCAGTCCCAGCCCTGGCCCTGATTCTCACTCTGACCATGATTCCAATCCTGACCTGATCCTGACCCTAACTTCAGTCCCAACCCTGATCCCGACCTCAAACTCGATCCCAGTCTGGAGCCCGGTCCCCACCCTGATTCTCACCCCAATCCCATCCCCTATCCCAACCCCTCACCTGACCCCGACCCCAATTCCCATCCTTAACTCTGCCCCAGTCCTGAGCCCAACCTCAGTCCCGATCCCAACCCCAGCTTCAATTCCGACCTTGATCCCGACCCTGATCCCCATGCAGGCCCCGACCCCAATTCCCATCCCAATCCGTACCCCAACTGCGCTCTCAACCTCGATCCTGACCGTGATCCCAATCCCAGTCCTGGTCCCCATCCCGACCTCAATCTCCACCATGATCCCGACCTGATCCCGGTCCCCATCCAGACCTCGATCCCGACCGTGATTCCCATCCCGGTCCCGGTCCCGGTCCCCATTCAAACCTCAATCCTGACCCTGATCCCGGTCCTTATCCAAACCTGCATCTCGACCGTGATTCCAATCCCAGTCTCGATCCCGACCTGATCCCGGTCCCCATCCAAACCCCGATCCCAGTCCCGGTCCCGGTCCCCATCCAGACCCGGATGGCATCCCGGTCCCGGTCCCCATCCAAACCCCGATCCCGATCCCGCCCGTGTCCCCGGCCCCGGTCCCCATCCAAACCTCGATCCCGGTGCCGGTCCCGGTCCCCATCCAAACCCCGGTACTGGTGCCGGTCCCGGTCCCCATCCAGACCCCGATGGCATCCCGGTCCCGGTCCCCACCCAAACCTCGATCCCGGTCCCTATCTAAACCTCGATCCCGATCCCGATCCCGCCGTGTCCCCGGTCCCTATCCAAACCTCGATCCCCATCCCGGTCCCGCCCGTGTCCCCGGCCCCATCGCCCGCCCCTCACCGGCCCCTCCTCACTCCCCGTTCGCCGCCGCCATTTTCGTCCTTCCCGCGCTCCGGGACGCGCCCCGCGCGCCGATGGCGTCACGGCGCCGCTGACGTCAGCGCCGCGCGCCGCCGGGCCGAGGCCGCCATGGGGGAGCTGGCGCGGCCGCGGGTGCTGTTCCTGGCCGGGCTGGCCGCCGTCTACATCGCCGCCTTCGGCTCCCTCTACGTACAGATCCCCGGTACCGCGGCGGGCACTGCCGGGCGGGGCCGGGGAACGGGCACGGAGCCGGGAGTAGGGCTGGGGGAACCGGGATAGGGATGGGAGTGGGGCCAGGAGAGCCGGGACAGGGATGGGAGTGGGACCGGGGGAACCGGGGGAACCGGAATAGGGACGGGACTGCGGCCGGGAGAACCAGGATGGGGCCATGAGAACTGGGACAGGGACGGGAGAACCGGGATAGGACTGGGAGTGGGGCTGGGGGAACCGGGATAGGGATGGGAGGGGGGCCGGGGGAAGCGGGAGAGAGCTGGGGACGTGGCCGGTGGATTCGAGTGGGACCGGAGAAGCCGGGATCAGGGTCGGGAAGGGACCGGCGGAGCCGGGGCAGGGACAGTCCATCCCCGTCCCGCTGCCGGGCCGATCGCTCCGTATCCCCGTTATCATTTCCCTTCTCCCGCCGCCTCCATCTCCCGTTTCCCTCCCTCCGTTTCCCCTTCCCGGGAGCGCCGGCGGTCCCGGAGCGGCTCCGCTGCCCCTGAGCCCCAGCAGCCGCCTCCCGTCTGTCCCTTCCACGTGGCTCTGGCAGCTCCCGGCTCGCACCTGGGCTCTTCCCGGCGGCCCCGGCAGGGATCAAGACCGGGGTGGAGGTCGGGACGGGCCGGGTCGCGCTCCCGGTGCCTCGGGTTTGTCCTGGCAGCAGCCCCGGCTCCTCGAGGGGGTTCCGGGTGGGGCTGCCGGGGTTGTTTTCCCCGGGAATGCCGGGGATGTTTTCCCGGGAACGACGGGTTTATGCCGAGTTTTTTCTTGGAGTGCAGTCTTTTTTCCCCGTGAATGCCGGGTTTTCTTTCCCAGGAATGCCAGGTTTTTTTTTCCCCGGGAATGCCTGTTTGTTTCCCCCGGGAATGCCGGGCTTTTTTTCCCGGGAATGTGTTGTTTTTTTTTTTTTTTTCCCCGGGAATGCGGGGGTTCTCGAAAATAGCAGGGTTTTCTCCCTGGAATGCCGGGTTTAAGCCGGGTTTTCCCTGGAATGCCGGGTTTATTCCCGGTGTACCCTGGAATGTCGGGTTTATGCCGGGTTTTCCCCGGGAGTGCCCGGTTTGAGCCGGGTTTTCTCCCGGGAATGGCAGGTTCATGCCGGGTTTTCTCCCGGGAATGGCGGGTTTATTGCGGGTTTTCCCTGGCGTGCCGGGTTCATGCCGGGTTTTCTCCCGGGAATGGCGGGTTTATTGCGGGTTTTCCCCGGCATGCCGTGTTCAATCCGCGTTCCCCGCTGTCCGCAGGGCTGTACGGCCGCGAGGGGCTGCTGCCGGCGCGGCGGGTGCTGCGGCTGAGCGGGAAGGGGCTCTGGGAGCAGCTCCGCGATGTGCCCACGCTGCTGTGGCTGGGGCCGCGCCTGGGGCTGGACACGGAGCAGGGCATGGAGCTGCTCTGCCTGCTGGGGATGCTGGCGGCGCTCGGGGCGCTGCTCTGCGACTCCATGCGGGACTGCCTGGTGTTCGCCCTGCTCCGCGTCTTCTACCTGTCGCTCTACCAGGTGCGGGGACAGCGGGGACAGTGCGGGCTGGCTCGTCCTGGCAGCTCCTGGTGTGCCCGGGGTGTTAGGGGAGGCACAGTGATGGAATCAGGGAACGATGGGGTGGGAAGGGGCTGTAAATCCCATCCCGTTCCAGCCCCCACAGGCAGGGACTCCTCCTGCTGTCCTGGGATGCTCCAAGGCCATCCAACCTGGCCAGGAGCTGCAGAGGGACAAGGCCTGCAGGAACAGCACCCAGGGAATGGCTCCCACTGCCAGAGGGCAGCCATGGATGGCATCTTGGCAATGAGGAATGCCTGGCTGGGCTGG
>JAWWEY010000055.1:348765-359560 GCA_035582745.1 Loriotus luctuosus | reverse complement strand
CCAGGCTGGACACTGGGGCTGGAGCAGCCTGGGACAGTGGCAGGTGTCCCTGCCATGGCAGGGGTGGCACTGCAGGGGCTCTGAGGTCCTCTCCCACCCAAGCTATCCCAGGATTTCATGATTCTAAGAACAAACTGGCACTGCAGGGAGGGAGGAAGATTCCCTCTCTGTGCCAGGGGTGCTGCCTCAGAGGGAACATTTCCTGGCAGGAAGCCCTGAGGGGCCAGCAGTGCCCAGCTTTCCCAGGCCCCTCTGCACTGCCCAAACCCCCCAAATCTTTGCTCTGTCAGCATGCAAGCAGCACCTTTCCAGCAGCACACTGAGCCCAGCCCCAGCCCAGAGCCCCACTCACGCTGTCGTCGTCAGCATCGATGTTGAAGTTGATCTCGGCGATGCGGTCAAAGGGAGCGCTGGGAGGGAGGAGGGAGGGAACAGCCTCAGGGGTGGCTCCCGGGAGCCTGTGCTTCCCAGAGGGACAGCAGCAGAGCCAGAGCCACTCCTGGGCTGGGGTCCCTGCACAGCCACTCCTGCCCACCGTGTCCCCTCACCGAGGGAAGGGTTATTCCAGCCTAGAACGTTCTCTGCCCATGGCAGGGGGGGCACTGGAGGGGTTTTCCTGGGAGACAGCTGGGGGGGTTCGGCTGTGTTCCCAGGGAACAGGGACAGGAGGAGAGGGAACGGCCTCAGGCTGGGCCAGGGGAGCCTCAGGGTGACATCAGCAGCAATTTCCCCATGGAAAGGGGGGGTCAGGTTTTGCCAGGGGAAATTTGGAGTGCCCATCCCTGGAGGTGTCCCAGGAATTACTGGAGGTGGCACTCAGGGCTCTGAGCTGGGGACAAGGTGGGCATCGGGCACAGCTGGGACTGGATGGGCTGGGAGGGCTTTCCAGCCTCAGGGATCCCGGGATTCTGTGAATCTCAGTCTCAAAGCCCAAGGTGTGCTGTTCTGTGAATATCCCAGGATGTGAATATCCCCGATGACCCAATTCCCAGTCCAAGCCAAGGGAGCCCCTGGTGGGAACAGCAGAGGGTGCTGCAGGCCCAGAAATTCCCAATTCCCAGAGTTTGGATTCAGGAAGTGTTCACTCCCCACTCATGGATCTGTAGCTTTTCCAGTGTCATTGTCATTGAAAGACTCTCCTGTTCAATACTCCTGCAATCCCAGGGACACTGACACATGACTGATAGTCCTTAAATATTCCAATTCACTTCCAGCCCAGTGTCCACCACCTGGAAACGGCTGGCAGGGAGCACCACTCCCAGAATATTCCCCTTTTTGCAGGACATTCTCCTTTTCCAATCACAAAGGGAGCTACAACATGCCAGGCAGACTTCTTCCAGTTTCATGTTCATTTTACACAGGGCACGAGGCCCCTGGAGCAGCTCCACAGGGATTTAACTCCTCCCTGCCCCTCACTCACACGGAGCTGTATTTGCCAGCAGTGAAAAGTCTTTATTTTATTTTATTTATTTTATTTTTAAAATATTTATGTGTAGACCAGAATAATTTCTGTCCATTTCAATTCTAATTCTATTTCTAGAACTTTTTGCCTTATCAAACTTCTGACATCTCTGAGGCTCAGGAAAAACCCTGGATGGGAAGGGCAGAGGTGCTGCCTTGGATCCCAAGGAATTCCTGGGATGGAGACAAACCCAGGAGCACTGGGATCCCCTGGAACACTGCTCAGTCCATAACTGGATCCAGTTTCAGAATTTATTATGGTCACTGGGATAATCCCAGTGCCAGGTACATTTCTAAGGAGAGAGGATGTGCTGCAGCTCTAATGGGATTAAAGGAATTCTGTAAAAGCAGCAAATTCCGAGCTCTGGATTCAGCAAGTTGTGTAACACTGAATCTCCTTCCCTGTCTCCCTGAACCGCCACTGCTCCTGATCATCCCTGTTCCCTTCCTCAGGAGAGGGAAAATGGCTGCATTTTCCATGGATTCCAACAGAGCACTGTCCCTTCACTCCTCCTTCCAATAAGGATTTAATGCCTTGGAAAAGATCTGTTTAACTGCCCAGAGTTTGCTCTCATGCTTTGTCTTTAAACTCATTCCAGACCAGGGCTGGACAACAGTTGCCTGCTTTATTTCAAATATCCCTCTTTGAAATGAAGGAATACTTTTCCTTGCTGCTCCACCTGGCTCTGGAGATCGGGCTGGGCTCCTGGAAAACAAGGAGCTGTTTACAACCTGAGGAGGGATAACAAGGCTCATTTGTAAACCTGAAGGAGAGGGAGGATGGGATGCAAAGAGGCTGAAATGGCAATCACCCCCAGACTCACTCGGTGCTGCCACCAAACACCCCCAGACTCACTTGATGTTGTCATCCTGGTCTGCAAACTCCTTGTCATTGAAGCCAAACTGATCCACAAAATTGGCCGTCATCTGCTGGATCTGGTACTCGGAGAAGGCCTGGGAAGGGATCCCAAAAAATCCATCAGTAGGGTGTCCAGAGACATTCCAGAAACAGTCAGTGGAGCTCCTCCAGGAAAGCATTAAAATCCCAGGGAAGAGTGTGAAATCCTCACTGTGACCCTTTCCCAGAGCAGGGTCACACAGTGCTCTGGGATTCCTGCCCCAATGCCTCCTGCCCTGCTCCCAGGTGGATCCCAGGCCATGGAACTGCTCTGGGAAAGCCCAAAGGAGTTGAACACAGACTGGGAGCAGAGTTCAGGAAGCTGCTCCAGACCAGGATGGACCAAAGGCAACCGGAGCAGTGAATAGTGAATAGTGAAGATGTTCCCAACTCACCTGCTGGAGAGTGAGCTCGTTGGGAAAAGCACTTTCAATGTCCTCATCCTCGCTGGAGGAGTGCAGGTGGTGGGTGCTCACCTGGGAAAGTACAAACCAGTCAGGGAACCAGGGAAAGCTGGAAAAGCTCCAGTGTTTCAGTTCCACCAAAGCCCAAACTCCTGCCCAGGCAGGAGCTGCCCCAAGGAATGCCAGGGACCAGCTCAGCACCACAGATCAGCTCTGCTGAAGGACTCTTATGAAACATGTTTATGGAAATGCTTTCTACTCTGCCTTGAAGCGTTCTTCAGCAAAAGAAGGAAAATGAGAAAAACCAGGAATATCCCCTTCTTCTGTTAGAGGAAGCCCAGCAGGCACTGGAGTGACCAACTTACCAAATCCACCGTGTTTCTCCGGTTTGTCTCCGTCAGCGTCTCCTCCACGAAACTCTCCCACCTGCCCCTGCAGTCCTCAGGCAACTCTGGAATGAGAGGGACACAGAAATCATGGGAGTTCTGAGCCAGCTGAACTCCCTGGGGACTCACCTGGGCTAAGGACTCACAGCTTCTCTCACCTTGCTGGGAACAACCCTGAGCAGGGCTCCAGCTGTGCTTGGGCCTTCCCTTTTCTCCTGGGGACCGGGACTGCCCTCCTCTCCCATCCCTCCCAGCCCAGCACGACTGGGAGCACAAAGGTGAGCAGAACTTGAGGGTTGAGGCAGGGAAATGGAGAAATAGTAAAAGGAGGAAAGAGCAGAAGATTGTGTCCTCAGATTGTCGCTGCCCAGTTGTGCCCCCTCCCAGCCCGGCAGAGGCTGAGCAGTGGGGATGGAAAATGTGGAAAATGGAAAATCTTCCTTCCTCCCACCCAAAGCCATGGGACAAAACCAGTTCTCCAAGTGGATCCAGTGTGGGCAGGATGGACACAGCCTGGCAATGGGAATATCCCTGATGAGCACATCTGGGGACACTTAACCTCGTGTCTCTCCCCTCAGAGAGTCATGGAATCATGGAATGGGTTGGGTGGGAAGGGACCTCAAAGCCCATCCAGTGCCACCCCTGCCATGGCAGGGACACCTCCCACTGTCCAATCTTAACCTCACTGTGTGAAAACCAAGGGCAGCCAAATGGGGTCTCATCATACTTTAAATGATGGGATATTGTGGGATTTCCCTGGGAACACTTTCCAATGGGAAAGGATCTCGAAGAAATACCTGCAGTGAGCTCTCCCAGGAGCTCCCAAGGGTTATTTTTCCCTGGAGAGCAGTGAAAAGTGAAGGAGGAGAAGCAGGAGAAGGAGAAGGAGAGGGAGAAGGAGAAGGAGAAGGAGAAGGAGAAGGAGAAGGAGAAGGAGAAGGAGAAGGAGAAGGAGAAGGAGAAGGAGAAGGAGGAGGCTGAAGAGGAGGAGCAGGCAGTACCTTTGATGAAGTCACTGATCTGGGCCTGCATGGGCCCCTTCTCCATGTTGTGCACCACGGCGTTGGCGATGCGGGTCAGGTGCCCCATGTTCCCTCTCCTCCTGCCGCCCTCTGCCCTGGAACAGAGAGCAGCCGCTACCCACGGAGCCAGGACACCCCTGGAGCCAGGATACCCATGGAGCTGGGATACCCATGGAGCCGGGACACCCCTGGAGCCAGGATACCCATGGAACTGGGACACCCACGGAACTGGGACACCCTCGGAGCCAGGATACCCATGGAGCCAGGATACCCACGGAAGTGGGACACCCACAGAGCCGGGACACCCTCGGAGCCAGGATACCCATGAACTGGGATACCCACAGAGCCAGGATATCAAAGGAGCAGAGACACCCATGGAGCCAGGATAACCACAGAGCCAGGACAGAGCCCTGGGAATGGCCCCAGCATTCCTGCCCCACTGGTTACAGAATTCCTGCCCCAATGGCCCCAGCATTCCTGCCCCACTGGTCACAGAATTCCTGCCCCAATGGCCACAGCATTCCTGCCCCAATGGCCCCAGCATTCCTGCCCCACTGGTCACAGAATTCCTGTCCCAATGGCCACAGCATTCCAGCCACAATGGTCACAGCATTCTTGCCCCAATGGTCACAGAATTGCAGCCCCAGCGGTCACAGAATTTCGGCCACAATGGCCACAGCATTCCTGCCCCACTGCCCACAGAATTTCAGCCCCACATAGGGATCAGCCCTTCTCTGGCAGGATGGGGTGAGTTCGCCCCCAGCACAGGGACCTTCCCAGTTTTTTTTTGCCCAGTTTTGGGATCCCTCCTGATCCCTCCTCCTGCTCAGGTAACATGGGAGGGGTTTCAAACAAGGAGCTAAACATTGAAAAGATGCAGGAATAAATCTGATTGTAATTCCCAGAGAAAAAAACTCCCAAAGTCAAGGATCTACAGCACAGCTACTGGCAGAGCTCCAGGGTGGGACTGAGATTGCAGCAGTGACTCCCCCAGAACAGAAGACATTCCCATCCAAGCATGAGATTCCCCCTGGGATAAAACCAGATCCCAACACAGAGTCCAAGCAGCCCTGAGTGTCCCTGCTCTGGCTCCTCACTGCTTCCTTTCCTGCAGAGTGAAGCTGTGCTACAAACCAGCCCATGGAATGGTTTGGGTGGGAAGAGCCCCTCCAGTGCCACCCCTGCCATGGCAGGGACACCTGCCACTGTCCCAGGCTGCTCCAGTCCCAGTGTCCAGCCTGGCCCTGGGCACTGCCAGGGATCCAGGGTCAGTCCCTGCTGGCCTCCATCTGCCCACTGAGAGCAGCCAAGGACCTTCCTGGAAACTCCACCTTCCCAAAGCCCCAGCTGAGATTTCTCTGCTCAAATCCCTATTTTTTTCCTTCCATTCAGATTCTTTCCAGTGTGGTGGTGACTGGAATCTGGCAGGAAATAGGGATGAGCTCTGGTTCCTTTCTGGTTTAATCAGGAAAACTCCCAAGCAGCACCCAGGGATATTTTTGGTCCTACAGAACTGGGCAAGGAAATGCCCAGCACAATTCCTTATGTGGACAAGGGGCTGTAAAAAGAACCAAAAACCCAAAACTCCAAACCACACCAACAAAAAAAAAAAATGTAATCCAGATCTCAATCCACCAATTATGGCCTAAACAATTCCAGTGGGACTCCAAAGCCCTTGGAAACCACGAGGAGCTCAAAATAGAGAGGGAGGACCAAACACTGAGCTGGACACGGAAACCAAAGCCTCTGGAATATTTTCACTTTAATGTTTTAGTTCTTTTAGAATATTTAGTTCTTATCAGCCCAATCAGCACAAAATCCAAGGGGTTTATAAAGCTAAAATAGGAAATTCAGGCCACAAATGCTTGGCCACCCCAATTTCCAACAGTTTTCTACTCCAGGAAGAATAAAATTGTACATTTAAAATAAACAAACAAACAAAAATTTTAAAAAGTGAATATTCCATGGGATTCCCTGAAAAAGCAGGAAAGCAGAAGACTGAGTGTTTGGGGTGGGGCGTTGGAAACACCCAAAAACCCCACCACGCCTTCAAATCCTGTCCAAAATTTGGGAATTTGGCTTGTCAGCATGCAAATCACCCCAGTTCCAAATCCCAACCAAAATCCAAGTCTGTTTGGACACCATTAAAATGGAAATTCTCCAAGAATATTCCAAAGTCAATGTGCAGCCCCAGGCCAGCAATTCCTTACTGGATTTTGTCATTGGCTTCCCAGGCGTCCAATATCCTCTGCACCAGGCAGCACTTCTGGAACAGCTGTGGGGAAAAGGGGAGGATATTCAGGGTTTTCCAAAGGAGAACTGTGGATCCTCCTGCTCCTTCCCTGGCTGCTCCTCAGGAGCTCCAACCTCAGCCCTTCCCGGGCCCAAGAGCCCAGCTCCTTCCTGGTTATTCCCCAGAGGACCCCAGCAGAGCAGCAACACCTGGAGCATCCCCAGGCTGCTCCTGAGCCTCCCAGCAGCAGGAATTAAAGCTCTGCTGGCATTTTCCAGCCGCCACACTGAGGCCTGGCCACTGACAGCTGGAATGGTCTTGGTTAGTTTTTTGTCCAAAATTTGTAGTAATTTTTACTTTAAAAACTGGAATTTTAATAATAAATGGAGTTAATTTTAATAAATACCAAGGGATTTACAGGGTCATTAAATGAGGGGAGTTTTAATGGGATGCTACAAATAAAGGCACAAAAGCAACAGCAGGTCCATGAGAACCACTACAAATTATAATAAATAATAATAAAGACCACCAAAAATAGATAAAAATAATAATAAAACCTACTACAAATTATAATAGATAAAACACACTAAAAATAGATAATAATAAAGCCCACTAAAATTTGATAATAAATAATAAAAACCATTTTTAAAGGCAATAAATTGTAACAAAACCCACTAAAAATTACATATTAAAATAAATAATAATTAAAAAAATCTACATTGAGACAAGTGCCTGCTCTGGAACAGCCCACCCCAGAGATGCCCTGGTGACCCCAGCCCCATCCTAGGGACCCTGGTGATCCCAATCTGATCCCAGAGATCCCTCGTGACCCCAGTCACTCCCCAGGGACCTTTGTGGCCCCAGCCCCACCCCAGGCATCCTGGCGACCCCAGCCCAGCTCTCACGTGGGTGACCATGACGTTCTCGGTGTGTCCGGCAGGGGGCTGTGTGGGCTCCGCGGGCTCCGCGGGCTCCGGGGCCGCGCTCCCGCTCGGAGCCTCCTCTTTGCTGCCCGGCTCCCCCGGGCTGGGCTTCCCCTCGTGCACCGAGTGGGACAGGATGGCTGCTATGGACAGCTCCACTTGGAAATGCAAAAAGTTATTCCACGTGTATTTAAAAAATAAATCCTGGAAGAGAAACGAGAGATGGAAGAGTTTACTCAGGATAAATTTTCCTGGTTTTAATGATATCAGGGATCTTTAATGATCTTCTCAATTCAACCCATCCCAGGATTCTGGGACTCTGGGATATTAAATCGTTGCCCAAGCTGTTGTTTGATCAAGCAATTCCACTCAAACAGTTTTCCTGCTACATGTCAGCACCCACTGCAGGCTGGGCTCTGCATTCCCAGGGCACTCAGTCTGCGGGGAAATCAGTGAATATTCCCAATAAATGGAGCACTTAGGAATCCTCTCACACAGCACTCACAGCACAGACACACTGAATGAAACAACTTAACTCTGCTGGGGCTCAATGAAGCCTAGGAAAAACAGGAACTAAACCTCTGCTAAGGGTGGAATGAATTCTCTTACAGCTGCCCAGGTTCTGGAAGGCTTCTTTTAGCCTCAGGGATCCTGGGAGAAAATTAATCTCTCATCATTCCAGGAGTTCACACACAGAGCAGAGAATGTTTCACACCTTCTCCACTGAACTAACATGGAATTGGAAGTGTGAGGCTCAGTCCAAAACCCCAAGCGGTCAGATTTGGATCACAAACGCTCCTCCAGCGGAGAAGGAGCTGGAGCAGGTAAGGGAAACGTCAGGACTTTGGCCCCCTGGCACAAGCCCTGCACAGGAGGGATCCCAGGTCCCACCCCCGGCGGCCCCGGACACTCACAAGTAACAAGTCCATGGTGCCGAGCCTGCAGAGCTCGTGGTTGATGCTGGGCGTGTTGGCGTGCAGCAGCGCCGCGATCAGCCGCGAGCCGTGCAGCCGCGCGTTCCCCAGCGGCTCCTCCAGCACCCCCAGCGTGGTCAGGATCGCCGGTTTCTGAGGGCAGGGAGGGCAGTCAGGGCAGGACAGCGTTCCCACAGCGCACCTGCACCAGGGCTCTACAGGGCCTTGGCCGTAATTCCAACCCTGGCAATTCCACCTCACCAGGGGCAAGAGCTTCCCACGGAGGGGACAGAGCCCTGGAACCCTGCACTGCCCGGGGAGGGCCTGAGTCCCCCGTTCTGCAGGCATCCCAATCCCAGCTGGACATGGCCCTGTGTCACCTGCTCCAGGTGACCCTGCCCTGCATGGAGTAGCACTGGATGATCTCTAACAACCCCAGCTGTTCTGGAATTCTCAGATTTAACAGAACCCAGCCATTTCAGGAATGTTCTCAGCAGGGAAACCTAAACAACCTTCCCAAAAGGATGGTTCTGGGGCCACTGGGAGATTTAACTTCCAAATCAGAAGCTTAAAATCCAACTATCCCCTGAAAGTTTCTTCCTCTCCATCCCTTCCCATCTCCCCTCAATCTCCCAGTCCCAAAGATGATTTCCCTGAACACAACTCTCAGACTCCTGCTGCTCATCCCTGCACACCCGAGTTAGAGGATTTGGTGTGGATTTCCCCTCCCTGGCCACGTGTCCGGGCTGGAGCTGTCTGGAGTCCCGGGAGTGCTGGTGGTACCTTGGGTGGGCACAGCAGCAGCTGGTGGAAGTCCTTGAGCCGGGGCTCGATGCCGTGTAAGATGCTGCTGTTGACAGTGTAAGACCTCTCGAATCCCTGAGTGTACGAGTCCATCAGGCCTTCCACTCTGAGGGAACACCAGGATTCACTCAGAGTCACACAGCATTCCCTCTTCCCATTCTGAACAACCAAGTGATACCAGGGTCCTCGAGGTCCCTCCCACTACAGTCCGTCCTGGGATTCTGGGACTTTATCATATTAAACCAGTGCCCAACCTGGTGTTTAATCAGCAATTCCACTAAAACCATTTTCCTTCTACACTTCCTGCATTCCATCTTCCTTCTCCTGGGGCCCAGAACTGGCCCCAGTATCCAGAGGTGGAGATTTTGTTAAAGAGCCTCCAGTCACACTGGCCATGTCAGTGGTTTTCTCTTCAAAAATGAGGATGAAAAATGATAATATTCAGTTCCTGCACACATTCTCATACCCGCACAGTACTGATTCTATTATATTAGTTATTTCTATTATTTACTATACGGTATTAGTTAATATTGGTATCATTTCCCAGGTGCTGCTCACACAACCAAACCTGTGCTGAGCTGAGGAGGAGCTGACCAGAAACAACCTCCCAGCAGAGCTGGCAAACCACATTCCCAAAGTGCTTCCTGGAGTTCCAGACTTCCAAACACTTCCAAGGAAAATGGCTCAGCAAGAGTTACCTAACAAATGTTTGTTCCTCCCACTGTCCCAGGCTGCTCCCAGCCCCAATGTCCAGCCTGGCCTTGGGCACTGCCAGGGATCATGGGGCAGTCCCAGCTGCTCTGGGCACCCTGTGCCAGGGCCTGCCCACCCTCCCAGCCAGGAATTCCCTCCCAACATCCCATCTAAGACTTCCTTCTTCCAGCCTGAAGCCATTCCCTGTGTCTGGGTGGTGCCTTTCCCTTTGTACCCCACGCTCAGCCTGGAGCCCCCAGTGATCCTGGTGATCCTGGTAATCCCAGTGACCTCAGTGATCCCAGTGATCACGACAATCCCGGTAATCCCGGTGATCTCAATGATCCTGGCAATCCCAGTGATCCCAGTGATTCCAACAATCCCAGCGATCCCGGCAATCCCAGTGATCCTGGTAATCCCAGTGATCCCAGCAATCCCAGTGATCCTGGTGATCCCAGTGATCCCGGCAATCCCAGTGATCCCGGCGACCCCAGCAATCCCAGTGATCCTGGTAATCCCAGTGATCCCAGCAATCCCAGTGATCCTGGTAATCCCAGTGATCCTGGTGATCCTGGTGATCCCAGCAATCCCAGTGATCCTGGTAATCCCAGTGATCATGGCGATCCTGGTAATCCCACTGATCCCAGTGATCCCAGCGATCCCGGTAATCCCAGTGATCCTGGTAACCCCAGCAATCCCAGTGATCCCAGCAATCCCAGTGATCCTGGCGATCCCAGTGATCCCGGTGAGCCTGGTAATACCAGTGATCCCAGTAATCCCACTGATCATGGCAATCCTGGTAATCCCACTGATCCCAGTGATCCTGGTAATCTCGGCAATCCCAGCAATCCCAGCAATCCCAGCGATCCCAGTGATCCCGGTAATCCCAGTGATCCTGGTAATCCCGGCAATCCCAGCAATCCCAGCAATCCCAGCAATCCCAGCGATCCCAGCGATCCCGGCGGTCGCGGCTCACCCGGAGCGCCGCGTTTCCAGCAGCGTCAGGAGCACCTGGGTCCCGGTGACGATGCAGGTCTCGCTCTGCTCCCCGTCGAAC
>JAWWEY010000055.1:253966-264155 GCA_035582745.1 Loriotus luctuosus | reverse complement strand
CTGGGGCTGGAGCAGCCTGGCACAGTGGCAGGTGTCCCTGCCATGGCAGGGGTGGCACTGCAGGGGCTCTGAGGTCCTTTCCCACCCAACCCATTCCAGGATTCCCTGACTTTACGATCCTGATTAGTTTGCTCCCACCACGGGCTGTACTTGCTCTCTCCTCCCCGAGCATCATCCCTTGTCCAGTGTCCAGCTGCTCCTGCCCCTCTGGAATTGCCTCTGGAATGGAACCCAGGGGGCTGAGCCCTGGCACAGCACGCACACGGCTGGCAGTGCCCTGGTGTGCCACGTGTCACCGTGCCAGGAGCCACTGGTGACAGCCAGGCTGGGGCTGGGGCTGCTCCCATGTGGGGATGGCAGTCAGGGTGGCAGGGCCGCTGTCACGGTGGCACCTGGCCCTCGGTGTGCCCAGGTGGCCGCTGTCCCCACACTCAGCTCTGTCTCTGTCCCCAGGTGATGCAGGTGCTCAACGCCGACGCCATCGTGGTGAAGCTCAACTCCGGGGACCACAAAACCATTCACCTGTCCAGCATCCGGCCACCGCGGCTCGAGGGGGACAGCGCCCAGGTGACACCGCGGGGACGGCGCCCAGGGAGGGGACAGCGCCTGGGGTCACTGCGGGCACAGGGAGGGGACAGTGCCTGGGGTCACTGCGGGCACAGGGAGGGCACAGGGAGGGGACAGTGCCCGGGGGCACTGCGGGGACAGGGAGGGGACAGCGGCTGGGGACTCTGCGGGCACAGGGAGGGCACAGGGAGGGGATGGGAGCAGAATGGGAAGGGGCCGGGCAGGGGGCAGGGTCGGCTCTGTGTGCAGCCCCCTCCCGTGCTCCCTCTGGGATGCCCGTGCCCCCTTTCCCTTCCTGCGGGAGCCCATCCCATGGGATGCAGGAGACCTGGGAAGGGCTGGGGCATGCACTGGTGGCTGCAGGGAGATGGCTCCGTTCCTCTTCTCCTGCCTCAGTTTCCCTGCTGTTCTGTGGGTGCTCCCAGCCAGGGGTGCGGGATGTTCCTTAGGGATACCTGTGCCTGCGGCCTCACGCCCTTGTGCCCCCATCCTTGGGGCGGGCATGGGAGGCTGCACAGCTGCTCCTGAGGGGGTGAATCCTCGGTTTTCCTTCCCCTGGGCCGTGGGGCTGGCTGGGCTCTGTGACTCCCCAGAGGAGCAGCTGCCATGTGCTGGGCTCTGAGGGACACTGGGGCCAACTCGTGACTGGCAGCTCGGGATCGATGGGTTCTTGGCAGGCTCTGGAACGTTGGGAAAGGCTGGAAAAGTCACATTGTCCCTGCACAGCTTGGTCCCTGCTCTCTGTGTTTGAGGCTCTCTCAGGCCGGCGCCGCTGGAGCCAGATCCGAGCGCATGGCAGGGAGATGAAAGTGCTGGGATGAGCTGGGGTTGGGCACGGGGAGTGCCCTTGACCCTGCTCAGAGCTGGACTGGGAAACGGGACATGGCCCTGGTGTGTGTGACACACGCTGAGAGCCCTTGGCCCTGCCCGGAGCCTTGGGGCTGTACCAACAAACGGGACATGGCCCCGGTGTGTGTGACACACTGAGAGCCCTTGGCCCTGCCTGGATCTCTGGGGCTGTGCCAGGAGTGAGGATGAGGAATCAGTCCCTGTGTCACACACGGCGTGTCTCTGACTGTGCTCAGGGCTGTGCAGGATGAGGGATCAGTCCCTGTGTCACAGAGTCTCCCTCATCCCCTTACAGCTCCAGAGCTGTTGCAGGAGTTGGGATGAGGGATGGATTCCTGTCATATAGAGGCTCCTTGACCTGCTCACAGCTTTGGAGCTGTTCCAGAAACTGGAATGAGGGATTGATCCCTCTTCACAGAGTCTCCATCCCACTCGGAGCTCTGGAGCTGCTCCAGGAGCCAGGATGTGGCTCCGATCCCTTTGTCCCTTTCTGGGACAGAGCTCTGGGGTGCAGAACTGGGCACTCTCTGCTGTCTCTCGGTGATGCCAGTCCAGCTGGGGCTCCTCAGGGCAGGGATTTATCCCCATGTTGCTGCTGTTCCCTCTGTTACTGCATTCCCTCCATGGCCAATACACTCAGAGCTGTGGGATCATGGAGCTCCCGAGACCCTCGGAGCCCCTGCCTTGTTCCTGGCACATCCCTCCTCCTCCTCTTCCTCCTCCTCCTTCTCCTCCATCGCCTCTGGAGATGCCGGGAAGGCTCCTGGGAAGGCTCCTGCCTGTGCACACGAGGGGGGCCGAGCCGGGATTGCTCCAAACCCACCTTTTCCAGGCTGTTTTCCATCCTGGAGCACCACGGGCCGGCCTGGCCGCGCCGGTGGGCGACAGCTCCCGAGGTGACCCCGCGTTGCTGTGGGAACGGGAATTTGGAAATTCCTGCCTCCCTGCACGCCGCCTTGTTTTGGCCACACGGAATTGTGGATGCCTTCCCAGATCGCCTCTTCCCGCTGCTCCTCTGGCACGGGCTGGCGGGGCCGGGAGCTGCCGGGAGCAGCGGGATCCCCTCGGAGCAGCCACAGTCTCCAAGGAGACTGCAGGAAGGCAGCGCCCGCCGCCGGATGGATCCGCTGGAAATGCTCCGGGATCGGCCCCGGAGCCCGCGGCACTCGGCTCCTCCCGAATCCCGGCAGCTCCCGGGGAGACCACAGCCTGAGATCTGTGCCCTGGGTCCGGGGTGAACCTGTGCCTCCCTGGCACCCCAGAGTCACCTCCTGGCACCCCTGGGGTCACCTCCTGGCACCCCTGGGGTCACCTCCCAGTCCCTCTGTGTCACCTCCTGGCACCCCAAGGTCACATCCCAGCACCCTGAGGTCACATCCCAGCACCCCAGGGTCACATCCTGGCACCCCAGTGTCACATCCCGGTACCCCAGAGTCCTCGGATCGCAGCCCTGTGACTGCTCTGTGTCTGTTCCCGTGGACTGGGATCAGCATTTGGAATCAGCTGTGCTTTTAGGGCACATCTAAGGGTTGTGGAGCAGGGTCCTACTGCCAGAGCCCCAGGAAGGGTGGAATTTCCAATCCTCAGAGGAAAAGCTGCTTCCTTCTGCCTCCTCTGCTTCCTCCTCCTCCTCGGGCTGGTCCTGGCTCTTGTCTGTGTCATCCCTGCCCAGGGCACCCAGACTAGGAGGTTTTGTGTCCTGTACTGGTCCCAGTTCTGCCCCACTGGGGTCTCCCCGAGGTCCCTCTGGCGTGGGATGCTCCTGTTAAATCAAATTATTTCTCCCTGGGTTTCATCCTTCCATGGCTCCGTCATGTTTCCGTCCCTGGCGCTGTCATTAATTACCTGGTAGTGCAATTAATGATGGGCTTGCTCCTCCCTTCCACACCAGCAGTTAAAACTATGGAAAAAACATCCAAGAATTCCAAAAGGGACCAAACTCACCCTTGCTGGGGCTCAGGGTGGGGGCCCCCATCCCGGCTGCCATTCCAGAGGTAGATCTGGAGCTCAGGGAGTGTGGACACATCTGTTTATGGATCAAATATCAGCATGGACATCTCTCCATGGGCACGTCCATGGAATGTGTCAGGATTTACAGAAAATCCACAGGAATGTTTATAACATCTGAGCATTTACTGAAAATCCACCAGTGGAGGGGTTTGGGCTGTGCTCACAGGGACAGGGACAGTGGAGAGGGAATGGCCTCAGGCCAGGGGAGCCTCAGGGTGACATCAGCAGGAATTTCCCTGTGGAAAGGGGGATCAGGGCTTGGAAGGGGAAATTTGGAGTGCCCATCCCTGGAGGTGTCCAAGGAATTCCTGGAGGTGGCACTCAGGGCTCTGGGACAAGGTGGGCATTGGGCACAGCTGGGACTGGATGAGCTGGGAGGGCTTTCCCCGCCTCAGCGATGCTGGGATCCATATCAATTCTAGGAACACACATCCCTTTATTTAATATAGAATATAAAATGTATAAAATACAGCTCAGGGCTGATTCCAGGCTCCCCTGGAAGGCTTTCCCCCCCAGTGCCCCTCTGAGGGCTCCTCCCAGCCTCTCCTCCCCGCCGGAGCAGGAGCGCCGGGATATCGCAGCTCCGTCGGGAATCCCATCCCGGCCTGCCGAGCGCTAATTGCTGCTCCCACGGCTCCGGCTGGAGGAGATGGGAAGTGACAGACGGAAAACGGAGTGTGATGGGATCCTGCAGCCTTTCATCTCCAGCCTTTCATCTCCCAGTGCTGGATGAATCCCGGGAGCGACGGCCGGGAGCGTCCCCAGCACTCGGCTCTGTCCGGGAACGTCACGGATTGGGATGGAGATGGATCTCCTGCTGCTCCAGGAGCTGCACTGCCACCGTGGGGGTGGGGGAACAGCTGGAAAACCTCACCTGGCTGGGTGGAATCTTCATCAAGATAGCTGGAAACTCACTGGAGTGGCTGGAAAGACTCATTGGAAGGGCTGGAAACTCACTGGGATGGCTGGACTCTCTCTCTGGGATGGCTGGAATCTCTCCCTGGGAAGGCTGGACTCTCTCTCTGGGATGGCTGGAACCTCCCTGGGAAGGCCGGAATCTCTCCCTGGGAAGGCTGGAACCTCTCCCTGGGATGGCTGGAACCTCCCTGGGATGACTGGAACCTCTCCCTGGGAAGGCTGGAACCTCTCCCTGGGATGGCTGGAACCTCTCCCTGGGAAGGCTGGAACCTCTCCCTGGGATGCAGTTCCCATCTGAGGCTGTGAACGTGGGATGCTCCAGTCCCTGGGACGCTCCAGGTGCCTGTGGATGCAGGGAAGCCGTTTCCAAGTGCAGCCAGCGCTCAGCCCTGGACCCTGTGGCAGGGTTTGGGATCCATGCATTTTGGAGATGGATCCATCCTGTTCCCTGGAGCAGTTTGCTGGCCTTGGATCCATCCAGAGTAGGAGCTGAGCCCTGTCTGGCAGTTCCATGGGATGGAGGAAGAGCCAGTTCCTGGGAAGAGCGAGGAGGGCTCAGACCTGCTGGATCCAGCTGTGGTGATTCTGCCTCAGAGCTTCCCTGGGTACCACCACGGTTCCCAGAGTTTGGGATATTTCCATTCTCTTTTCCAGTCACCAGCTCGTTCCCTTGGACAGCCACACTCCAGGCCCCGTCAGCCGCTCCCGCAGAATTTTCTGGATTGCGGCAGTTGCAGCACAAATCTGCTCCAATCCCCAATTTATCTAAATTGATCTCTTAATTGGGAATTCTCTGGAGGAGGGGGAGCCGAGCACATGGATCCTGATTCAACGGGAGGAGCAGGGAACAGGCAGGCTGCTGGGGGTGGGCTGGGAGCTGGGGAGCTGGAACTGGGGCAGTGCCCCCGGCCAGAGCAGGGACCTGGAGGCTGCTCTGGGGTTTGGGAGCTTTTGGGAGCCCTGGAGGTGGGATTGGGAGCAGAGATGTCCCAGCTCCTTTCCTGGCTGCTCCAGGACTCCCTGGTCCCACCTGCACAGCCGAGATCAGGCTGGCACTGCAGGTGTGGGATTTCTCCAGGGATTGTTGGGATGGCCCTGGGACTTCCAGATGTCTTTCCCAGGGGTGCAGAGCTGAGGCTCTCTGGTTTTCCATGTTTCCCCTGGATGGCAGCTCGTTCCTGTCCCTCTGCCCTACACCAGTGCTGGGCAGGGAGCCTGGGCCCCTCTGGCCAGGATTTGGGATGGGGGATCCTGGTGCTCTGCCTGCTCTGGAGCAATGGGAGCCTCCCAGAGCTGCCACCACCCCGGCAGGGAAAAGCTGGCAGCACAGGAAAGCTGGAAATGGCTTCAGAAAGAGGGAGAACAGATGGATTTGGGCTCGGATATTTTTTTCCCAGCTCTCAGAGGAGCTGCATGCAGGTTTCTTGGCTTTCTGCTGTGATTCCAAAGGCAGGGAGCTGCTGGATCATCCAGGCCCTGCTCCCACGGGACCCTGACCACCAGGGATCAGTATCCCAGCTGGAATGTGGGACATTCCAGGGTGCTCCTGGGGTGGTGCCAGCTGGGATTTCTGTGGCTGTGTCCAGCTCTGGACACTGTGTGTCCTGCAGATCCCAGTGACTCCAGGGCTCTGGGGTTCTAGTTGCTTTAGGAGGTGCCAGGGTTTGACTCCTGGATTCAGGATTTTTGTGTCCCTCGTTCCCTTGGGAGGGGTGGTGGATGTGGCTGCTCATCCTACCACATTCCAGCAGATTGCAGGGAATGTTTTACCCACACCCGTCAAAGCCCTCTGCTCCTTTCCCTGTGCCTCGCTGGTTCCTGGGATATTTCTGTGGGATTGGAAGAGCTGTGTACCAGCGACCTGCCTGGAGCTCTGCCAGCCCTGCTGGAGGCAGGAAAGGCAGGGAATGACCTTGGGGCCAAGGGCAGCCCGGCCCAGGCCCTGGAGCTCAGCTTTTGAGGCTGTTCCAGTTGGATTTATAACCCTGCGGGAGGGCTGGGAAAGGAGCTGGGAAAGATCCCATCCCACCCATTTTTAGCAATCCCAGCTGCTCCATCCCTGGAAAAGAGCTGCTGCTCCCGGCTCCGAGCCACCCTGGATACCCATGGAGAGCCTGGGGCCGGTGCCGCTCGGTGGGTGCCGCTCGACAGATGGTCTGCAGGTGTCCGCCGGGAGCTTTTCCAGGGAGCAGCCAGCTGGATTTTGGGAAGAGGGCGGCTGCACGGCTTGGCAGCGCCTTGCCGGGAGCTGGGAACGTTGCTGGGCCCTGCAGAGGCTGCGCTGGCACCCTCGGGAGCGCGGGCGATGCCACAGCCCTGCCAGGCGCGGGCTGGGAGGAGGGGCTGGCACAGGGAGCGATTTCCAGGCGGGAATGGCTGGGTGGGCTCTGCCAAACCCTCTGCAGGGATGGAGGCGCCGGCACAAATCCCCAGGGCTGCGGGGCTGGGGCTGCCCCTGCATCCCTGGCAGTGCCCAGGGCAGGGCTGGGCACTGGGGCTGGGAGCACCTGGGACAGTGGGAGGTGTCCCTGCCATGGCAGGGGTGGCACTGGATGGTCCCTAAGACCCCTTCCCACCCTCAGCATTCCGTCATGCTTCTGGTGACGAGCCTGGAGGAGCCAGGGATCCCCAGCTTGGCTGAGTCCCCCCATGTCCCCGCCTTGTTGTCCTTGTCCCTGTGGGTGCCATGAGGACAGTCCCAGGGGCTGTTCCTGGGGATGAATCCCTGTCCCTGTGGGTGCCATGAGGACAGTCCCAGGAGCTGTTCCCAGGAATGAATCCCTGTCCCTGTGGGTGCAGTGAGGACAGTCCCAGGAGCTGTTCCCAGGAATGAATCCCTGTCCCTGTGGGTGCCATGAGGACAGTCCCAGGAGCTGTTCCTGGGGATGAATCCCTGTCCCTGTGGGTGCCATGAGGACAGTCCGGGGAGCCGTTCCCGGGATGCAGGGTTGAATCCAGGGCCATGGCCCCGCTGGGAATGCCGGGCGGGATGCACACGGAGCAGGTCGCGGCTGCGATTTGTGGCGCAGGGTTTGTACTACACAAATTGCTCCGCACTCAACGAGCATGAAAGATTAACGAGGAACAAAGCCATGAACTCATCCGGGCCCGCTCCCGCTAAATTACAGCTACAGGGATCATGGCAGCTCATCCAGGCTTGTGTAACCGAACTGATTTGCCGGCGTGGCCGGTGCGGAGCCGCCGCGGCTCCAAGTGCTCCGCACGCGACTTTAATGGATTCTAAATATTGGCAGAGCCGGGGAGAGGAGGCGCGGGGGCACCGGAGTTCCCGGATCAATATTTAATGGGAGCTGCAGTCGCTTCCAGGGAGAAGACGAGTGCAGTCAGCATGTTCTGGGAACCTGGAATGTGCCCTCCGGGCAGCAAGTGCTGCGCCGGGAAAACTGATTTGCTTGCATCTGAGGCTGCGGAGCCTCCTGCCGCTCCCAAAGTCATTCCTGCCTGGAAAGGCAGCCCTTCGGTGTTTAACCCGCACCTCTGGATTGCGGCACGGCGGCTCGCGGCAGCGCAGGGTGTTAAATTCCGGATGGGGGGGGGGGTCCGGGGGAGGGCTCCGCTTTGCCTCGGGAGCGTTTTCCCTGCAAACGTCCAAATTTGCGGAGCCGGCTCCCAGGAGAGCTGCCAGCGCCAGGTACAAGGCCGGCTCCGGGTTGGATTCATTCGCGAGCTGGCACAGTTGGGTTCCTGTATGGATTACAGCTGCTGGCATCCCAGGAAATTGCTCATGGCTCAGAGAGCAGCAGCTCGGCAGCGGAACGGGAGCAGAGTCGAGCCCGGAGCGCTGGAGCGGCAGCAGCGGCAGCAGGAGCCGGGCTGGTGCTGGAGCAGCCGCCAGCCCCGCAGCCGGCCGGGGAGCTGGGCAGGAGCTTGCCAGCAATTACGGAGCAGCTTTTGCATGAGGCAGCAGCTCCGGGTGGCCCCGGGGCCGCGCTGCTCCGAGCAGGCCCTGCTCAGCCCATCTGCTGCCGCCGAAACCGGGATCTGCCGCGTGGCAGGAACAATCCCCGGAGAGCGAGCGGGCTGCGCCGAGATCCTTCCCCAGCCGCTCCCGCTAAGTGCTGCAATTCCTCTGTTGTAATTCCTGCCTGGTGTTGTGACACCGATGCTTGGAGGGAGATCCAGGCACCTGCCAGCTCGCATTCCCGGGGATGCTGCTCCAGCCTCGCGCGCTCCGGGAGCCGCTCCAGAGGCTTGGTCCGTGCCCAGCCCCGGCTGTTTGTCGCTCGGCTGGATGAGCGTGAAAACGCTGCTGGGAGAGAGGAGCTTTGACCTTCTGAGCTCCTCGGGAGCTGCTGGAATTCCTCAGCACATGGGAAATTGCACTGAATTGGAGCAGCGCCTCGGTCCTGGCACAGAGCTGAGCTCTGCAATTAATGCTCCAGCCCTTGTGCCTCGGGAATCGATCCCTGATTTTAGCGTGGGATGAGCCTCTGCACTGGCTCCCTTCCCATCTCCCAGCTCCGGGTGGGAAGCAGGCATGGCTCCGGCATCGCCCCAGATCCTGCCTGGTCAGCTGCAGGGGTGGCCAAGGGAGGGGACCCTGGGGACAGGGCTGGGCCACACGGTGCTGTCACCCAGCGGGGCAGGGAGGGGACAGGAGCAGCTCCATCCACACAGGACAGGACAGGGAAGCTCCAGCCCC
Source organism: Loriotus luctuosus (assembly GCA_035582745.1). Classification (NCBI taxonomy): domain Eukaryota; kingdom Metazoa; phylum Chordata; class Aves; order Passeriformes; family Thraupidae; genus Loriotus; species Loriotus luctuosus. The sequence goes on along the minus strand of JAWWEY010000055.1, from coordinate 255,148 downwards.
AAGGCCTGGCCCAGGCTCACATCCCACCCCCCAATTCCTGGCTCGGGGTGGTCGCAGGGGGTCCCAGCAAGGCCAGGGCTCTGTGTTTATCCCAGGGCACCCATCCCTCTGCTCAGGAGCGGGAGCTGGGAGCCTCCCCAGCCCTGGGGGGTTGGAGCCGTGGGAGCAGTGGGAACACCCCCATTCCTGCACCTCCCAGAATCGGGAATCATGAATATTCCCCCTCCGTTAGCACCGGCTGCATGCAGTGCCAGACATTTGGAGACGTGACGGATGGATGGGATGGAGGGGGGATGGATTGGGAACGTCCCTCACTGGGGGACACCTGCAGCCCCCCCAGCCCCTTCCCCCAGCACAAGTTCCTGGACTCTGGTGGCACCGGCCATCCTTGGTGACACTGGGAGCACCTCAGAACCTCCCAAAATTCCCAGTGCAAGCAGCAAAGCCGTGAGGACCCTTGGAAAGGGCTTTCCATGGAGGAGCTGCCCTGGATCTGCAGGGCTTGATGGTGAGGAAGGGTTGAGCCCTGCTGGCACAGGGGTGGCATGGCCTGGCACTGCCCCAGTGTCACCGTGGGTGTGCTGGAGGTGACCTGGGCTGTGCCAGGAACTGGGGCTGGGCTGTGGATCCTGTCTGTGCCATGGGTAATGGATCCATCCTGCCTGTGCCAGGGATAATGGATCCATCCTGCCTGTGCTGTGCCTGGTGGATCCATCCTGCCTGTGCCAGGGATCCTGTCTGTGCCAGGGATCCTGCCTGTGTCATGGATAATGGATCCATCCTGTCTGTGCCAGGGATCCTGCCTGTGCTGTGGCTGATGGATCCATCCTACCTTTGCCAGGGATAATGGATCCATCCTGCCTGTACTGTGCCTGGTGGATCCATCCTGCCTGTGCCAGGGATCCTGCCTGTGCCAGGGATAATGGATCCATCCTGCCTGTGCAGGGAACCTGTCTGTGCCAGGGATCCTGTCTGTGTAATGGATAATGGATCCATCCTACCTGTGCAGGGATCCTGCCTGTGCCAGGGATAATGGATCCATCCTGTCTGTGCTGTGGATAATGGATCCATCCTGCCTTTGCCAGGGATAATGGATCCATCCTGTCTGTGCCAGGGATCCTGTCTGTGCCAGGGATAATGGATCCATCCTGCCTGTGCCAGGGATCCTGTCTGTGCCAGGGA
>JAWWEY010000055.1:240860-251516 GCA_035582745.1 Loriotus luctuosus | reverse complement strand
TGGACACTGGGGCTGGAGCAGCCTGGGACAGTGGCAGGTGTCCCTGCCATGGCAGGGGTGGCACTGCAGGGGCTCTGGGGTCCCTTCCCACCCAAACCATTCCAGGATTCCATGAAAATGCAGAAACCCAATCCTTAAAGCTCCAGGGCCTGGCTGGATGAGCAGATTTATTTCTCATTGTCCCTTTGTGAAGTATAAACTCAGGTTTGGGAACATTTCTGCTAGAAGTGTCCCCTCTCCAACTCCCGCTCCCAAACACAGGAATGTGACAGCTGCCACCCCTCCTGGCCACATTGGGCCAGGAGCACAGGTTCCCACCCAGCAGAGCACGGGGGTTCTGGCTCAGCCCCAGGGTGCTCCCTGCAGTCCCCACGGCCCTGCTGCACCCCAGGGACTGTCCTTCCACCAGGGACGCTTCTGTCACCCCCGGAGTCACTCACCTGAGTAGGAGTCTGGGAAGGACAGGTAGCAGATGCTCGTTTTCTGCAAAAAACCAACAGCCAGTGAGACCCCCGAGAGCTGCTGGCAAAGGAGGGAGGAGGGCAAGGAAGGGTGGGGTGGTTACCTCCTTCTCGGTGAGCCTGAAGTCGTGGGGATACACCAGCTGTGGAGAGAGCAGAGCCTGTCAGCCCCTGTGCCCACAGCTCCACACATCTCCTCCCTGATCCCAACAGAGCCCACGGGAGAGCACCTGGGATGATTTAATCTCTGAACCTGTCACTGAACCCGGCTTTATTTGCATTTCTGGACAGACTCAAAGGCTTCTGGTTTAGATTTATTCCTGGGAGCTGATGGCTGAGTGAATGAACAGCCCCAAATCCTCTGGGAGCATTCCAGATGCACAAATATCTGTTCTGTCAGGAGCAGGACAGGACACACAGGAGGGACAGGATGGAGAAGGAGCTGGGAAAGAGCAGGGGGGTGTGGGGGGATCACTGCAGGGGGGCACTGGGAGGGCTCAACAGCCATGGCTGAGACAAACCCCACAGGGAGGAATTCCATCAGTGCTGGACTTGATAACCTTGGGGGGCTTCTCCAGCCTGACTCTGTGCTTCTCATAACCCATGGAGACCACAGAGTCAAGGAATCCTGGGGTGGATTGGGTTAGAGAGGACCCCAGAGCCCCTGCAGTGCCACCCCTGCCATGGCAGGGACACCTGCCACTGTGCCAGGCTGCTCCAGCCCCATGTCCAGCCTGGCCTTGGGCACTGCCAGGGATGCAGGGGCAGCCCCAGCTGCTCTGGCAATTGCAGCCCAGCCAGGAATTCCTCATTGCCAAGATGCCATCCATGGCTGCCCTCTGGCAGTGGGAGCCATTCCCTGGGTGCTGTCCCTGCAGGCCTTGTCCCCAGTCCCTCTGCAGCTCTCCTGGAGCTCCTGCAGGCCCTGCCAGGGGCTCTGAGCTCTCCCTGGATCCTTCTCCTCTCCACCCAGGGACAGTGGGAGGTGTCCCTGCCCACGTCAGGGGTGGCACTGAAGGGGCTGTGAGGTCCCTTCCCACCCAGCTCAATCCCTGATTCTCAGATTCTATAATTTATAACTTTATTATTTATAGTTCTGCGTTGTGCTGAAGCAGCCCCGGTTATTTCCGTGCCGTCGCTTCCATCGTTCCCCGCCGTTCCCATTTGTCCTGCGGCGTTCCTGCTCCAGCTCCCGGCGCAGCCCAGGCTCCCTGGCCCTTCATCCCTGCCCAGGATGATGAGGATGGTCATGCACAGCATGTCCTGGAGTGGGCAGGGAGCAGAACTTGGCATGGGAGCACCAATCCCACTGGAGCTGGGGCTGTCCCGCTCCGGGCTCTTGGGTCACTGTCCTGACCCCAACTTTGTCCTGGCCATGGGGTTATGTCCCCCCCATTTGGGGTCCTGTATCCCACTTCGGGGTCCTGTATCCCACTTTGGGGTCCTGTCCCCTCTGTTTGTGGCCCTGTACCCCTCTTTGGGGTTTCCCAGCTGGAATGTTGATGCCATGGAGTTGCTGGGGGAGGATTGGGGTGGCTCTGGTTGTGTTTGAGAGTGGGGATGGTTGGCACTGGGGTCATGGCCCTGGGATGGTCCCCAGAGAGGAAACAGCCCCAGGCTGGGCCAGGGGAACCTCAGGGTGGATTTTGGGGAAATTCCTCCTGGGAAGGGCTGTCCAGCCCTGGCACAGGGGTGGAGTCCCCACTCCAGGAGAGGTTTCAAAGCCGTGTGGCTGTGGCACTTGGGGACAGCGTCAGTGGCGGCCTTGGCAGTGCTGGCAGTGGTTGGACTCGTTGGGCTCTGAGGGTTTTCCAGCCTCAGTTATCTCATGGTTCTCCAGCTGTGCTGCCCTTCTCCTGCCAGCCCCTGGCCGTGCCCTCTGTCCCCCGGTGCCATCAGAGGCTCCAGCGCTGCCCAGCTCCTGTCACTTGAGTGGCTCTCAGGGACTGCGGTGCCAGCTGCAAGTGGGGACGAGGAGGGAGCAGGAGAGGCAGGAGAGGCTGGAGAGGCAGGAGAGGCTGGAGAGGCCAACCTGCCTGGGGCTGCCTGCAAATGTCACCGGGATGTCACCGGGAGCTGCTCATCCCCGTCCTCAGGGCTGTCCCTTGCAGCTCCCGGTGTCATTGCCAGCCCTGCTGGGCTCCCGGGAGGCCGGGAAGGAGCTGTGGGAGCGGCACAGGCCCGGGTGGAGCAGAGCTTCCCTGGGAGCAGCCGCTCCCCGGCGCTCCTGCTGTTGCTGTCACACCCTGCCGGCCCCAGGATGGATCTCCGGGGTGGATTCCCCACCTGGCACATCCCAGGCGGGCTCAGCCGAGGGTGAAGCGTGGCGTGACACCCTGATGAGCCATGGCCCCTTCCCTGCTTTGGGAGCAGGAGCTCCCTGGATCCCTGGGGCCTCTCCTGCTCCGGGTGGGATCCTTCCCCAGTGCTCGGCTCTGCCCCAGCCTGAGGCCCCACCCTGGGCACCCTGGGGGCTGCAGTGTCCCCGGGTCCCCTCCCAGTGCTGGCATTTCCAGCTGGCAGCTCCTGCTCTCCTCCCGCTCATTCCGCCCTGGCGCTGGGAGTTGATTAGCTCTGCTAATTACTTTACAAATAATGAGCTTCCCTAATTGCGCTGGCAGGGACGGGGGGGCTCTCCCCACCTGCCATCCCACAGTGCCACCAGGCTCTGGGTCCCCTCGGCTCCACTGGGGACCCCCTTTGGGTGTTGGCAGCCGGAATTCTGGGAAAAACCCCAAATCTTTGCATGGGGAGCTGGGAGCTCCGGCTCATCCCGGGGGGATCAGGCCATTCCCCCTGCTCTGAGCACCCCTGGATCAGTGGGATGCGTGTTCCAGACGCTGCCTGTTCCCTGTGTGGCCTCTGGGATGGATCTCCGGGATGGATTTCCCACCTGGCACATCCCAGGCGGGTTCAGCTGAGGGTGAAGCGTGGCGTGACACCACTGATGAGCCATGGCCCCTTCCCTGCTGCAGGAGCAGGAGCCTGCAATTCCATGGATTCCCAGGAGTCACTCTTGCTCCGGGTGGAATCCTTCTCCCACAAGGGAAATGGAGCAGGCCAGGGGCTGCAGAGTCCCTGGGGAGCCCTGGAATGTGGAGATGGAGTTGCCATCCCGGGTCTTGGAGCATTTCCTGCCGCTCCAGCTGTGCCTGCATCCATCATCACCCCCACCCTGTGCCCTTGGGAGGGGGCTGGGGCTGGGGGTGGGACCCCCGGCAGCACTCCATGGTCAGTGTCCCCCAGGAATTCTGGCAGTGGATATGGGCTGCTGCTTCCCTGGAAGTAGACCTTAATTAGGTCCTGCCCTGTGTAATGCTGTTAATTGGAGAGGAGAGCTGGAATTCTGTCACCTGTTGGATGCTCTGGGCTGTGGTGGGTTGTTTTCAGGTGTCTCTCATCCCCCTCTGGAGCTGCTCCACCCCTCACTAGAACCAAAAAGTCGCTTTCTTGCCGAGCTTCCCCAGCCTGGGATAAACCAGAGCATTTCCATCTGGTTGGGAATTTGGGATTGAATTCTCCGTGTTCCAGGAGAATTCTCCGTGTTCCCCTCCTCCGGCAGCTCCCTGAAGATGCAGCTCCCACTCCGTCACTAATGGAGCGACGTCCTCGCTGCTCACCTTTAATTAAGTGAGCCTCAGATCCCTGGGCTTAATTAACTTCTCAGTGGCTGATGACTCTCTCCAGCAGCCAGGGAGAGGCGGGACAGGCATTTCATGGAATCATGGGATCCCAGACTGGGTTGGGATGAGTTGGGCTGGGTTGGAAGGGACCTCAGAGCCCATCCAGCCCCACCACAGGCAGGGACACTTCCACTACCCCAGGCTGTTCCAAGCCCTGTCCAGGCTGGGTGTGAACACTCCAGGGATGGAGCAGCCACAGCTCGCGAGGTGACTCATTGTTGGGATCCAACTCCTGCCTCGGAAAATGGGTTAGACCCAACAAAATCCCTCTCCGTGTCGGAAATTGCCGGAGTTTGCCGGCTGTGGAATTCCGTTAACTCCCCGCTGTTCCATTGATTTTTCGTGTTTATTTGCAAAAGCTCCGCTGAGCGTCCGAGGTGTTGAACGGCTTCCCAGAGCCGTCAGCTGCTGCTTTCCCTGCGCTGGGAGTGTCACTGCTGTGGGACAACAGAGCCACGTTCAACGGGGCTGACAGGGGGCGGCGGGGCCTTTGGGCTGGGCACTTAAACGTTCCCATTATCCTGCTCCTGGCACTGCCAGGCCGTGTGGGGAGGATTCCCAGAGGGAATTGGCATTTTGCAGCAGCAGCAGCAGCAGCAGGATGGGAGGGCTGGGTCAGCACCAGCACATCCGGGGCTGGAATGGTGCAGCTGTGGGTCCCGGCACAGCACTGGAGTACCTGTGCTGGTGACCCCCTTTTTGGGGTCACCCCTTCTTGGGGTGGCTCCTTTTTATGGGATGGTTCCTTTTTGGGGTGACCCTTTTTTGGGGTGACTCCTTTTAGGGGTGATCCCTTCTTGGGGTGACTCCTTTTTGGGATGGTCTCTTCTTGGGATGGTCCCTTTTAGGGGTGACCCCTTCTTGGGGTGACTCCTTTTTTGGGATGGTCCCTTTTTGGATGACTCCTTTTAGGGGTGACCCCTTCTTGAGGTGACTCCTTTTTGGGATGGTCCCTTTTTGGATGACTCCTTTTAGAGGTGATCCCTTCTTGAGGTGACTCCTTTTTGGGATGGTCCCTTTTTGGGTTGACTCCTTTCTGAGGTGACCCCTTCTTGGGGTGGCTGCTTTTTGGGATGTTCCCTTTTTGAGGTGGTCCCTTTTTGGGGTGGTCCCACACAGCTGCAGACCTGTGATCTGCTCTGAAGGAGTTTTGTGGAGGGCTCAGATCCCACCTCCATGGCACATCCAGGACTGGCAGGATGGCACCATGGATCCCAGCATGGCTTAGGAGTGGCACTGCTGCTGGTGCTGGGGGGTCTGTGCTGGTTGTCCCTTTTTGGGATGGCCCCTTTCTGGGGTGGTCCCTCTTTGGGGTGGTCCCAGTGGCTGCAGACCCAAAGGAGCTTTGGGGAGGGCTCAGATCCTGCCCCACAGCTCCCTCAGGAATTCCCTGCTGGCCCCTGAGCCCCCAGCCCTGCCGGGAGGTGTCAGGGCCACCCAGGGCTTTGCTGTCCCGCTTCCCGCCCTCTGGCGGGATGGGATTAGGGATTTAACAGCCTGTGCCAGACAGACACTTAACTAAGCCATAAATTTGGAGTTCGTTAGTGAGGATTAATTAGTGTTTGCACAGGGCTTTGCCGCACGGAGCCGTGCTCAGTGTCGGAGCTCCGCCGTGACCTTGGCGAGGGCGAGAGCGTCTTAGGATCTGGATCCATCAGATCCCACTGATGGAAGGGTCTGGGGTCACCTCAAGGATTTTGGGGACCGGGAATGGCTCAGGAGCCTGTGGGCAGGGGCTGGAAGTTTGGAAAGGGGGAGCTGTGCTCCCCTGGGAAGGGGCATAGAGAGAGAGGCTGCTGGTGCCACAGTAGCTCCTCCGTGCTTGTTCCTAGCTTCCGCAGCTCCAGGGGCTGGAGCAGCACCTGGCATCGGCTTTGGGATCTGCTTTGGGACCTGCTGTGGGGGCAGGAGGTGCCACAGTTCCCAGGGATCCCCTCGCAGGCTCCATCCCATTCCTGTCACCAGCACTGGCTGTGGGTTCCCAGGGATCCCCTCTGTGGATCCATCCCGTTCCCATCCCCAGCACTGGCTGTGGGTTCCCAGGGATCCCCTCACAGGATCCATCCCGTTCCCATCCCCAGCACTGGCTGTGGGTTCCTGGAGATCCCCTCACAGGATCCATCCCGTTCCCATCTCCAATCGATGCAGGCAGAGGAGGGAACGTCTCCAAGGAGCAGTCTGGGAATGAGCAGCGTCAAGGACAATAAACTCTGGCAAAGCCTCGTTCATTAGGGAGGAGCTGAGTGCCGCCGCCCGTGTCCGCCCGCTCCCGCTCTGTCTGGCTCCGCTCCTCCATTTCTGGCTGCTTTGGCCTGATCTCCCTCTTTTCCAGGATTTCCTCCCCAGCTCGGGGAGGTATGAGGGGGCCATGCCCACGGCCCTGTGGTGGCGAGCAGAGCAGAGTCTGGGTTGGGTTGGGTTGGATTTTGTTGGTTTGTGTTGGGTCGTGTTGGGCTACATTGGGTTGTGTTGGGTCACTTTCAGTAACATTGGATCACTTTGGGTCACTTCATGTTGGGTCATGTTGAGTTACACTGGGTTGTATTGGGTCACTTTGGGTCGTGTTGGGTCACACTGGGTCACTTCGGGTCATGTTTGGGTTGTGTTGGATTGCGTTGGGTTGAATCCCCATTTCCTTTGGGAATCTCCCCTTTTTGCTCAGCCTTTGCAGGGATGTGACTCCAGGAGATGCCCTTGGACAGGGGCTGGACACCCCGGGGTGTCACCCTGCTCACCCCCACCCCAAATTCCCATCATCCCATTCCCTCCTGTAGCTGTCACTCAGAGATGTCTGACCTGGCACCACGAGGCTGCCGGCACCTCCTCCTGAGGGATGTCGGGGTTATCCTGGGGTCCCCTTGGGGTTCAGCAGAGCCTGAACTGGGATGTGGAACTGGGGGGGCCTTGGGGCGGATTTGGGAATCCCCTGACCTGAGTCCCCTCTCTCAACAGGACAAGAATAGGAAGCTGAGGCCCCTCTACGACATTCCCTACATGTTCGAGGCCCGGGAATTCCTGCGCAAGAAACTCATCGGGAAGAAGGTAGGGAGGGAGGGACGAGGCTGGGATGGGGCTGAGGATGAGGGGAAAAGGGATGGGACAGTGAGGATGAGGGAGTGAAGGAGGGGATGAGTCTGATGCTGGTGCTGCTGTGTGGCTCCTTGGGAAATTCCGAGATGCCCCCAAGCCTGGAGTGCCCCTCGAGGCGTTGCACTCCCCATTTCCCAGGAATTCCGCCTCGCTTCTCCCTTTGTTTCCCTGGCTGTTTTTTGAGGCTGGTTCAGAGCAATTCCGGGAATGAGGAATGTGTTAACCAGCGGAGCGAACGCTCCGGATGCAATTTTCCAATGTTCATAAAACAGTCAAATAAAATCAATTCCCTTCGTGGCACGGCCGTCGCTGCTCGTCGGGGCTGCTCCGGTGCCTAATTGGATCTTTCCAGCTCGGAGCCTGCCCGGGCAGTCCAAAAAATAGAGAAAGGGGAAAAGAGCATCTTGGGAGATTTTTTTAATGGGAAATTTGGTGTTTCCCAGAGTTGGAAAAAAGTGTGGGAGTGTTGGCAGGATTTGTGGTGGAAGCACTGGGTCTGGAATGGGATTCTGGGACCTCAGTGTGGTCCCAGTTTGAGCCATTCTGGGGTTACTGATGCCAGGTTTCTGCCATCTGCCATTGTTGTGCCCTGTGTTGGATCAGGGATTGGAATTGGCTCTGGCACTGGGTGCCTTTGGAGGGTGACCTTGGGATTCCAGGGTGTTCTGGGATTAAGGAAGCTCAACCTGCCCTGGCTGCCTGGCCTTTCCGAGGGGCTGTGGGATTCCAAGGAGTTCTGGAATTCAGGGAGCTCAGCCTGCCCTGGTTCCTGGCCTGCCTTGGGAGCTCTGTCCATCCCCATGGATCCTTTCCCTGTGCCTTGGGAGGCTCTTTGTGGACATATCCCATCCCATCCCATCCCATCCCATCCCGTCCTGCTGGAGTGCTGGGTCAGCCCTGACATTGCTTTCCAAATTAATTCCCTCTGGAGAAAGCACCGAGGGGGGATGAGGAAGGATCCATCCCTGTTGTGGCTGCCACAGCTCCTTTTCCTCCAGCTCCTGTTGGGAGAGGAGCTGGGATGTGGGAATCCGCCTCTGAATTCCCTGCTCCCTGGGAAGGGATGGAAGGCAATGTATTTTCCCTCTTGCCATCTCATTCCTGAGCAGTGGGAGTTTTCCAGGCTGGGATTTTCATGGCACATAAGGGCTGGATTTGGGGATTTTGGCTCTTGTCCCAGGGCCTCTCCCAGCTCTGCTGTGTCCTTCCCAGCCGCTGGAATTTGCCCGGCGGCGCGGGATGAACCGGGGCCGGCGCCCGGCTGCCCAGGCCACTATGGATTTGTGGAATAAATCCATGGAGCGTGTCGGGAAGGGCCGGCTCCTCCGCCCATCGATCGCGCTGCGCCGCGGAGCGGCTCCGGATAATTGCGCCGGGCGCGGGAGATGGATCGTGGCTCTTCCCTAATTAACTCTGGGATTAATCGCTCGCATGGAGGGAGCCGGCAAGGGAGAGCTCCGGGATGGAAATTCCCTGGGCATGGGAGCGGTGCCGCCCCGTCCTTGCCAGCTGCTCCGGGGGGAAGAAAGGAGGGGCTCCCTGGGGTGTCCCAGGACCCTGTCCCTGTGCCCCATCCGTGTGTCCCATCCTGTCCCATCCTGTCCCACACCTGTGCCTCATCCTGTCCCATATCTGTGTCCCATCCCCGTGTCCCATCCCAATGTTCCATCCCTGTGCCCCATCCCTGTGCCTCATCCCTGTGCCCCGTCCTGCCCCACCCCTGTGCCCCATCCCTGTGCCCCATCCCTGTGCCCCATCCCTGTGCCCCATCCTGTCCCATCCCTGTCTCCCATCCTGTGTCCCATCCCTGTGTCCCATCCCTGTGTCCCATCCCTGTGCCCCATCCCTGTGCCCCATCCCTGTCTCCCATCCCTGTGCCCCATCCCTGTGCCCCGTCCTGTCCCATCCCTGTGTCCAATGCCTGGATCCATCCCTGTGCCCCATCCCTGTGCCCCATCCCTTGTTGCATCCCCGTGCCCAATCCCCGTGCCCAATCCCCGTGCCCCATCCCCGTGCCCCATCCCCTAGTCCCATCCTGTCCCATCCCTGTGCCCCATCCCTTGTCCCATCCTTGTGTTCCGTTATTCCCACCCCATCCCTCTCAGGAAGGCTGATTCCAGTTGGGAATGCTGCCCACCTCCAGAACCCTGAGTGGTTTCCCGATGGTTTTCCAGGGCATCCACCTATCTGGTCCCCTCAGATGCTTCCAGGGATTCTCCTTTTGGGGTTACAACAGCAGCAGTCCCGGTGCCAGCACTGCTGGGGACCAAGGCTGGGATAAACCAGGGATGGGTTTGACCAGGGAAGACCTTCTCCCTGGGAACACCATCCCGGTGCCGGGGAGAGGGAAGGCTTTGGCAGACTGGAGGATTTTTGGAATGTCGGGCAATTTTTCCTGTGTCTCACAGCAGAGCTCTGAAGAGCTCTGGGAGAACTCGGCACAGCAGCGATGCCCGGGGGGATTTTGGGAAGATCCCAGTTCTTGATGCAGCCGGGGCTGGGGGCAGTGGGGACCCATCCCTCGGGGAGCTGCGCCGTGCCCGAGTCGGGATCCGGATGCTGTTCCCGGGAATGCGCCGGAGCTCGGGAATGTGCGGGAGCCGGGGCGGCTTTGCCAGCTCTGGAGCGTCACGGGGACGGCTGCGTCACCCGCCGCTTCCACGTGTGGCACTGGGCAGGATTTGGCTGCCGGGGAGGATTTGGCTGCTGGGAGCCGAACCGAGAGAGCTGTCGGGGAGCGCAGTTTTCCCGTCCGGATTGCGCTCGGAATGCGCGGCTGCTGCAGTGGGCTGGGCTGGCCCCGGCACGGGAGGGGCAGGGGCGAGAGGGATTATTGCCGCTGTAACCATCCCGAATCCAGGCACCTCTCCTCTCCCTGCACCCATCGCCCTCCCGGCCCGGCGCTTCCATGGTTATCCCACTCCAAGGTCAATCCTGCCCCGGGGGTCTCCGTGGCCCCTCCGGCAGCCGCTGGAGCGGGAGGGAGGAGGGAGCTGGGTCCTGCTGGATCCGCTCCTGGCGGTGCCGGAGGCGCTGGAGGCTCCCGGGGCTGCCGTGGAGCATCCTTGTTCCACATCCCGGTCTTTTCCAGCAGGGATGACGGGAGGATGGAGAGGTGGAGGGCGTTAGGGAAGCGCAGCCGGCTCCGCTCGCCATTCCCAGGAAATCCCGGTGCCCGCAGCAGGATGCGTGGGGTGGGGGGGGGCTGGGATGAGCCGGCCCTCGGGAGGAAACCGCTGATCCAGGGGGAAAAGGCTCCCCTGGATCTGCCCCGCGGTGCCTCCCGCAGCCCCCATCCCGCCGGGATCATCCCGTACATTCCTGCTCCCATCCCCTGACCCCCGCCAGGTCTCCGGGAACGTCCTCCCTCCGACACGGGAGGGACAGGGGGGCACCCGCCACCCCGAGCCCCCCGCCCCCCG
>JAWWEY010000055.1:219120-237716 GCA_035582745.1 Loriotus luctuosus | reverse complement strand
CAAGGCCAGGCTGGACATTGGGGCTGGAGCAGCCTGGGACAGTGGGAGGTGTCCCTGCCATGGCAGGGGTGGCACTGCAGGGGCTCTGGGGTCCCTTCCCACCCAAACCATTCCAGGATTCCCTGATCCTTGCATGTCCCAGCTCACCCCAAGCCCTGGTACAGTGGGAGGTGATGCATCCAGCAGGACCTGCCCCCGAGGTGTTCCCAGTCCCTGTGTGGATCCTGGAGGGTGCCAGCAGTGTCCCAGTCCCTCCCTGCTGTGTCAGAGCCATGAGGGCACCGTGGGATTCCAGGCCTGGGATGCTCCCTGTCCTGCCCCAACCCTTCCCATCCCTCCTGGAACCCCTGGTTCCGGGGCACAGCCCTGGTGGAGCGGGAAGTGCCGCTCCCATCCCCCTGTCCTGGCAGGAATGTCGTGTCCATAAACTGGGGACTGCCGGGGCTGCCGCACCTCGGGATCCCCACGGAGCTCTGGGGACACCTGGCAGGTGCTGGGATCCCAGCTGGGATCTCGTCCTGCCTGGAAGCTCCTGGCTTAATGTGCCTGGGAGCTCTGGTTGTACCACAGCCGCTGGGAAATGGCTCTGTTCCCTGGGCATGGAGAAGGAGAGAGGCTGGAGACTGGCAGTGGGAATGTGGGCATGGGGAGGATGGGGATGGGGATGAGGGCCTGGCTGGCTGATCCCAGAGATCTGGGCATGGACAGGATGAAGATGAGGATGGGGATGAGAATGAGGATGAGGATGATCAGCATAGGGATGAGGATGAGGGTGAGGGTGGGGATGAGGGCCTGGGTGGCTGATCCCAGAGATTTGGGCATTGAGAGGATGAGGATGATGAGGATGAGGATGAGGAGGATGAGGATGAGGGTGAGGGTGGGAATGAGGGCCTGCCTGGCTGATCCCGAAAATTTGGGCATGGAGAGGATGAGGATGAGAGCCTGGCTGGCTGATCCTGGATATTTGGGCATGGAGAGGATGCAGATGAGGGTGAGGATGAGGACGAGGGCCTGGCTGTCTGATCTGGGCCCTGGCCAAGGGCCCGGGCAGTGCCAGCCCTGAGCCATTCCCTGTTGCAGGTGAACGTTTCCGTGGATTACATCCGCCCTGCCAGCAGCGCCACCGACACCGTGCCGGCCTTCTCGGAGCGCACCTGTGCCACCGTCTCCATCGGCGGAATGTGAGTCCTCCCCACCTGGCCTCCCCACCTGGCCTCCCCACCTGGCATTCCCACCCTGCCAGGGCTCTGTGGGCTCAGAGGGTGGCTCGCTCCCAACTTGGCCTAGATCAGCCCCCATTCCCGGCATCCCAGCCCTGTGATCCTGTGGGATACATTGGGGTGCTGCTGTCTGGACCCACCACACCTGCCCCCCTACAGCTGCATCAGTTTTGGGGGATATCAGGATCAGGTTCCCCCAGTCTGGCTGCCTCAGGGGTGGCTTTGGAGGAGTAATCCCTGCTGTGTATCCCGGGATGTTTGTCCTTCCCCTCCCTGGTTTCCCTTCTCCATGAGAAGGTTCAGGAGTGGGACTGTGTTCCAGAGCAGCTTCCCCTCAGCCAGAATTTGTGGATTTCCCCCTCAGGGCATGGGGTTCTGGTGCCTCCGGCACATCCCTGTGGATAGGCTGAGCCCCCAGCACATCCCTGTGGATAGGCTCAGCCTCCAGCACATCCCTGTGGATAGGGCAGGCCTGCAGTACATCCCTATGGATAGGGCAGGCCTCTGGCACATCCCTGTGGATAGGCTGAGCCCCCAGCACATCCCTGTGGATAGGGCAGGCCTCTGGCACATCCCTGTGGATAGGGCAGGCCTCCAGCACATCCCTGTGGATAGGGCAGGCCTCCAGCACATCCCTGTGGATAGGCTGAGCCTCTGGCACATCCCTGTGGATAGGCCGAGCCTCCGGCACATCCCTGTGGATAGGGCAGGCCTCCGGCACATCCCTGTGGATATTGCAGGCCTCCAGGTCATCCCTGTGGATAGGCCAAGCCTCCAACACATCCCTGTGGATAGGGCAGGCCTCCAGCTCATCCCTGTGGATAGGGCAGGCCTCCAGCACATCCCTGTGGATAGGCTGAGCCTCCAGCACATCCCTGTGGATAGGCCAAGCCTCCGGCTGGCAGCGGCTCCGGGAGCTGCGTAGGGAGGATTTGTCATAGGCCCTTGGTTGCTTTCCCAGTTTTTTTTCCCCGGTAGCAGCTATTTTGGAAAGCGCCCAAAGCGCTGCAGCGCTGCCTTTCCCTCCCTGATCCAGGGGCTGCGAGAGCTGCACTTCCCTTCCTTCCCTTCCCTGCAAAACCTGGGAGAGCTGCCTTCTCCTGCTCCCCAATCCCAGCCCTGGGAGAGCTGCCCCTGCATTCCCGGGATGTTCCAGCAGTGCCACTCTCAGGGCTGCATCCCGGGATATTCTACAGTGCCATTCCTAGGGCTGTATCCTGGGATATTCCACAGTGCCTGCACCATTCCCAGGATGTTCCACAGTGCCTGTGCCATTCCTGGTGCTGCATCCTGGGATATGCCACAGTGCCATTCCCAGGGCTGTATCCTGGGATATTCCACAGTGCCTGTGACATTCCTGGGATGTTCCACAGTGCCATTCCCAGGGCTGCATCCTGGGATGTTCCACAGTGCCTACACCATTCCCAGGATGTTCCACAGTGCCTGTGCCATTCCTGGTGCTGCATCCCGGGATGCCGGGGGTGGAACAGAGCAGGGTCTGTGTCCCGAGGCCTTTGCCAGGCTGGGATGGAGCAGGGAATAAAGCCTGGCTTGTCCTCCTGGAGTGCCCGCCCGGCATCTGGGCTGGGCTGAGCCTGCTTGGGATTCTGGGCACGGTGGCGCCGGGGCGGGAGCCAGGGCAGGAGCTGCAGCCCCAGTCGCAGCTCCGGGCATTGGGACTGGGGGGGCTGGAGCACAAACCCTGCTTCTCCTGCTGGGTCCCTGCTTATATCCCAGCCTGGATCCCTGCCTGGATCCCTGCTCATCTCCCAGCTCCTATCCCTGCCCACATCCTGCCCATTTCCCTGCCCATTTCCCTGCCTGCATCCCTGCTTGTGTCACCCCCGTGGATCCCAGGATCCCTCCATCCTACTTCTCCCTTCCATCTCCTCCAAATTTTGGACCTGATCCCTGCCCTAGGAATGCTGGTGCATTCCACAGCACCCCGGAGCATCCCATAGGATCCCAGAGCATCCCACAGCTCTCCACAGCATCCTACACCATTCCATAGCATCCCACAGCATCCTGCATCGAGGAAAAAAAAGGCTCCTAGAAATCCCTAACCCCATATTTCAGGAGCACCCTGTGCTGTAATTCCAGGTGCAATTCCTGGCAGGAGTGGGGGATCCCTTCCCTGGGAGCAGCGGGGCCAGATGCTGCAGTTTTTGGGGCGGGATGGGTTTGGCACCCCTGATCCCGATTCTGGTCCCAGTCCTGATCCTGATCCTGATCCTGATCCCAGTCCATGCTAGGCACCCAGCTCAGGTGGGATGAAACCCCTCCAAAACTTCTTTGGGAAAGGCAATGTGGGAGGAGCTAAAATTTGACGTTTTTGGCTTGAAGTTCCCTAACTGCCATTTTTCAGGCTAAGGAGATTTTTCCCATCGTATTCCCAGTCTTTAATTTGGGATCTGGGATTAACTGGGGGATGCTCCTTCCCTGCAGGCTACAGCTCCAGCTCCATTCCAGAGCTTTGCTGGGAGGTGAGAATGGGGAGTGCCTCCCAGGGAGCCAGGCTGGAGCAGGAGCCGGAAGTCATGGGCTGGAATTCCTTCTCTGAGCCATTATCCCTGCCTCCCTCCCCCTCACCCTCCTTCCCTGGGCACCAGGATCAGTCCCCGTGGGAATTCTGAGCCTTAAAAACTCTGAACCCCGAAAGAATTTGGGCTTTTCCCGGGATTTCCAGCCCAGTGAAGTGTTCTGGCACTGGGAAGCAGCCAGATTTCATGGCTGGGAGTGCTGGGAATGCTCCAGAGCTTCCAGGCTCTCCAGTGGCCCAGGGAGGGGACACTGTTCCACACCCTTTTCCAGGATGCAGCTGGGATGGGGTGAGATGTGTTCAGGATGAGGAGCAGGATTTGACTGGGATGGGATGTCTGGGATGAGGGGTGAGATGTGTTCAGGATGAGGAGCAGGATTTGACTGGGATGGGGAATGTCTGGGAGCGCCAGGAACCGCCCTGGCCCTTCCCTGACCTCCCCCAGCTCCTGCTCCTTCCCCAGCATTCCCGGGGTGCCCATTCCCGGGGTGCCCATTCCCAGGGTGCCCATTCCTGGGGTGCCCATTCCCAGGGTACCCATCCCTAGGATGCCCATTCTCGGGGTGCCCATTCCCGGGGTGCCCATTCCCAGGGTGCCCATTCCCGAGGTCCCCATTCCCGGGGTGCCCATTCCCAGGGTGCCCATTCCCAGGGTGCCCATCCCTAGGGTGCCCATTCCCGGGGTGCCCATTCCGGAGGTCCCCATTCCCGGGGTGCCCATCCCTAGGGTGCCCATTCCCAGGGTGCCCATTCCCGGTGCTCAGCATTCCCAGGCTGCCGCAGCTGCTCCGGCTGCAGCGATTCCCTCTCTTGCCAATCCCGAATTTTTTGATTCCTTCCCCTGCTCTGAGACCTAATTTCGGCTCCCGGTGCTGGATTTGCCCTTCCCCCCACTCAGGAAGGGGCACACCCGGGATTCGTGCAGGGATCAGTCCCTCCATCCTCTGGATGGATCCTCTTTTTTGGGGATGCTGAGGGAATTCGGGGGGGGCGGCGGTGACTGGAGGAGAATTAGGGAAGTGCTGGCGAAGGAGAATTCATGGATTTGCTTAGAGCAGTGGAATGTGATGGATTCACCCCTGCCTGGCACAGGCCCCCCTTGCTGATCCCAGAAATCACAGTTCAGTGACAGAGGCTGCTCCCAGCCCCTTCCCAGTGGAAATGGGGGTGGGGGGTCTCCCTGTCCCAGCCCCCCAAACTGGTGCCCAAAATATTTCCTGGAAAAAAAGTGGGATGGTGGAATTAAGGAGATTCCTGTGGGCTGGGGGCCATCACCCCTCAGGTTTGGGGGGGAATCTGGGGGTGGTGCCCCCCTCCCAAACCAGTGCCCATCCCCTGCTCCTGGAAAGAAGTGATGCATTGGGAAATCCAGGAGGAGGCTCCCATGGGCTGGGAATGCTGAGCCTGCTGGGTTTGGGGTGAGAGGGGAGGGGAGTTTTGTGGTGAGATGTTTGGGGTGCTCCTGGGAGGCTTCTCCCTGTGGCATGAGCCCAGTTTGGGTACCCCACTGTGCCCAGAGAGCTGGGGTGTGTCACTCGAAGGCCTTCGCTTGGAATGGGGTGGGATGGAGTGGGATGGGATTGGGATGGGATTGGATGGGGTGAGATGGGATGGGATGGGATGGGGTGGGATGGGGTGGGATGCAATTGGGATGGGATGCAATTGGAATGGGATGGGACTGGGGTCTCCCTGCCCCATTCCCACCCCGATCCCACCCCATTCCCACAGCAACATCGCGGAGGCGCTGGTCAGCAAGGGCCTGGCCACGGTGCTGCGCTACCGGCAGGACGACGACCAGCGCTCGGCGCACTACGATGAGCTGCTGGCGGCTGAGGCCCGGTGAGCACGGGGCTGGGGGGCTCTGAGGGCTCCCCTGTGCTCTCCCTGTCACATCCTGTGTCCCTGTCCTGTGTCCCCCTGCCCCATCCCTGTGGTTTGAGGTGATTCCCACACAGCTGTCCGTGTCCCTCTGTCCTGTTCCAGCCCATGTCCCTGTCTGTCCCCATCCGTGTCTCAGGTACAGCAGATCCAGGTGTGCACAGCCCAGCTCCCCATGCAGAGGATCCCATATCCTGGTGCCCCCCATGTCCACAGGGATCGTGGTTCCCAACCCCGGGAGCCTCCCAGGTGTCCCCATGTCCCTGTCCCTGATCCCACACTCCCGCTGGAATGGCGATGGACACCCTTCCCTGCCCTGCCCGCTCCCTCCGGAGGCGGCTCCGTGGTGGCTGAACCCGGCGGGGATGGTGGCATCTCAGCTCCTCCTTGGCAGCAGCAGATGCCGGCACAATGCCGAGAGCCGGGAAGAGCAGCTTGGAGGGGGCTGCGGCGCCTCGCCGGGCAGGGCTGGCTGCTGGGAAAAGGCGGCTCGATCCGGAGAGAGCTGCTCCCGCTCCCACCCAGCCGTGCCCGGGCGGTGGGCGGCCGGCAGATTGCTCGCAGGCTCCTTCCCAGCGCCTGGAATGTGCCTTTTGGGGAGCCTGGCAGGAAGTCAGCAGCTCAGAGCTGCGGAGGGGGCACTGGGATACCAGGCTACAGGGCTGGGATGTGGCGCCTGGAGCGGGACACAGGGCTGGGATGTGACACCTGGAGCCAGATGTGGGGCTGGGTTGTGGTACCTGGAACCAGATACAGGGATGGGATGTGGCACCTGGAGCCAGATGTGGGGCTGGGATGTGGTACCTGGAACCAGATACAGGGATGGGATGTGGCACCTGGAGCCAGATGTGGGGCTGGGATGGGGCATCTGGAGGCAGACCCACCCTCCAGGGTTGGGGTTCAGCCTGGATGTCCCCAGGTGGAGGTGCTGGATGTTCCCACCCGATCCCACAATGAGGCTGGTGGTGGAGGTGGCTCATCCATGCCATTGGGAGCTTTGGCACATCCCAAATCCAGGATGGTGCTGGCACCAGGCAGAGGAGCCGGCAGCTCTGGGACAATGCCAGGAGCAGCAGGAGTGGGATGCTCTGGGATTTGGGATGAGATTGTGGTGCAGGGCCCAGAGCAGTTCGGGGGACCCATTCAGCATTCCCAGCGCTCTTGAGAGAACCTGGAATCACATCCCAGACCTTGGCTCTACCAGAATCCCAGCACACTCCAGCCTTTCCCAGCCCTCCAGACCAGGCCCTGGAGCAGGAGGGGACGCTCCAGGCTCCAGGTGGGGACAGAGAGCTTGGTGGCCTCATCCCGAGGGGACATCCCAGGGAAACATCCCAGCCCTGCATCCCTGTGCCGAGACAAGGATCTGGATCTGAGTCCGGTGTTGGGCCTGGATCTGGAAGCAGCTCCAGTTTTCCGTGTGTGCTCAGTACCCTCCATGTGCAGCATTCCCCATCCCGACCTGTGGGAAGCCCTCATTCCATGCCTGGGTTGGCCCATGTGTCCTGGTGGGCACAGGGGAGGCTCCAGCTCCTCCTGCTGCAGCTGGAGCTGATTCCCGTCGCTCCCTCTCCTCCCCAGGGCCATCAAGAACGGGAAGGGGCTGCACAGCAAGAAGGAGGTGCCGATCCACAGGGTGGCCGACATCTCCGGAGTAAGGATCCCTCCCCTGGGGCACGGCATGGGCGGGAATTCCGAGGGCATCAAACGGGATAGAACCCACACGTGCCGTTGTTTTGGGAGCTGCTGGGGGGTTTTTTCCTTTTTTCCTCGGATAAATAAACCAGCATTTGCCCCATAGCCTGGGAACCAGGAATGCCAGCAGGAATCCGGGATTGCCTGGCTCTGCTGAGGGAATTTGGGGATCCCCACACCTCCCAGCAGAGCTCATTACGGTTTCCTCAATTACTTAATATTTTTGAGGATTTCTGTGGAGCCCTTCGATGCTGGGATGGGGAGGGGCAGATCCAGGGAAAGGGGAGTGATGGGATGCTCCAAGAGGGATGGGGGGAAATGGGGAAATGGGGCCGGATCTGTCCTGCTGATCCAGGCAGCTGCCCTGTGGGGAGGGACAGGATGGGCTTTGGGATGGATTTGGGGATGGGTTTAGGGATGAATTGTGGATGCATTTTGGCTGGATTTGGGATGGATTTGGGATGCGTTTTGGGATATCTTTAGGATTTATTTTGGGATCTATTTGGGATTTTTGGATGTATTTTGAGATGTGTTCTGAGATGTATTTGGGATGTGCTTTGGAGTATTTTTGGGATTTTGGGATGGATTTGGGGTGCATTTTGGGATATATTTGGGATGCGTTTTGGGATGTATTTGGGATTTGTTTTGAGATGTATTAGGGATGTGTTTGAGATTTTTGGATGTATTTCGACATGTGTTTTGACATGTATTTGGGATGTGTTTTGGAGTATTTTTGGGATGGATTTGGGATGCATTTTGGGATATATTTGGGATGGATTTGGGATGCATTTTGGGATATATTTGGGATGTATTAGGGATTTGTTTTGGGATGTATTTGAGATTTTTGGATGCATTTTGAGATGTGTTTTGGGATACGTTTGGGATTTGGGCTCTGTTTGGGGCGCACAGCCCATTTCCAGCTGGAAGCGCTCAGCTCCCTCTGTGCCCGAATGTCACACCCCAGCTGGCACAGGGGACAGGAGCAGCCCCTGCAAGTCGGGGTTCCGGGGTCCCTGACTCCCCGTTTTCCCGCAGGACACGCAGAAGGCGAAGCAGTTCCTGCCCTTCCTGCAGCGCGCCGGCCGCTCCGAGGCCGTGGTGGAGTACGTGTTCAGCGGCTCCCGCCTCAAGCTCTTCCTGCCCAAGGAGACCTGCCTGATCACCTTCCTGCTCGCAGGTACGGAGCGGGAGCGCCGCCGGGGCCCGGGATTGGCACCGCGGGGTTTTGGGATCGGGACCACGGGATCGGCACTGCGGGGTTCCGGGATTGGCACCGCGGGGTTTTGGGATCGGGACCACGGGATCGGCACTGCCGGATCCGGGATTGGCACCGCAGGGTTTTGGGATCGGGACCACGGGATCGGCACTGCCGGATCCGGGATTGGCACCGCGGGGTTTTGGGATCGGGACCATGGGATCGGCACTGCTGGATCCAGGATTGGCACCGCGGGGTTTTGGGATCGGGACCATGGGATCGGCACTGTGGGGTTCCTGGAATTGGCACTGCGGGATTCACTGTGGAATCAGCACCACGGGGTTCTGGGATCGGCACTGTGGGGTTCCTGGAATTGGCACTGTGGGATTCTGGGATCGGCACTGTGGGATTGGCACTGTGGTGTTCCAGGATCAGCACCATGGAATCGGCACCACGGGGTCCTGGGATTGGCACTGTGGGGTTCCTGGCATCAGCACGGCAGGGTTCTGGGATCAGCTCCGTGGGATCCTGGGATCAGCACTGCAGGGTTCTGAGATCGACACTGCAGGGTTCCAGGATTGGCACCAGGGGGTTCCCAGGATTGGCACCATGGGGTTCCCGGGATCAGCACTGCAGGGTTCCCAGGACTGGTGCTGTGGGTTCCCAGGATTGATGCTGTGGGATCCCAGGATCAGCGCCATGGGATCCCAGGATTGGCACTGTGGGGTTCTGAGATCAGTGCCGTGGGGTTCCTGGGACTGGCACCTTGGGATCTCAAGATTGGCACCATGGGGTTCTGAGATCAGTGCCATGGGGTTCCTGGGATTGGCACCTTGGGATCCCAGGATCAGCACTGCGGGGTCCTGGGATTGTCACTGCAGGGTTCCCAGAATTGGCACCGCGGGATTCTGGGATCAACCCTGTGGGGTTCTGAGATGAGCATCGTGGGGTTCCTGGGATTGACACCTTGGGATCCCAGGATCAGCACCACAGGGTTCTGGGATCGGCACTGCGGGGTTCCGGGGATTGGCACTCTGGGTTCTGGGCATCGGCACCAGAACATCCCCTGGGCTGGCACAGGAACATTCCCTGGACTGGGGCATCCCGGGATGAAGGGTTGCAATTAACGCTGGAACTCTCAGGCCAGGCTGGGAGGGGTGGGGGAGGTTGGGATTGGGAAGGGTGATCCCACCCAAAAAACTTGGGAGCAGGTGGGGAAGCACAGACTGGGGAGAAGGGAGGGAACGCCAGGATGGGGATGGGGATAGGATGGGTTGGGAATGAGGAGCAGGATAGGGGTGAGGATGGGAATGGTGATAGGATGAGGATCAAAATGAGAGTGGGGATGAAGATGGGAACGGGATGAGGATGGGGATGAGGATGAGGTAGAATTCCATCAGCGTTTAAAGGATTCAATCCTAGGATCAAACACTGGGAAAGGTGGGAGTGTTTATCCTGGGGGGGAGCAAGGATGGAGTCAGGGATTCTTTGTCCATCCCTTTGTTCCCAGAGTTGGGAATGTGTCCTGTCTCTCCCCCGAGGACACTGGCACCAGGATGGGCCTTTGGGAAGTGGGGGCTCCATCCCTGCTCCCAGTAGTGCTGGGACATCTCCTGGTGCTGTGATCCCTGCTCCACAGGGGAGTCCCTTTTCCATGGGACTGCCTGCTCCATGGGCATCACTGCTCCATGGTTCTCCTCTCTGGAGATCCCTGCTCCATGGGCATCCCTGCTCCGTTGAGAATTCCTGCTCCATTGGGATTCCTGCTCCATTGGGAATCGTGCTCCATGGTCCTGCTCCATGGGAATTCCTGCTCCATTGGGAATCCTGCTCCACCCTACTCTGTTCTAGAAGGGATGCATCCCCAAGACCATCCCATCCCATAGAATCCCATGATCCTGGCGGGACCTTCTGGCTTTTATTTTCCCTGTTTTTTGTCGGATTTCTCCCCGGTGCCATTCCCAACCCTCCTCTGCCAAGCCAGGAATAGGATAAATATCCGCCTTTTATCAACGCCTGCCTTTTTTATGGATATCAAATGCAAATGAGCACCAGAAAGAGATGCCAAGTCCCTTAAAATGTGACTCCAGGGATGCTCCCGAGGGAGCTCATCCCGGCTTTCCAGCTAAAATAGATCCGTCAGAGCACTATAAATATGTGCAAATACAGGCGCCGGTTTAATCCCGAATTCCTCTCTCCCGGCAAAACTCCGGAGCCTGACACCTTCCCGGAGCGGGGGCTGGGGTAGGGAGGATTCCCGAGGGATGAGGGGGCACCTCTGGGGATGTTGGAGTGGCCAAGTGGCTCCAAGGGGTCCAAAACCTTCCCCGGGAGCTGCGGGATTGGGAGGCGGGGATGGGAATCCGGAGTTTTGTCGTGTGAGCATTCCCAGCGTGGGGCTGTCCCAGTGCTGCTCCCGCTGGGATCTGGAGCGGATCCTCAGCATTCCAGTCCCACTTCCACAGTTCCTGGGTGTCCCCTCCCTCCAGCTCACCTCCCCTGCTCCCAAAATCCATAAATCCTGTGGGAGATCGATTGATCCCTGGCGCTCAGCCCCAGCACAGCCGATCCCAGCCTGGAGCCATCCCAGATCCTGGCTGCGGCTCTGGCACAGCGCGGGGGCAAAGTGCTCACAGCCCTGGAATCAAGGCTGGAAAGTGTCCTTGCTCCAAGGGGTTCTCCCTGAAAGATCTGTTCTGTCTGTTCCCACTGAGGGTCAGGGAGGAATTCCTCCTGGAATCCTGGTGCAGGATCCTGCAGGGACGCTGTGGGATAGTCTGGGATGCTGTGGGATACTCTGGGATGCTGTGGAATGCCCTGGGATGCCTTGGGATGCTTCAGGATATCCCAGGGCTGCTGTGGGGCACCAGGAATGCTCTGGAATGTCCATGGGACACTGAGGGATACCTTGGGATGCTCAGGATGCCGCAGGGTACTCCGGGATGCTGCGGAATTCTTGCCCCCGTTCCTCCAGGGCTGATTCCAGGATGGGAGCAGCCCCACAGCCACCCCCTCCATCCCCGGCTGGGCAGGATTGTGCTGGAATTCTCTGGGAAGCCCAG
Source organism: Loriotus luctuosus (assembly GCA_035582745.1). NCBI lineage: Eukaryota > Metazoa > Chordata > Aves > Passeriformes > Thraupidae > Loriotus > Loriotus luctuosus. The sequence goes on along the minus strand of JAWWEY010000055.1, from coordinate 226,127 downwards.
GGGAGCGCGGTGGCTGCAGCACTTGCAGCCGCATCCCTCATTAATCCGTCACGGCTTCCCGGGAAGCGCGGCACAGCCGCGGATTCGGGATTAGCTGCTATTTTTAAAGTGCTGGAGAACTTTTCCGGGTGCCAAGCGTCCCCTCCGCGCTCCCGCCAGCATTCCCGGCGGGATGAATGCACCCAGCCCAGCCTTCAGAGCTTTTGCTCTTCCAGAACCTTCCCTCAGGTGGGCTTGGGAAGCGTCAGAGGCCAGAGAGGATCCAGAGCAGGATCCCAGCCCCGAGGTGCCGGGAGCTGGCAGAGTTTAAGGATTCTGCTTCTTCCTCAGCTCTTCCCTTGTTATTCTAAGAGAAAGAATTCCATTGTGGCCCATGAGCCCCCCTGACCCCTTCCATGGAGGAGGAAGGGCAGCTCCAGCCCCTCATTCCCATTCCCAGGGTGGCACTGGGGGATGCTCCTTGCTGGAGAAATTTGGAATCAGCACTGGGTCAGGATCAGAGCCAGGGTCGGGATCAGAACCGTACCAGAGCTCACCCAGTGCTGGAAGGAGAATCCTGGGGTGATCCCAGATCCTGGGGGAGCCTGGTGGTTCCAAATCATGAAAAAAGATCCCAGGATTTCCTGCGCCCCATCCCACATCCTGCTGTGCTTCCCAGAATTCCCCTTTTCCAGAAATCCCCCTTTCTGTCCCCATTTCTGGGGACAGAGGATGTGCCATGAAAGGCAGGGACAGGGCTGGGAAGGTCCTGCTGGATTCCCTGGAAATGGCTTTCCTTGGAGGCAGCATGGCCTGGGAATGGGGACTGGGGTGGGATGGGATGGAAATACAACAGGGCCAGGGATGAGGATGAGGATGGGGATACAGATGGGGATGGGGATAAGGATGGGGATGAGGATGGGGATAGGGATGGGCATGGGGATGAGGATGGGGAAGGACCTGGTGGCACAGGGACATTGTGCCTCAGGATGGGCTCTGGGTGCTGCCAACTGCTCTGGGCAGGATCCGTGTCCTTGTGTCCCTGGGTGTTGGTGACACTGACATGGCCCTGGGGATGTGTCACCTCCTCACTCGTGGCTCCAGCTTGGAGCTGTATTCCCAGCACTTCATTCATTATGCAAATTATGTAAATGATCATTAATAATGCAGGACTTCCCTGTGCTCTGAGCTGGAGCAGGGGGATCCCGGGGGCAGCGGGAGAAGGGGGCAGGGGAGTGACTGTGACAGAGGGGGCTGGATGGGGGGCTGGATGTGTCCCCGTGTCCCCATCCCTGTTTGTCCTTGAGTCCCCATCCCTGCAGCCATGTCCCCGTGTCCCCATCCCTATCTCCTTGTGTCCCCATCCCTGTTTGTCCGAGTCCCCATCCCTACAGACACATTCCCGTGTCCCTATCCCTGCTTGCCCCTGCATCCCCATCCCTGTTTGTCCCTGTGTCCCCATCCCAGCCTGTTCCAGCCTGTCCCACAGCTGTGCCACCCCTGGACCCTCCTGGAGCTCTTCACATCTCCCTTGTTTCCAGTGTCCCCTTCCTTCCCAGCCATTCCTGGGCTGCCATTCCCGGGCGCCATTCCCAGGTGCCATTCCCGGGGTGCCATCCCAAGCCCTGACCCTGCCCTGTTTTCCCACAGGGATCGAGTGCCCGCGGGGTGCCCGGAACGTGCCGGGGCTGACGCAGGAGGGGGAGCCCTTCAGCGAGGAGGCCACGCTCTTCACCAAGGAGCTCGTGCTGCAGAGGGAGGTACGGCCGGAGCCGGGCGGGGGATCCGGGGGGGATCCGGGGCAGCAGCTGTCAGCTGCACCCAGAAATCCTGGGGATACCAGGAGTATCCTGTGGCATATGGAGACATCCCGGGTGCTTCTGAAAGATCCAAGGTGTCACCAGCTGATCCCAGGTGATACTGAGAGATCCAGGAGATCCCAGGGGATACTGAGAGTGTGCTGGGCAGGTGCAGGATGGATGTGGGGCTGGATGTGGGGTTGGGTTCTGGATGGATCCCCCTGTTTGAAACTGTTCCCGTTAACGTCTCCGAATATAAAATTCCCTGGAACTCCTGTGATTTCCCTGATTGCAGCTCCGGAGCTCAGGGCCCATTTTTGGTAATTTTTCCGTGATTCACAATTCCGAGGTGGATACCGGATCCTTCCCCCTCTGACTGTCACACTCCCGCTGAGCCAAAATTCAGGGACTGATGCTCCCATCCAGATGTTGGCACTGGTGCAGATGTGGGCATGGATAGAGATGGGAATTATGGATGGATCCACATGGGATTTATGGATCCAGATGTGGCTGTGGCTGCAGATGCGGTTGATGCAGATGTGGACCCAACTGCAGTTTTGGGCATGGATCCAGATGTGGGCAGGGATGCAGATGTTGACATGGGTGCAGCTGTGGGCAGGGATACAGATGTGGTTTGTGGATGCAGATGTGGCTGCAGAGATCCAGCTGTGGGCACGGTGACAGCTGTGCTCCTGGATCCAGGTGTTGCCATGGATGCCAGGTGTGGCGGACATGGGTGCAGTTGTGGCTGTAGACCCAGATGCAGGCGTGGGTCCAGATGTGGGTGTGGGTCCAGATGTGGCAACAGCTGCAGGCTGGTGGTGCCAGCTGTGGGGCCTGGGGATGCAGGAACACAGGGACGTGGGAACATGGGGAAACAGGGGCACGGGAATGCAGGGACACAGGGATGTGGGTCATGGGGATGCAGGGATGCAGGGACATAAGGATGTGGAATGCTGGGACACAGGGACATGGGAACACGGGGAAACAGGGGTGTGGGAATGCAGGGGCACAGGGGCACAGGGGCACAGGGGTGCAGGGACATGGAAATGCAGGGACCTGAGGATAGGGAACCACAGGGACAGGAGGATACAGAGGTGTAGGGATACGGGAATGAGGAGAAACAGGGACACAGAAGGACAGGGACACGAGGACACAGGGACACAGGGTGTAGGGATGCAGGAACATGGAGAAACAGGGACACGGGAGTACAGGGACACGGGGACACTGCAGTCGTCCCCCTCCCTGCTCAGCATCTCGCGCTGCCGGGAATTGCTGACCCGCATCCCAAGGGCTTCGCTCCGCTGCCTCGGCACATTCCGGAGGCTCGGAGCTGCACCTGCCCAGGGATGCCGAGGCAGGGAGGCCAGATGGAGTCGGAGCTGCTTCCCAGGAACGCTGTGGCAGGGAGGACACGTGGAAGCCGGGACGCTTCCCGGGAATGTCGTGGGGAGGCCGTGGGAAGATGGGCTGCTGCCCAGGAACGGGGCGGTGGGGAGGCCACGTGGAGCTGGGGAGGCAGGGCAGGAATTGGGGGTGCAGGGCAGGAATTGGGGAGGCAGGGCAGGAATTGGGGAGGCAGGGAAGGAGTTGGGGATGCAGGGCAGGAATTGGGGGTGCGGGACAGGAATTGGGGAGGCAGGGAAGGAATTGGGGAGGCAGGGCAGGAATTGGGGGTGCAGGACAGGAATTGGGGATGCAGGGAAGGAATTGGGGATGCAGGGCAGGAATTGGGGGTGCAGGACAGGAATTGGGGATGCAGGGAAGGAATTGGGGATGCAGGGCAGGTGTTGGGGATGCAGGGCAGGATCTCGGGATGCAGAGCAGGAGTTGGGGATGCAGGGCAGGAGTTGGGGATGCAGAGCAGGAGTTGGGGATGCAGGGCAGGATCTCGGGATGCAGGGCAGGAATGCCGTGGCAGGGAGGCCGTGGGAAGCCGGGATGCTGCCCAGGCCGATCCCTGGCTCCGGCTGCGGGTCCCCGCGGTTCCCACGGTGGCCCCGGCCGCGTTCCCGCCGGCAGCCGAGTCCCTGCCCACCCCCACAGCCGTGGGATATTTTTATCCGGCGGCTCCGGCTGCTGCTGACTCACGGGCCCGGAGCCGCCGCTGACGAACCGGCCCCGCAGCGTGGGGGGCAGCGGGTGCTGGGATGCTCCGGCGGGATCGCGGCTCCCGCAGCGCCCAGGAAGGGCCCAGGGCACCCCCGGGAGCCCCTCGGCTCCTCCGCGGCCGTGCCGGTCCTGCAGGAGCTGCTGGTCCTCCGGGAACGCCGGGAAACTGCCCCGGCCCCTCCACATGTTCCAGTGCCTTTTGTCTGCTGGAGATGTGGATTCCCAGGGGTCAGTCCTGCCCTGATCCCAGCACTGATCCCAGCATTGATCCCAATTCCAATCTCATCCCAGTGCTGATCCCAATCCCAGCCTGATCCCAGTGTTGATCCCAACCCTGATCCGAACCCTGATCCCAGCACTGATCCCAACTCCAATCCCATCACCAATCCCAAACCTGATCCCAGGGTGAATCCCAACACTGATCCCAATCCCAGCAGTGATCCCAGCACAAATCCCAATCCCAGGGCCGATCCCAGCCCTGTGCTTGGAGCATTCACTGTGTCCCATTGCACTGTCCCACATCCCATCCCATGCCACCCATCCCACCTCACCCCGCTCCCTCCAGAGCCACCAATGCCGGGGGTGGCACGAGCAGAGCTCCAAATCCCGCTGCCATGGGGTCTTCCCTGCCATTCCCTAAAAATCCCTGGTCTTAATTTGTCAGTATTTGCCTTTCCCCACTTCCCAGGGCCTGATTCCCACCCCGCTCCAAAGGAATCATTCCAGGGAAAGACCTGGGGGTGCTCCGGGAGTTGGGGGTCCTGGGGGGATTGTCCTTAGCAAGATGGATAGGATGGAATTCCTGAAAGTGGGAGCTGGGGGGGTCCAGAACCAGAGGGGTTTGAGGATGGGATGGGATGGGATGGGGATGAGGATGAGGGTGAGGATGAGGATGAGGATGAGGATGAGCCATGAGGATGAGGATGAGGTTGAGGTTGAGGTTGAGGATCAGGATCAGGATCAAGATCAGGATGGGATAATGGTGATGATGATGACCTCAGCTGCTGTAATTTTGGGCTAAAATCAGTGCTAATAAAATCCATAAATCCCTCCAGCCCCCTGCAGCATTCCTAGGATTTTTGGGATCACTCCTGTCTGTCCCCAGCACGGGGAGGAGGAGGGGTTCATCCCCCAGGATGAACAGGAGGTGTTGGCATTCCCAGTTTGGCCTGGGTGGGAAAATTCAGGAATAAAGGAAAAAGCAGGAATATGATTTTGGGAAAAACTGACCCGGATCCGCCAAAAATTGCAAAAATCCTAAAAATCCCCCAAATCCCAACACTGAACCCTGACAGCTGTGTGGTGACCAGGGGAGGGGCTCAGCCCCCTGGATGTGGTGGTGGCGCTGGGGTGGAGGTGGCACCTTGGGGACACTGGTGCCATCCAAGGTCCCTGTGTCCCCACCGCCATAGGGACACAGAGTGTCCCTGTGTCTCTGTCCCTGTGTCCCTGTCTCTGTGTCCCTGTGTCCCTTGTCCCTGTGTCCCTGTGTCCTGTGTCCCTGTGTCCCTGTCCCTGTGTCCCTTGTCCCCACCAGCACCCAGCACACCCCTTGTCCTGGCAGTGGCACCCGGTGTCCAGGGTGGGGTCCCAGTGTCCTGTCACCAGGCTGGAGGTCCCAATGTCCCCACACAGCTGAGGCTCCTGGTGTCCCCTCAAAGTGTCCCTGTTCACAGAATGGGGGACCCTGCTGTCCCCTCAGGCTCCGTGACCCCACTGTCCCCTCAGAGCAGGGGGGTCCCAGTGTCCCCCTGTCCCTCCTGGGCAGGGGAAGTGCCCCTGATTGATCCCTATCCCTCCTCCCTCCCTCCAATCCCAATTCCAGTCAGGAACCCCCAGCCTGGGGGGTGACCCCCAACACCCCCAGCCCCACACCAGGGTCCCCTGTGCCCCCCACCAGTGCCCCCCTCCTGCTGTCACCCCCCAGTTCTCATCACTCCCCCCAGTATCACCTTGTAATTGTGCCCCCATGTCACCCTCCATGTCCTCCCCCAATTCTCATCACCCCAATGTCACCCCCTAATTCTTGTGTCCCCCCCCAGTTCTTGTCCCCCCGATGTTCCCCCCAGTTCTTGTTGTCACCCCCAGTTGTCCTCGCCCCCTCCCCTCCTCCATCCTCTCCCTCCATCTCCCTTTCCCGCTCCGCGATTTTTCCAAAGCTTTTCCTGCTGAGAGGACAAAAAACCCCTTTCAGGCTGGCGGGGAGGGGGGGCCCCCCCGAGCGCCCCCGTTTAACCCCTTGGGCACTCGGCGTTACAAATTTGGAACAATATTTATTAAAATACAAAAATACACTTGTTTTTTTTTTGTTGTTGGATTCGCGGTACAGTCGGATCCTTCCGGCGTTTACAGCCCGAGAGGGAACTTCTGCATCTCCTTCCCGCCTTCCTCCCCCCCCGGACACCCCCAAACCCTAAAATTTAGCCCGGCTTTGACCCCCCCTCCGAGAACATTTTAAAGCTAAAACAAGAAATTAAAGTAATTCCAGTGCCCGAGCTCCCGGGGGGGTCGCCCCTCGCTGCTGCCCGACCCCCCCAGACCCCCTCATCCCCGCGGGACCCCCACGAGGCACTTGGGGTCCCCACTGGGACTCCCCCGGCGCCACCTCCGATGCTGGTGGCCCCCCATTGTCACCTCCCCCCCCTCCCCAAGCCCTTAATTTCTCCCAGCCCCCCCCGTTCCATGAGCAGCCCTTGGGGGGGGTGTCCCCATTGTCACCCCCTCCCGGGGACGGGGGGGTGTTTCCCACACCTCCCCCCCAATCAAATAAAAGGACTAAAAATGCCGTTTTTAGTGAAGGTGGTTACAATCATTGGTCAGGTCTCCCGTGGGGGCCCCCCCAGCCCCCCAGGAGCCATAGCCCTGTGCCGGGGGGTCCGGGAGGCCCGGGGGGGTGACAAACACCGTGGGAAAGGGGGTGCAGAGCAAAGCGGGGGGGCACCCGCTCTCCCCCCCCCATATCCCCCCCAAACCACCCCCCCAGGCGCTTGCGGGGTTTTCCCCCTTCCCGTGGGTTTGTGAGGAATTTTTTTGCTTGAATACATTGCAGCCGTCCATCCCCAGCCCTCAGGCTGTGCCCCCCGCCCCTCCCGAGCCCCCCACCCCCCAAAATCCATT
>JAWWEY010000055.1:158891-178226 GCA_035582745.1 Loriotus luctuosus | reverse complement strand
GTGTGTGTCCCTGTGGAACAGCTGGGATGTGTGTGTGTGTCCCTGTGGAACAGCTGGGATGTGTGTGTGTGTCCCTGGGGAACAGCTGGGATGTGTGTGTGTGTCCCAGTGGAACAGCTGGGCACTGGGATGTGTGTGTGTCCCTGTGGAACAGCTGGGCAGTGGGGTGTGTGTGTCCCCTTGGAAGCTGTGTTGTCCCTGCTTGAGGCAGTTTTATTGGGATGAGGATGGCATGGCTTACTAGCCCCAGCTGGTATCTTCTCCTGTACACTCTGGGATGGTTTGTTCTCTCCTCCCCTCCTCACCCCCTTGCTTCCCATCCCTTCCTCCACTTGTTGGAGCAGGAATACACAGTGTGTGCTCAGGCTGATCATGTTTTCCTTGGGCACAGCTCTGCAGACCCTCCAGCCGCCTGGTCTGCAGCAGGAGGGCAGGAATGCTGGATCTCCTTGAAACGGAATCACTGGTGTTCTCCTGGCTGTGGCTGAGTGGGAGCCTGGACTCCCCTGAGCTGCCCTTGTGCTCTCCCTCCTCTCCCTCAGGAGGGAGTCCCGGAGGAGACCGATGACTTCGGGGAGTTCCGGATGCGTGTCTCGGACCTGGTGAAGGACCTCATCTTCCTGGTGGGCTCGGTGGAGTGTTTTGCTCAGGTAGGTTTGTGGGAGTGCAGTGAGGTGCAGGCAAATGCCAGGGGAGGTCACCGAGCCCTGGTGGCCTTTGGGACTGGAGGGGGTGACACACATCTCGTGCACAAGGAAGTGTGTGTGGGAGCTGTTCTGGGAGAGCAGGAGGTGTGGGAGCTGCAGGAGGTTTCTGACTTTTTGAGAAAGCCACTGTGGGGTTTCTGTGGGCCCACAGCTGGGGCAGGAGTTTGGGGGTGGGAGGGGTTGGGGGGGAGTTTGGGGGTGGGATTGGTGAGGGGTGGGGCGTTTGGGGGAGGGATGGGTGAGGAGTGGGAGTGTGGAGATGGGATGAGTGAGGGGCGGGAGTTTGGGGCTGGGAGGGGTCAGGAGCAGGGCCTTGGGGCAGGGGTTGGTGATGGGGGCTCCTGGCCCCTCGGTGACCGTCCCTCCTGCAGCTCTACGCGACGCTCAAGGATGGGAACCCGCCCTGGGAGGTGACAGAAGCCGTGCTCTTCATCATGGCCTCCATCGCCAAGAGCGTCGACCAGTGAGTCCTGCCTGTGTCCTGTGGGGGCTAGGGCTGCCTCCCTGCGGCACAGACACCACAAATATCCCAAGGACAATCCCATCCCTGGCAGTGCCCAAGGCCAGATTGGACTGGGCTTGGAACAACCTGTGGAAGGTGTCCCTGCCATGGCAGGGGTGGCACTGCAGGGGCTTGGAGGTCTGTTCACACCCAAACCATCCATTGGGGATCATTCCACATCCAGGTGGTGTTTTCCTAGGTATCCATAGGGAAGGTTAAGTCCCTGAAAGTGTTTCCTCCTATGTTGGTGGCAGTGGAAGCATGGACAGATGACACCCAGGGTGGTGAGCCCACAGCGAGTCCTGTGCACTGCCAGCAGTGGGACAACCCAGCTGACCTTCCCTGGGCTTGGAATGCTGTCCCTCCAACTCCTGGGACATTGGGATCCCCATCCCTCTCTTCCCTGGGAGGCTGTGATTGCTGTCACTCCTTTTCCCAAGGAGGCTGGTAAAGCCATCTGTCCCTTCCTTGTGAGGCTGGCAATCCTATCCCCCTGCTCCCCGGGCGCCTGGAGGAGTCACCTCAGTCCCTTCACATCACCAGCTCCTGTTATCTCTGTTGAGGCTGCTCCTGTTTGCTTTTCCAATGCCTTGTTTTGGGAGTGCTGGCTGGAAGCACTGGGGCTCTGCCCCCAGCACCCCAGGATCACCCATCACACTCTCCTGCAGTGGAGGAGGCAGTTCCCAAATAATGAACGCCCCTGGTTCTCATGTCCCCCAGTAGTGGTGGGACTCAGTCCCTAGGTAATGAACCCCGTGATTCTTGTGTCCCCCAGCAGTGGTGGGGCTCAGTTCCCAGATATTGAACCCCGCTGGTTCTTGTGTCCCCCAGTAGTGGTGGGGCTCAGTTCCCAGATATTGAACCCCCGTGGTTCTCATGTCCCCCAGCAGGGTTGGGGCTCAGTCCCTAAGTAATGAACCCCCTGGTTCTCATGTCCCCCAGTAGTGGTGGGGCTCAGCTCCTAGATATTGAACCCCCCTGGTTCTCATGTCCCCCAGCAGGGGTGGGGCTCAGTTCCCAAATAATGAAGCCCCCTGGTTCTTGTGTCCCCCAGCAGTGGTGGGGCTCAGCTCCTAGATATTGAACCCCCCTGGTTCTTGTGTCCCCCAGCAGTGGTGGGGCTCAGTTCCCAGATATTGAACTCCCCTGGTTCTGGTGTCCCCCAGCAGGGGTGGGGCTCAGTTCCCAAATAATGAAACCCCCTGGTTCTTGTGTCCCCCAGCAGTGGTGGGGCTCAGCTCCTAGATATTGAACCCCCCTGGTTCTGGTGTCCCCCAGCAGGGGTGGGGCTCTCCCCGGAGGCATTCAGTGTTCCCTGTGGGTTCCCTGCTGTGGCACTGGTGTCCATGGGCCGAGCCCCACGCTCGCAGGGTTTGTCCCGGTGTGCTCCCAGTCACATGGCACGCTCAGAGTCTCCTGCGTGGTGGAGGGTCCAGCAGCCCCTCCCAGCCCCTGCGGGCACTGAGCCGAGGCTGTCCCGCAGGGAGAACAACCCGACGCTGGTGGAGGTGCTGGAGGGCGTGGTGCGGCTGCCCGAGTCGGTGCACACGGCCGTGCGCTACACCAGCATCGAGCTGGTGGGCGAGATGAGCGAGGTGGTGGACAGGAACCCGCAGTTCCTGGGTGAGTCCCGCGCCCCCGCGGCCCCGCCGTGCCCCCGCAGCCCCCACTGAGCCCCTGTCTCCGCAGATCCCGTGCTGGGCTACCTGATGAAGGGGCTCTGTGACCGGCGCCTGGCGTCGGCCGCGGCCAAGGCCATCCACAACATCTGCTCCGTGTGCCGGGACCACATGGCCCAGCACTTCTCGGGGCTGCTGGAGATCGCCCGCGCCCTCGACTCCTTCGCGCTGTCGCCCGAGGCCGCCGTGGGGCTGCTCAAGGGTGGGTATCCCTGGGCTCTGGGGGTTATCCTGGGACCTGCCAGGGGATCCATGGGAGCTGCTGCCCAGGGTGCTGAGCCCGTCCTCACGGGGTTTGTCCTGATGGGCCCCAAGTGCCATTCCACATGCAGAGCATCCCCGGGAGTTCCCCTGGGGCTGGAGGCAGAAATAAATCGTCAATAGGTAACTGTCCCCATCCCTGAGACAGAGCTCAGGGACTGTCCTGGGCTGGATATGTGGGAAGAACATCTGGGAAATGCTGAGAGCCAGGCTGGCAGTGGGTCACTCCTCCATCCAAACTCTGGGAATCACCTGCTGGACACAGAGAGTGGAGATTTGGAAGTATTGGTCATTTTAGAGAGTTTGGGCTCAAGATTGGAGATTTTTAACTCAGAGTGTTGGTGTCTTACTGGACTGTTGGGCACCATGAGCCTCCTCAACCACGGCTGGTTTTGGGATGTGCCTTAAAGATTTTTAGTGAATTCCAGTGCTGCTGGAGCTTTTATCCCCAGAGCCGAGGAGCCTTCCCTGCAGTCGTGTGCTGCCATGGGAGACAAAACTCCCCTTGTTCCCCTGGATGCCCCAGCACTGGCTGAGCTGCTCCTCTCCCTGCCAAAGGGTTTTCTCCCCCTCCCTTAGAACAAGCCAGGAATTCCCGAGCCAGGGAGGTTTCCCCCCTGGGTGGTTGGCACCACAGCCAGATCCTGGCTGTGCCAGAGCTGGGAGTGAGCTGTTGCCCATTGGGAGTGGGAGCAGCTCAGTGCTCCTCATGTTCCATGGCTGGGAGCCCCGAAGCTCCTTCCCTGGAGATTCCCAGGATCTCACAGTGCTGCTGGACTGGGATGGGGACACTGTGGGCACTCGGGGAGACCAGATGTGCTTGTGGCATCTGTTGGCCTGTCCCTGTCCCTTACACTGGTGTCACTCCCTGCTGGGATTGAAGCGTTTCAGTGTCTGGTTCAGCCAGAGCCAGGTTCAGCTGCAGGGAAGCTCTCCCAGGCCCCACCCCTGTCTCACAGCCATTCCATCTGGGACTGTCATCGCCCCTCCGCCCTCCCTGCTCCTGAGCCATGTGTGTCCTTGCAGGCACGGCGCTGGTGCTGGCCCGGCTGCCCCTGGAGAAGATCTCGGAGTGCCTGAGCGAGCTCTGCGCCGTGCAGGTGCTGGCGCTCAAGAAGGTGCGTTGGGATGGAGGAACAGAGCTGGGAGGGGACAGCGGGGACAGTGGCCAGGCCCCAGCCCTGCTACAGCAGCTGTGTCCTCAGAGCCAGAGGTGTATCCTAGAGTGATGGAATTGTTTGGGTTGGAGAAGCCCCTGGAGCCCCTTGAGTCCAACTGTTCCCCAGCACTGCCAAAGCCACCGCTAATGTCCCCAGGTGCCACATCCACCCAGCTTCTAAATCCCTCCAGGGATGGGGACTCCACCCCTGCCCTGGGCAGCTGTGCCAGGGCCAGGAATAATTTCCCCAGTATCCAACCTGACCCTTCCATGTCACAGCTTGAGGCCATTCCCTCTCATCCTGTCACTTGTTCCATGGGGGCAGGGCCCAGCACCCACACAGGACATGGCCAGGACTGAGCCCTTCCCGAATCCCACCCGAGGAGGTGCTGCTGGTGGGGTCAGTGTTCAGGCAGTGTCTGCCCTGGGCTACCCGTGCTCCTGAAATCCTGTCCTTTTCCCTTGTTTTCCAGCTGCTGTCCCAGGAGCCAAGCAATGGCCTCTCCTCAGACCCTACAGTGCCCCTGGATCGACTCGCCGTCATCTTCAGGTGAGGAAGGAGCTGGGGCACTGCTGCTTGGGGAATGGGCTGGTGGAAGTCTCTGCTTCCCCAGGTTCCAGCTTCTGAGGTGCCCCCCAGGCCAGTTCCTGGTCCACTTCCCACAGCTCCAACCTTTTCCTTGTCTTTAATCCCAAACCCCCCTTAACCCTTGGCTGTTCCCACAGACACACCAACCCCATTGTTGAGAATGGCCAGGTCCACCCGTGCCAAAAAGTCATTCAGGAGGTGCGTGGGAGAGGGCTGGGATTTGGGACAGGGTTCTGGTGGGGGGGTTTGGGGTGGGGGTTTCCAGGGTGTTTAAGTTTATGGGGGTACCTGGGGTGTTGTACAGAGTCCCAGTTCCTGCCTGCCAGCAGATCCATGTGTCTGCCCAGGGCTGCATGGGAGGGCAGCTGTGGGGCACCCTCCTGTCCCTCCTGGAAGCAGGGATTGGGGTGTGGAGGGGGAAATCTGACCCTTCAACCCTCTGGAAGGGGCCCTGGCTCTGGGAATGCCCCGGGTGTTTGATTTCCCTGCCCGTGTCCCATTTGCCACGCCACACTGGAGGGGATAAACCATCCCAGGCTCCCCAGAAAGCTTTTCTCCCCCATCTGCCATCCCTCGCTGGGATCTGGGTGTTCTGGGGACCGGGAGGGAGCGGGCAGTGTCCCGGGTCAGCTGTGACCCTCGCCCGTGTCCGTGCCCAGATCTGGCCGGTGCTGTCGGAGACCCTGAACAAGCACAGTGCCGACAACCGCATCGTGGAGCGCTGCTGCCGCTGCCTGCGCTTCGCCGTGCGCTGCGTGGGCAAGGGCTCGGCCGCGCTGCTGCAGCCCCTCGTCACACAGGTGGGCACACGGCCGGCCCGGGGGCCATGAGCGCTGCAGGGGTGGCTGTGGGCATGGGGAAGTGCTGCAGTGAGTCCTGGCAGTCTTGGGAACTCCAGCATAAGCCCTGGGAAGTGCTGTGGTGAATCCTGGCGGTCTTGGGAATTCCAGCATAAACCCTTGGGGAGGAGAGAGGCTTCGAAGAGGTGGGGGGTGCAGGGAGGTTGTGGATCCCCGTGTGTGTGTGTGTGTGTGTGTGTGTGTGTGTGTGTGTGTGTGTGTGACCCTGCATGGTACAGCTCCTTGGAGAGGTAACCCAGCCTGAGGGAAGGATCCCTGAATCCCAGAGCTGGGTGTTCCCTGCTCCACTTGGCTCCCACCAGGCTCCAAGGGGAAGCTTCCATGGAGAAGTGCTGCTGGCTCAGGTGGCCTCAGCACAGAGATGATCCCAGGACCTGAGCGAGTCTGTTGGGATGTCCCTGCCCACAGGGGACAGGCTGGGCCCAGGGGTATGTGGGGTCAGGGCAGATGTGGCGGTGCCTGTGCAGCATTCCTGTCTCCCCAGATGGTGAATGTGTACCGGGAACACCAGCACTCCTGTTTCCTCTACCTGGGCAGCATCCTGGTGGATGAGTACGGCATGGAGGAGGGCTGCCGGCAGGGCCTGCTCGACATGCTGCAGGTGGGGCCCGCCTGCCCAAATCACAGCGGCACTCAGGGTGGAAAATCCTCTGAGCCCATCGAGTCCAACCGTCCCCTAGCACTGCCGAGGCCACCACTGACCCTGTCCCCAAGTGCCACATCCACACAGCTTTTCAATCCCTCTGGTGGTGGGGGCTCCAGCCCTGTCCTGGGCAGCTGTGCTAGGGCTGGACAGCCTTTCCAGGAGAAGTTTTCCCTAATATCCAGTCTATAAAGAATCTCAAATTGGTTTGGGTAAGAAGGGACCTTGAAGCCCATCCATGGGCAGGGACACCTTTCACTATCCCAGGTTGTCCCCAGCCCCCTGCAGCCTGTCCTTGGACACTTCCAGGGGTGGGGCAGCCCTGGCCTGTTCCCTGCGGGGAAGGGCAGCTTGAGGAATGATCCCACGTAGTTGCTGATGGGTCCCTGTTCTCCCCAGGCTCTCTGCATCCCCACCTTCCAGCTCCTCGAGCAACCCAACGGCCTCCAGAACCACCCGGACACCGTGGATGACCTCTTCCGCCTGGCAGCCAGGTGCCACCTCCTTGCACAGGCCACCTGGCCCCTCTCCCCTCCTGGAGGGTCCCCGTGGGAGCACCCACAGGATCAGTGGGGCGGGGAGAGGCAGGCCCTGCCCTGACGTCCGTCTGTGTCCCCGGGCAGGTTCATCCAGCGCAGCCCCATCACCCTGCTGCGCAGCCAGGTGATGATCCCCATCCTGCAGTGGGCCATCGCTGCCACCACCCTGGACCACCGGGACGCCAACTGCAGCGTCATGAAATTCCTGCGGGATCTGATCCACACCGGGCTGGCCAGCGACGTGAGTGACACACGGGGGTGTCACTGTGGAATCCTGGAATGGGCTGGGTGGAAAGGGACCTCAAAGACCCTGCAGTTCTACCCCTGCCAAAACAGGGGCACCTCCCACTGTCCCAGGCTGCTCCCAAACCCCATCAACCCCACCATCCTCATCCACCCTGTGCTGTTGTCCCCACAAGCCACCCTAGTTTCTCCACCACTGCTGGCAGACAAGCTCTGGGGGTTGCCTGCACAGTGAGGAGCTTGACCCTGTCTCCAGGACCAGTATGTCCCTGTCCCCAAGTCCTGCCCACCCCCTTCTCCTTCCTCCCACAGCACGAAGAGGACTTTGAGGTGCGGAAGGAGCTCATCAACCAGGTGATGACCCAGCTGGGGCAGCAGCTCGTGAACCAGCTCCTGCAGACGTGCTGCTTCTGCCTCCCGCCCTACACCCTGCCCGACGTCGCCGAGGTGCTCTGGGAGATCATGCAGATCGACCGCCCGGTGAGGGGAGGGACCCAGAGGGGCAGGATGGGCCCCAGGGGCAGGGCTGGGACCCCCAAGCTCTGCCAAGGCAGGGCCCGGGAGCCAGGTTGGGCTCCACATTCCGAGCTGCTCCCTTTGCCTGGCACAGACGTTCTGCCGCTGGCTGGAGAACTCGCTGAAGGGGTTGCCAAAGGAAACCACGGGCGGAGCCATCCAGGTGACACACAAACAGCTCACCGACTTCCACAAGCAGGTCACCAGGTGAGTGCCATGGGGTCTCCAGCTGGCACCAGCGCCCTCCTTCAGGCTGGCCTCCAGCAGCCCCAGCCCTGCCTGTGCTGTTGGTCCTGCTGGGATGTGCCATCTGCCTGAGCGGGGCCCTGGGGCCACGTGGCACCTCTGCCATCACCCAACGGGTTTTTCTGCCTGGCCCAATACCTGCGGTGCCACGGGCCCGTCTGAGCCACCTCCTCATCCCCATGAGTCAGTGGTTCCAGCTGCCAGGCCCTGCCCAGGCCTGTCCCTTCCCAGGGCCACCAGCTGCTTTGGGAACATCACCTCCCTCTGCCTGGCTCCATCTCGTCCCTGGACAAATCCCAGAGGCTGAGTGCCTGGGGGCAGCTGGTTCCTTCCACCCAGCCACCGCTGTGGTGGCACACAGGTCTCCTCCAGGAACAGTCCCGGGGGCTGCTGACCTCATTCTGGCTTGATGATTGTCCCTTCATCTCTCCCAACACCTTGGAGCCAAGCTGTCATGCTCCCAGCTCCCATCCCTTGGCAGGACACCTTCCCTGGGTCCCAAGTGTCCCCTTGGGGTGCCCTGATGTCCCCCCTTGTCTTGCAGTGCTGAGGAATGTAAACAAGTCTGCTGGGCTCTGAGGGACTTCACCCGCCTGTTCCGATAGCTCCGGCTCCACGTGGCACCTGTCTCCCAGGTAAGAGCTGGCTCTAGGGGCCCCTGCCCCACAGGACATCGGGGACAAAGGGCTGAAGCTCCCTTCCTCCTGCCAGGAATGTCTTTAAGGAGAAGACAGGAAACAGCAACCCAAGAATGTGTCCCACAATCAGCCGAGGGCTCTCGCCCGCTCCAGCGCGTCCCGGAGCCACGGGAGGGAGGAGGGCTCGGGGGTCCCGGCGGCCCCGCCTGCCCGGGGCTGGGCACCGCCCGAGCAGCAGCCCCGGGGCAGCGCCTCCGACCCGACTGCAACCCACCAGGCACCGGAGCCACGCCGAGCCACTCGGCTCCGCCCGGCAGCAAAAGAAGTAGAAAAACTTTCTGTGAAATGGAGACAAAAAAGAAGGAAAAGAAACAAACAAAAAACAAACAGTACAAATTGTTTAGGAAGGGGGGGGTCAGTGTGGGGGTCCTGGGGCGCTGCCCCCCTGAGCCCACCGTGGCCTGCCTGCTGCCGACTCCCAGAGACGACACAGGTGGGACGGACTCTGCAAATAGAGATTTATATTTTATTTTGTTCTGCTTTTTTTGTTTGTTTTCTTGTTTGGTTTTTTCTTTTTTTTTTTTCCTTTTTCGGGGTTTTCTTTGGTTTGATTTTGGGGTAGGAGGCGGTGGCTCGAGTGCGGGCAGGGCGGGCGCATGCGATTCCCTCCGGGGGTGTGTAGCCATCTCGAGAACAATAAAAAACAACAAAAAACTGAAAAAAATAAATTAAAACCTCCTAAGGTCCCTCTGGTTCTCCTCCCAGGGCTGGGGCTGCTTTGTGCCCCCCCAGCGCTGGGTACCCCCCATCCCTGGCGTCTCCAGGTCCAAGGAGGCCCCAGCCCTGTTTCCTTGCTGTAATCCCAGGGCCGTTATCCTGGGCAGTGCAGGCTGGGGGGGTCACGGTCCCCTTCCCCTGCAGAGCCCCCTGGTGCTGGTCCCTGCCAGCTCTGGGGGGACAGGCATGGGGACGGGGGTGGGGACAGGGATGAGGACGGTGCTGGGTGGCCGCAGCCCCACCAGCCGAGCTGGCCACGCAGTGACTCACCCCGGCTGGCAGTGCCACTGTCCCCGTGTCCCTGTCAGTGGGGCAGGGGGCCGGGCGGCAGCGCCCAGGGCCCCGCGGAGGGGCCGGGCGGAGGCTGCGCCGGCGGCAGCCGCTGGTGGCTCTGCCAGAGCTGGTGCAGCTCCTTGAACTGCTCCACCATCCTGTCCTTGAGGTCGGGGTGCGAGATCTGCAGCGGAATGCTGTCGGCCGACCAGGACAGCTCCCCGGAGAACATCTCGAGCAGCAGCCGCGCCGCCACCGGCACCACCTGCGGGAGCCGCGGGGCGTCACCGGGACAGGGACCCCGCAGGGTGTCACACCGGTGTCACACCAGGACAGGGACCCCGCGGGGTGTCACACCGGTGTCACACCAGGACAGGGACCCCGCGGGGTGTCACCGGGACAGGGACCCCGCCGTGCCCCGGGACAGCCGCGGGCTGGCCCCTCACCTGCACCGTGATCAGCTTCTTCTCCTTGGGCTTCTGGTCCGGCCACTCCTCGCCGAAGCAGAGGAAGATCTCGAAGGGGGGCGGCGTGGGCGTGTGCCCCTTCTGGAACTGGATGAGGCCTGCGGGGCCCACACCGAGGTGAGGGACAAGATGGGACCTCACGGCTGCCTGGGCCACCAGCATGCCACTGAGGGCAACCCTAAGAGCCAGCTGGTGACCCCATCCCAGCTCTGTCCCCCCATTCCACCAGGTTCCCATGTGCCACCTGGTGTCCCCACCATTCCACTGGTGT
Organism: Loriotus luctuosus; assembly: GCA_035582745.1. NCBI lineage: Eukaryota > Metazoa > Chordata > Aves > Passeriformes > Thraupidae > Loriotus > Loriotus luctuosus. The sequence continues at coordinate 167,856 of JAWWEY010000055.1, read as the reverse complement.
CTCCGTTGCACGTTTGTCCCCTGATGGCACCACGTGCCTGGTGTGCCCCCACCCCAGCTGGCCTCTCCATCCCAATCCATTGCCCCAAAGGGACACAGGGCCACCCCCCTTTCCCCTCTGACCGTTGAGGAAGCCCTCGAGGCTGAAGAGCTTGGTCCTTGTCTCCCTCTGGATGGGGTTGGGGCCGGGCTGGGGCGCGGCACAGGGCCCAGTCCAGAAGACCTTGCACTGGCAGAGCCGCAGGGCGAAGAGGTCCTGGCCCTGGAGCTCCAGGATGAGCCCTCGGTCCAGCACGTCCAGCAGCTGGTGGGTGTAGAAGCGCTGCTTCTCGTTGGGAATGGTGTCGGGAGCAGGGAAGGGCACCTGCTCCAGCGTCAGGGGCCCGAAGAGCTCCTCCTGCTCCCGCGTGGGCTCCAGGCTGCTGTGGAACAGCCGGCAGCCGTGCGGGTTGCTGACGGTCAGGGCGCACACCTGGCGGCCCCGGTACTGGAACTTCAGCTCCAGGTCAGTCACTGCCGGGGGGACACGGGGTCAGCGGGGCTGGGAGCACCCCAGGGCCACCCCGTGCATCCCCTGGCCACCCTCACCCATCCCACAGCACCCTGTGCCCATGGACACCCCAAACAGACACCCCATGCCACCCTGTGCCCACGGTCACCCCAATCCAGCCACCCCAGGGCCATCCCATGGCCACCCCACAGCCATGGCCACTCTGTCCCACCCTCCATGGCCACTCTGTCCCACCCCCATGGCCACCCCAGCCCTTGCCCCCAGCACGCCCATGGTGCCCCAGGCAGCTGCCCAGGCCCCAGCCCTGCTCACGTGGCAGCATGTGGGGGCTGACGAGCAGGTCGGGGATCAGGTGCTCTGTCGGTGCCACCGGGCAGCTGGATGAGGGTCCCGGGGGGCCCAGGGGGGGCCCCATCTCAGCGAGGGTGCCGGGGAGCAGCTCAGGGGCCCCGTGGGTGCCCCCCGCCTCCCCCTGGAGCAGCGCCGGGGGGGGAGCCCCAAAGGGCCCCCCCGGGGGGCAGTGGCTGGCAAAGGGGGGGGCCTCCTCCTTGGGCCAGGGGTAGGGGGGCAGCAGGTCCCCCCCGTGCTGCGTGTCTGGGGCAGAGAGCGGGGTCAGAGGCTGCACCCCAGCCCCCCCGACACCCCGGCCCACCCTGAGCCCCCCACTCACCATCGATGCTCAGGGATGTCATCTTGTGCAGCTGCAGGGCAGAGCGGGTGTTACAGGGACCCCCCAGGCCCTCTGGGGCATCCCTGGTTTGGGGATCCCCCCACCCCGAGCCCCCCCAGATACCTGGCTGACATCTTCCTCCCCGCTGCAGCCATAGTCATCCTCGTCTCCCCCGTCTGCAAGGGAGAGAGGGGCTGGGAAATGCAGAGGGAACTGGGGGTGCTGGGGGGATATTGAGGGGTACTGGGGACTCATGGGGGGCATATTGTGGGGTACTGGGGACTCATGGGGGGGACATTGAGGAGTTCTGGGGACTCATGGGGGGATAGTGAGGGGTACTGGGGACTCATGGGGGGATATTGAGGGGTTCTTGGGACTCATGGGGGGGATATTGAGGGGTTCTGGGGACTCATGGGGCACTGAGGCTTCACAGGGGGTGGGTCCCTTGGGGGGGTCAGGTCTCTGGGGGCGCTGGGTCCTTGTGGGGGGCTGCTGGGGGGCTGGGACCTCATGGGGTGCTGGGCTTTGCGGGTGCGGGGGACTTGGGGGATGTCAGGTCTCTGTGGGGGGCTGGGACCTCGGGGGCTGCTCCAAGGCCTCCCCAGGGCCCCCCGTACCTGCGCCCCCGGGGGTCTCCTCGCAGAGCTCGTAGATGCGGAAGGGCTGCGCCGGGGAGCCGCGGGGCCCGTCCAGCAGCAGCCGGAACTCGCGGCTCTTGTTGAGGGCGCAGCGCAGCGTGGCCTTCCAGCGGGGGGGGTCCGGCGGGTCCCCGGCCCGGAACCGGCCCGTCTCCTGCGCCCACGCCTGCGCGGGGGTCAGCGCGGCACCCCCGTCCCTGTGCCCCATCATCCTGCCACCCCCATCCTGTGTCACCCATCACCCTGTCACTCCTGTCCCTTGTCCCCATATCCCAACTGTCACCCATCCCCTGTTCCCACTGTCACCCACCCCATGTCCCCGCTGTCACCCCATAGCCCCCATCTCATGTCCCCGCTGTCACCCCATCACCCCCACCCCATGTCCCCCTTGTCACCCACCCCATGTCTCCATTGTCACCCCATCACACATCACCCCCATCCCGTGTGCCCCACGTCCCCGTCCCACGCGCCCATTGTCACTCCCGCCCCGAGTCTCCGGTGTCACCTTGAAGATGGTGTCGTGGTCCTGCGGTCCCGGGGGGTTTCTGGTGGCGTGTCCCCAGGGGATGACGAAGCGGCGGCGCTCGGGGTCGAGCCAGCGCAGCCCCGGGAAGCGCCGGCTGCTCACCTGGGCCACCAGCCAGGGCTTGAGGCGCACCCGCCTCGGCGGCTCCATGGCCCGGGGGCACCGGCGGGCGCCTCCCCCGCTCCCGAAAGAGGAACCGGCCCCGCACGGCCCCGCGGGGCAGCCCCGGTTCCGCTTTCAGGGCCGGGAGGGTGCGGGAGCCCCCCCGAGCTCTGCCTGCCCCGGGGGTGGCGGGGGCGGCGCCCGCAGCCGAAAGCAGAAGCTGCGGTGGCTTCGGGGAAAGAAAAGAGGAGCTGAGAAGGGGAGGGGACACGAGGGACATGAGGGACAGGGGACACGCAGAGGGGAGAGTGGGACACGGGGAACGTGGGATGTGAGGGGGACGGAGGGGACACGGGACAGGGGACACGAGGGACAAGGGGAGGGCACGGGATGGGAGACACGGGGACACAGAGAGGACAAGGGGAGTACACAGGGGACACACGAGGGATGGGGGACACCTGTAGCGACAAGGGGATGTGGAGAGACACGGGAAACGTACGGGAGATAGGGGACATGGAGAAGGGAGGAGGGACACGCGTGACGTGAGGAGAGAGGGGACACGGGATGGGGAGGACACGGTCAGAGGATGAGCGGGGAGGGGGGACACAGGGACAGAGGGTGGCACAGGAGGGACGGGGGGACGCGGAGAGCACACGGGGGACACGGGGACACGGGAAGTCCCGACCGCGGTCCTTGGGCAGTCACAGGAGCCCCGCGAGGGGAGCGCCCCCCGCTCCCCGCCGGTCCCCGCCGGTCCCCCCAGGCGGGGCAGCGCCCACGCGTGTCGCACGGACGGGCCCGGCCGCGGCCAGCGGCTCACGGACCGGGCACTGTCCCCGCCTGTCCCCGCGGCTTTCCCCGGCATCTCAGCATCGCCTCGCCACTGCCGCGGCGCCCTCCCCGCGGCCCCCTCCCCACGGGAACCCCCCGCGCCCGTCGGGAGCGGTCCCGGGTCTCACCTGCGCTCGGGGCCGCTCCCGGGGCCGCCGCCCGGCGCTTCCGCACGCGGGGCCGGGCGTGGGCGTGGGGCGAGACCGGCCGGGCCCGCCCCGGGACGCGGGGCGTGGAGCGGGGCTCCCGGTGTCCCCACGGGACCCGCCTCGTGTCACCCTTCTCGTGTCCCTCCGCCCCGTGGGGCCCGCGCCCCCACGTCTTCTCCCCCAAGTCCTCCCTCCTTGTCCCCTGTGCTCCCCCCGTGTCCCCCCCCGGTGTCCCCTCCCGGATCCCGCCCGGTCTGCCCGGCTGTCAGACCGCACGGCTGGCAGACCCCTCATTAGCATGTGATTTGCATATATTTGCATACACAGCACCTATTTCCTTCTCCACGTGACGCGCGGGGATCTCCGCGGTGGGCGGGAACACCGGGGTGCCTTTGCAGGTTTTGATTGGTCAGACGCGCTGTCATTCATCTGTGGGCGTGCCCGCGTGCCCGCCCCCGAGCCCCGCCCCGAGCCAGCTGTCTGTCAATGAGGGGGCGTGGTTTTAGGTGGGCGTGACCAAAGGTGGCAAAACGCATGGGAATGGGCGGGACCTGTCCCCGGTCGGGGCGGGGCCAGTCCCGGGGGCGGGGCTGCTCGCATGGCAATGAGTAGGGGGCGGAGCCTGTCCCGGGGCGGGGCTGCTCGCATGTCAATTACAGGGGCGGGGCCTGTCCCGGGGGCGGGGCTACTCGCATGGCGCCGGGCGCGCCCCGCCGCACGCCGGGCCCCCCCGGCGCCCCCCGCGCCCCCCCGGTGCCGCCGCCCCGCCCCGGGAGGAAGAACCGAAGGAGGTACCGGGACTCGCCCTGCCCTGGGCGCCGCCGGTGAACGGGAGCCCGACGTGGTGCCCTGCGGGGCCGGGGTGCGGATGTGCCCCCGGCGGTGCCGGGGTCGGCATGGCCCCGGGGGGACGGGGGGGACTCGGGGGCCCCGGCGGGCTTGGGCCACTCTCGCCCCGTTTAACTCGCAGATCTCAGCGGTTTAATGTTATTTTTCGCCCCGATCCCGGTGCGACCGCTGGGAACGGGAGCGGGGCTTTCCCGGGGAGTGCTCGGGGGAAGGAGCGGATCCCACAGGATTCAGGGTGGTGGTGGGGGAGTAGAGCTCCGCGGATTCCCGGGAGAAGCTCAGATCCCGGTGGATTCCCAGGGAAGAAGCTCAGACCCGTGTGAGTAGGGGGTAGGAGCGGAGCAGGCGGATTCCCGGCTGGATCACTGACTGCTCGGCAGCTTATCCCACCGCTCTGCCTGCTCTTGCCCTGTCCGTGCTTTTCCCGGGATCCCAGCTGATCCCGAGGGACAGCTGCAGCCTGTGTGAGTCTGGCCGCAGGCCAGGGGCTGATCCCGGATGGGGAAAGGCACCCAAGGCACCGGTGATGGGGTGCTGAAGGGATGTGTCCCCCAGGACCCCAGGGGGATCTGCTCCGGCCTCACTGGGGATTTCTCCATTGTGGGATCCTGGGCGGGTGAGCAGCAGCATGGATGGAGCATCTCGGCACGGATTCTCGGAAACGGGGGGTTTCGTCACGGGGACAAAATTGGGAGGAACCTCGGGGTTTGGGTCATCCTGCAGCCGCTCCTTCCCCCCCAAACCGGTGCTGCTGCCGATGCATTCCCGGACACGCTGGTGCTCCGCTGGCTTGGGGTTTCCTCCCCGCCCGGCACAATTCACACTCCTCACTTGGTATTTTTCCGGAAAGAGAAACCGGAATAAATCTCCGGATCACCTCGTGGCAGTGGCCATGAGAGGGAGCCTCAGAACTGCCCACGCCGGAGCTGCTCCGGTGGTGTTGGATGGGATTCCCTGGAGCTGGGCTGCTGCTCCCCGGGCCAGCCGCTGCTCTGTGTGCCATCCCCAGGGACTGGCTTTTGGGGCTGCTTCAGGCGGGTTTGGGCCATACAGGGATAGCCTCTGGCAGCACGGCTCCAGCGCTTTCTCCTCCCTGACTTGGTGGCTGGGAGCTGGGATGTACTGCCGAGGAGCTGCCTGGGGTGCCGGCTCTGCCCTGGGATTGATGTCCACCCATCCCCTCGGCGGGCCGGCTCTGCCCCGGGATTGATGTCCATCCATCCCCTGACGCTCCTTACTCCCCACGGCAGCTCCGAGTGGCCGGTGCAGCGGAAGCTGCGGGAATTCTTTGCCGTCCCGCGGTGCCTGGTCAGCGTGTTCAGCCTGTTCCTGGTGGAGCTGATCCGCTTCCTCGGCGAGGCCGTGGTGCAGGTGAGCGCCCTGTTCCCGCACAGCCGCGGCCGGAGCAGCTGCTGGGGATGGCAGAGTCCCTCAGTACCGGGAGCAGGAACCTCCACTGCTGCACGTTTCCCTCCCGTAGTGGGATTTTTGTGCCTCAGCCCGTGTCCGGTGACTCCTGCTGGCAAGCATCCCTCAAACACAAGGTTTCATCCCCACTGCAGGTGCTGGTGGTCGGTGTCCTGACAGCCGTCGGTGACCACATGCTGAAGCCGTTCCTGGCGGCGTTGTTCCACAGCCTGCTGCAGCCGCTGCTGCTGTTCCTGCTGAAGGTGCTGGGCGGCGTGCGGGACCTGGCGGAGCCCGTGCTGGACGTGCTGGCGCGGCTGTGCTCGCAGCTGGCCGTGCTGCTCCGCGCCGTGCGCCTCGTGGAGATCCGCCTGCGCCCCGACCTGCGCGCCGGCCCGGCCGACGGCGGCGCCTGAGGGCGGCCGCGGGTGCCCAGATAAGATAAGGAACGCGAATTCCTGGGAATTGCGGAAGAGCGGGACCAGCTGCGGTCCAGGAGGCTCTGGAGGGGCCGTTGTCTCCATGTGTGTCCGGGCAAGGGGTATCACATGGTGTGCTGGGAGGCGGTTTGGATCTTCTAGTTCTGCAGATATCTCCTTAATTTAATTAAATTCCAATTTTATCCATTGGAGCGTTGCTCCAGTGAGGTGTTTTTCCTCCTCCTGCTTGCAAAACTCAGCTTCTCACTGAGTAGGACCTCCCTGTGCAGTCTCTTGCCACCAGATGGGCTGCACGGCTGGGGTGGTGCCCAGGGCCTGTGCCTCGGGCACTGCCGGGAGGGGACGGCTTCTGCCAGCTTCCAGCTCTCTGGAATGGTCTCCAGAGCCGGTGGTATGGGACACACTGGGATGTGGGGGCAATTGGAAAACAGGGATCACAATATAACGGAATAACCACCTCTGTCTTCCTAACACCTGGTTCTGGTGCATGATTTGGGTCACATATTCCCATCGGGATGAGGCGCCCAAGGAGCCGAATGGCGGCAGCAGAGCTCTGGGTGTGTTTTACAAACCCTTGGAGGGACCGAGCTGTGTTTGGGGGCTCCCCCGCCCCAGCCTCAGCTCCCTCTGCCCTTTGGCCGTTCCCACAGCGCTGCCTCCCGGGAGCGTCTCCCCGGCTGGCACAATCCCCGTGTTCCCGATGATTCCATGCCCAAAGCCCTTTGCTTTTTATGGGCAGGAGCAGCATGTTTGGAGCTTCCCCGGCTGTAAGATCATCCGCGGGCCAGCGCCGGGGCCGGAGCGCTCCTGCGGGGGGCCAGGCTGGCCGGGCTATTTGGGGGGTGCTGAGTTCACGGAGCCGTGACGGGATGTTCCCTGCGCGCCGCGAGGGGCCGGGCGCCGGGAGCCAGCCCCAGGCAGCTCTCCGGGCTCGGGTGACCGAGGGCAGAGTGGGAATGGGCACTGAGAGCTGCTGGGCAGCGGGAAGCAGCCGGGACAGGCAGGGCCGCACGTGGGCACACACAGGAGCGGGCACAGGGACAGAATCCAGGACGTCCTGCAGCACAGGCACTGTGCCACGACATCCACACGCAGCGACTGGAGCTCCTCAGGACGCCGGGGACAGTGCCCATTGTCCCTGGGCACTTCCACCCTTGCTGGGGCACAGGCCTGGCCTGGCCACTGCTCCCGTGACCTTTCCCTGGGGAAACAAACCCGAGGAAAGAAGGGCAGAATTGATGGGGGATTTCTCACTGCGTTGATTTAGCTGGCGAACCACTTTAATGTTTGAAGTGGTTTTAATTAAATTTGGCTGCTCTGGAACCAGGAATTCCCCGGTACAGTTTCTCCTTTTTGGCTGAAGCTCTCCCAATCAAAGGCCCAGCAGATGGAGAGAGCTGGGAAAATTCATGGCTGATGGTGTCATCTTTGACCTCCATCCGTCACCCTGCAGCGGGAGAGGAGGGCGGGGAAAGCCGCGGGGTGGGAGCTGCCGCCTCCCCGCAGCCCCGGGATCCCGGGACCTCCAAATTCCGGCCGCTTGCAGTTCGGGCTGTACATCCAACGGGAGCGTGGGGCTCAGAGACATCCACGGCATTTTGGGGTGCAAAGCGGGGAGCGGGAGGTCTGGCCATGGCCTCACCAGGAACAAAAACCTCTTTTCTTCCTCAAAACACGCCCGAGGCGCGCGGAGCCGCCCGGGTACCGCCCCTGTTGCCCCGGTGCCGGCGGCCGGCGGCGCTGTCCCTGGCTGGCAGGACAGTGCCGAGTAACCCGCAGGGGACAGCGCCCTGCCGGGACAAGGACATTCCGGGGCTGGCACTGCCGCAGCCGGGCTGGTAGCGCCCCCGCATTGCTGCTCCCTGAGATCACGGCACACGCGGCCGGCCCCGGTGCCCTCCGCTCCCCGGGCCCGGTGCCGCTGCAGCGCCGGCAGCGCGGTGCCTGCGGCCCGGAGCGCGGGCCCGGCCCGGCCCGGGGCAGCCCGGCCGAGGCCGGCCCGGAGCGGAGCGGAGCGGCCGCAGGAGGGGGCGCGGGCCCGGATCCAGCCGGCTGCAGCGGGAGCGGAGCCAGCGCCGTGCGCGGCCTCCGCCGTTCTTCCCTAAATAGCCGGCGGCGGGCAGGAGGATTAGCCGGGGCATTCCTCGGCCATCGTGCTCCCACCGCCGCCGAGCTCCCGAGCTGCCCGGCCGCGGGATTCCTGCTCCTCCCTCACGCCGCCCTTGCTCTGCTCCGCGGGGCACCCGCAGCCACCGAGCCCGGCTGCCCTCGTCCCGTTTGGCAGCGGCCTTTGGGCTTCCCCGGCACGCCCGGCCCCGCCGCTGGAGCCCGGGGCCCTTCAGAGCCACCGCCCGTCCCCAGGGGCCACGGCGGTGCCAGCCCGGGGGCAGAGCCCAGGGACAGTGCCTGGGGACAGGGCCAAGGGACAGTGCCTGGGGACAGAGCCCAGGGACAGGGCCAAGGGACAGAGCCTGGGGACAGTGCCTGGGGACAGAGCCTGGGGACAGAGCCCGGGGACAGAGCCCAGGGATGGAGCCTGGGGACAGGGCCTGGGGACAGGGCCAAGGGACAAGGCCTGGAGACAGTGCCCAGGCAGCACTGTGTGGGCCCAGGCCTGGCTCTGGATTCTGTGGGGTTGGGCCGAGTCCAGCTGTGGAGCTCAGCTCTGGAGCGCGGGATGAGGCTGTGAGGGAATGCCCTGTGCCCACAGCGGGTCCCACAGAGGGTCACACCAAAGCACTGGAGCATTGGGATGGATAGATGGATGGATGGATGGATGGATGGATGATGGATGGATGATGGATGGATGGATGGATGGATGGATGGATGGATGGATGGATGGA
>JAWWEY010000055.1:127627-155878 GCA_035582745.1 Loriotus luctuosus | reverse complement strand
CAGGAGGGGACAGCCCAGGGGTCGGGCTGTGCTCCAGGGAACAGGGACAGGAGCAGAGGGAACGGCCTCAGGCTGGGCCAGGGGAGGTTTAGATTCTGATAACAGGAACAATTCCTCCTGTGAAGGGCTGCCCAGGAGGGCATTAAATCCCTCCATTCCCTGTGGATGTGGCACATGGGGATGTGGGTCAGTAGTGGCCTTGGCAGTGCTGAAGGAACAGTTTGACTTGATGAATTTATGGGTCTTTTCCAGCCTTAATGTGATAAATTGTGAAACATTCAGCAGAGTTTTACAATACTTCTGTATGGTACCTCCCCAGCATTTGTTGCCTGCAGATTTCTGAGTGAGCAGTAAAAGAATTATCCTTTTTCTCTCACCCAAACCATAAAGCAGTGAAAACCTCACCCGATTTCTTTGGGAGGAACAGATCTTGTGTATCCCAGAAATTCTGGATTTTGCCCAGGGCTGCTGCTGTTAAACAGATTTTTGGTGTTTTTGCTGGAGGAACAGGTCAGTACATCAGTGAGTCCTGCCTTGGCCACACATGAAATGCAGCTGGAGCTTTGAGCAGGACAAGCTTTCAGCCACGCTGCTTTGAGCAGTTGGTACCACAAACTGTGTGTTTGGAGCTTCAAAGGTGTTTTAAAGTGAGGAACTGGGAGCCTCAACAAGGTGTGTGGTACAGCACAGAGCCCTTGGAACAGGTGGTGGGAAGTTTACTGTGGATTCCTGTGAAAACTGGAGCTTTGTTTGATTCCCCCCCAGTGATTCAGCAGTCAGTTCAATTGCACTTCACTAAAATGTTCTTTTTCCTGATCAGATGAGAACTATTTAAATTTGATCCACTTGCCTTTTTTTTTTTTTGGTGGTGTTTCCCACTGTCTTTAATGAGTATTTTCATTTCAATGAGTGAGTCTGAGTGAAGAAAAGTGAACTGCACGCTCAAAGAAACCTGATCCAGAAGGAAAAGAGGATTATTCCTGGATTTCCAAGCTGCACCTGTGCATCCTGTAATACTCTTTTCTGCCTTTAACCACAAATATTTACATAAGTCTGCTCTGATGTTGAGGAGCAGAAGAAAAAAGGCTTTTATAGAGACACAAAGATGCTGAACACCCACAGTTGTGGACAAAACCAGCAGGGTCTTCAACCCTCTTTCCTGTAAGAATTATCTGCTCCTAACTGAGCATTAATTTCCTAAAACTTGTATTTGCATTATCTGTTCCTTCAGTTTTGCTTCATAAAAAAAGAATCTGCAGAAGCATAATGCCCACATACTGTTACTGCAATGTTCTTCCTGTGAAACAAATTTTCTAGTCAGGAAATGGATAATTAAGCCTCAGTTTGCCATCCATAGCTTTGCAGTAATCACACTTAACAGGGCTGGCCCTAGGGCAGGTAAAATAGGAAGGCAGTTATCCACCCAGCCTGACTGGAGGCATCAGGAAAAGCAAATTTACAGAAATGAAACATTTATTATTCATTAATGTTAACAGTTTTCTCTTAAAAATTGACATAATCTAATTTTCTTGGTGTTTTATTGGGCAGGTAGGAAGCTGACAGCGGGCTGGCAAAAGGAATTGCTCATCTGCATTAGAAAACAGAGAAAAAATATAATACAAACTGTGTGGGGGAAAATGAGTCCTCAGTGTAAAGAGAAATTCTTGCTGAATCTCAAATCTGATTGCTGTTCAAAGTGTAATTGTGAAGTTGATGCCTGTAAATGGATCATCTTAAAGGCTGTAGCTGAATTTTTTGCCACAGTGCAAAATACAAGGGGGTGGGGGGCAGCAAAATGTAGGATTTGGTGGAAAAAATACTCCTGTGAAGGGAATGAAGTGACAGGAGATGAGATGCAGTAGGGGGGGTGTGGATGGCACTGCAAATTCAGGTTCACAACACTGAGTTTGTGAGTGCTCCAAAGGTATTCAGCACCTTCCTAACCTAAATGAGGATGGATTGTGGGCATTTGGAGCTTGAAAATTCATGGATTTGTCTTTACCTGAGCTATTTTTGGTTTTGACCCTTGCAGAATAAAAGAGAGGGGGAAATGGGGCAAAAGAGAATGGCTTTAAGGTGGAGGAGGTTGGATTTAGATGAGATTTAAAGAAGAAATTCTTGGCTGGGAGGGTGGGGAGGGGATGGGCTGGAATTGCCAGAGCAGCTGGGGCTGCCCCTGCATCCCTGGCAGTGCCCAGGGCCAGGCTGGACACTGGGGCTGGAGCAGCCTGGGACAGTGGCAGGTGTCCCTGCCTTGTGTGGAGTGGGAGTTCTCTGAAATACAGGATCTGTTTTCCCAAGCCTGGGACAGCAGGCACAAGCTGGGGCACCTCCAGGGGACAGGATCCCCTCACTTGTTCCCAAAGACAGAGGTGTCCTGCCCGCTGCTCTCCTGGGACAGAAACAGTTCCCAGCTCCTCATTCCAGTGCCCAGGAATCTGAGCTTCATCTTCCCTCATTATTCCAGTGGGCAGGGGTTTATCCTGCTCTTGCCTCATTATTCCATTGTGCCAGAGTCTGCCTGCCCCTGCTGTCCAAATCCCAGTATTTGTGTTTTCCCTTTTCCTCAATGGTTGGAAACCAGCACCCCGAGGGTGCCTGGAACACAAATTCCTCAAATCCCTTGTTCCCAGCTTGTCCTGGGGGCTGCCCTGTGCTGGTGCCCCCAGAACTGGGACTGCTCTTGCTTCCCAGTTGGAATAGGGTGTTTTGGTGGGAAGGGACCCACAGTGACCCCTCAGGGCTGACCAGAGTCCAGGTGTGCTGTCAAGGGCATTGCCCAAATTTTGGGCATCTCAGCCAGCTCTTACTGGGGGAGGATCTCCTGCCATACCTTCCTTGGGGTTTGTGTGGAACTGGGGTGCAGGGAGGCTGGGGCAGCCCAGCTGCTCTGGACACCTCTCTCCTGGAGCTTTGGAAAGCCCCTCGGTGCTGCTCCCATGGAGCTCTGGCCTTGGGGACACATCTCCTGCTCTGGTGGGGTCAGTGCAGGGATGGGGACGTGCTCCTGGCTGGAAAATCCCATCCCTGTGGATGAGGAAGTTGTGAAGCTGGCATTGCCAGGGTGTGTTTGTCGCTGAGGACAAGCCCTGGGGTGTCCCCAGCTGCCTGCACTGCTCATACCTGCTCTGCTCCTCTCTCCAGAACAGCCTGGGGCTCATCTACACCATCTACGTGGACGGGCTGAGCGTGTCCCTGGAGAACGTCATCGGGAACCTGCTGACCTGCACCATCCCCATCACGGGGGGAGCACAGGTGGGTTCTGGGCTCCTGCTGCCCTCCCTGGCCTCGCTCTGTCCCCCAGAGCCCAGCCCTGCTCCCTGTGCCCGAGTGGGCCCCGTGGGCAGGGCCTGGCTCCGTGCCCTGCTGCTTTCCCGAGGGCTTCCGAGCACAAATCCCACTCAGATCCTCAATTAGCCACGGAGCTCCTGCTGCAGCTTCTGTCCTGGCTCCTGCAGCCTTGGGAGGGAGCACCAGGGGCTTGGCGTAGGTGGTGCTCAATCCATGCAGGCATTCCCTGGTCCATGGGCACTCCTGGGGTCTGGCTCTGTGCTCAGCCCTGTGGGACTCCCCTGTGGAGAGAGAGCTGCTCCAGAGCCAAGTGGTCACGGGCCATCTGTGAGAGCAGGGCTGGGACAGCTGTGGGGACACGGGCCAGCAAGGCCAGGGCAGAGCCTGCAGCTCTCCTCGGGGCACTGGCCTGGTGCTGTGTCCGTGTCTGTGCCAGGTTCTGTGCCCATGGCCGTGCCAAGCTCTGTGCCAGGTCCTGTGTCTGTGTCTGCACCGGGTCCTGTGCCTGTGCGGGGGGCCTGAGGAGCAGCAGCTTCTCCTGCAGCTGAGGCCACCAACACCTCTGCTGTCCCCTCAGAGCCATGTGTCCCTGCAGCCTGCCCTGCTCTGGGCCAGCTGGGCTCAGCACATGGAGCTGGGAGGCTCACTGGGGGTGGCAGAGAGGGAGAGCCCAGCTGGAGCCCCTGGCAGAGGTTGGGGACAGCAGTTTGTGTCCTGGAGCTCTCGTGCCCTGCTGGCCCCTGGGATGTCCCTGTGGATGTGTGCTTGTGTCCCCATGTGCCTTCCCTCAGCTGAGCTCCCCTTCCCCCAGCACAGAGGGCCAGGAATGATCCCACAGCCTAGGTGGTCCAGTGGAGGAGCCTTGGCCAGGCTGGGACAGCAGCACGGGGCACTGGGACAGCAGCACAGGATACTGGGACAGCAGCACGGGGCACTGGGACAGCAGCACAGGATACTGGGGGAGCACGGGGCACTGGGACAGCAGCACGGGGCACTGGGACAGCACTGCAGGATACTGGGACAGCACCATGGGAAACACTGGGACAGCAGCACAGGCCCCAGTTCCTTCACAGGGGTTCCCTCCCCGCGGTGCCCTGACCCCGAGGGGGCTGTCCCTGATCCCATATCACAGCGGGATTTGGGGCAGGTGCTGCTCCTTGTTCCAGGCTCCCGCTGGCACCCAGAGCCATGCGGGTCCCCAGAGAAGCTGGCAGTGCTGCTGGGATTTGTGGAGGGGGTGGAACCAGGCCTGTCCCGGTGCTGCCCGTGCCCGAGGTGCTGCCCGTGCCTGGGCTGTGCCAGGGTTTGCAGTCCCTTCCCATGGGATCTGCCCGGATCCAGCTCCTCCCGGCGGGACCAGGAGTGGCTGCCACGGCAGGACGGCTTCTCCTGCCACCATGGCTCACTGAGCTTGGCACAGATCCGTGCCCCCAGCTGGGACAGGGTGGCTCTGCACCCTGGGAACAGGGACTGTGTGACAGAGGGGACAGTTTGGTGGTGGCATTTCCTGTCCCGTGGTTTTCCTGCTCTCCTGCCGTGTCTAGCCCTCCTTCCTGGTGCTGTAGGCATTGCTTTCACTCCGTGTCTGTGTCTGTGGGCTCCTGTCCCCTTGTCCCTGCTGGTGTCCCTGTCTGTGGGCTCCTGTCCCCTTGTCCCTGCTGGTGTCCCTGTCTGTGGGCTCCTCTCCTGTCCCCTTGTCCCTGCTGGTGTCCCTGTCTGTGTCTGTGGGCTCCTCTCCTGTCCCATTGTCCCTGCTGGTGTCCGTGTCCCCACTGTGCCTGTCTGTGTGTCCTAACTGACTGTGCTCTCTGTCTGTCCCACCTCAGCCTGACGTGGAGGACGAAGCTGTGGTACGAACTCCTTTTCTTTCCCATCTTTTCCCCACCTTTTCTGTCCTGGCTCTGGGTCTGTCCCCTCATTAGCAGCCTCTCTGTTAATTGCTGTGACCCAGCCCCAGGTCCCGGTGGTACCCTCGGGTGTGTGTCCCTGTGTGTCCCACCCGAGGGCAGCCAGGGTGTCCCTGGCTCTGGGAAGGGGCTGAATTCCAGGCTCACCTCTCTGGGTGCCCTGCTGGGGTTGTGGCAGCCCAGCTCAGGGCTCTGCCTCTGCTCAGCCCTGGATTTTGGGGCTGTTCTGCCAGGAGGTGGCTGCAGTGGGAACGCTGCTCCTGCAGGAGCATTTTCCCTGGAGAGGAGTGGAAAGAGGAGCAGAGGGGCCTGGAGACAGCCTGGGGATATTTGAGTGTCCCTGTGTCCCTGGGAATGAGCTCAGAGCTGGGAATATTCAGTGGTACCAGGGAAGAAGCACCCATCCTGTTCCTGTGTCCGGGATGTCCATCCCTTCCCCCAGGATATTCCTCAGGATATTCTCGGGATATTCTCGGGATATTCTCGGGATATTCCTTCCACTGGAGAGGCTGCAGAGCCGGGGCTGCTCCTGGGCACAGCCAGGCTGGGACAGAGGAGCTGCTCCCTTGGCTCCAGGGGCCTGGGAGAGGCTTGAATTCTCCTTGAATCCTGGGGAGCCCTCGTGTCCTGGAGATTCCTCAGATCCTGGGGAGCCGTGGGGAACCGTCATGGCCTGGAGACTCCTTGAGTTCTGGGGACCCCTCATGTCCCGGAGAGCCCTCGGGTGTTGGGGAGTCCTCAAATCCTGGGGAGCCCTGATGTCCTGGAGAGCCATTGTGTGCCACTTGCAGGTGGATCTCGGGGCTGTTGGGACATTGCTGGTGCTGTCTGGGGGTGTTGCAGGAGGTGCCCTCCTTCCCCTCAGCCCAGGGACCCAGTCAGGCACCCAGTGGGTGCTGTAGCAGCATCTTCTTCTCTCTTGCCCTTTTCCTCTTTCCCTTTCTCTTTCCCTCTTCCCTCTTCCCACAGCAGACGGGGGTTGTGCTGGGGCAGGGTGGCACTGCCCCTGTGCCCAGGGAGGTCTGGCTGCCCCTGCCCTGGCCCTGTCCCTCTCTGGGTGGCCTGGTGACCAGGTGTGTGTTGCCTTGCAGAGGACGATCTCTCTGGGAGCGGGGGACAGGCAGGTGATCCAGACCCCCATCAATGACTCGCTGCCCGTCAGCAGCTGCAGCGTGGCCCTGCTCTTCCGCCAGCTCGGTGAGACGTGTCCCCACCCTGTCCCCGTGGCACCTGGGGTCCCTCTGGGTCACCTCCTTCTGGGTCACCTCCCTGTGGGTCGCCTCCCACATATGACTCCGAGCTCTGTCCCGGCTGAGCCTCCCTGGCCCTGCTGTGCCATCCCTTTTCCAGGAGGGTGGGACTGGGGCTGGGGTCTGGAGGAGCAGCCCAGGGCTGCCACTGGCCTTGTGTCCCCCAGGAAAGGCCACCCCATGCCCCCAGGGAAGGCCACCAGCCCCCAGGAGGGACAGAGCTGTCCGGGAAGGGGGAGCACACCTGGCAGTGACCTGAACCACGAGTGGCTCTCTGGGGGATGCTGAGCTCCACTCCTGGCAAGATGCAGGGATGGGGAGTGGGCTGCAGCCTGGGGGGGATCAGGGGTCTCTGAGGGGTGTCAGAGGGACCCTCCCCAATTCCTGAGCCCCTGCTGTGCCCTGCCCAGGCATCACCAACGTGCTGTTCCTGTTCTGCGCGGCGCTGACCGAGCACAAGATCCTGTTCCTCTCCAGCAGCTACCAGAGGCTGACGGACGCCTGCCGGGCCCTCCTGGCTCTCATGTTCCCCCTCAAGTACAGGTGAGGGTCCCCGAGCCTCCAACTGTGCCAGCTGTGCCCTTGTCCCACCCTCGGTGCCTCCTGGGCTCTGGGGAATAACTGGGAATCTCCCAGCCCTGCCTCCCTGTTCTCCCAGGCAAAACGGGCTCTGGCACTGGAGGCAGTGCTGGGAAATGTTCTGTCCTTCCTGCTGAGCAGGGACAGGACCCAGGGAACGGCTGGAGCTGTGCCAGGGGAGGGATAGCATGGCCATCAGGAAAGGCTCTGCTCCAGAGGGTGCTGGGCACTGCCCAGGCTCCCCAGGGAACGGGCACAGCCCCAGAGCTCCAGGAGCGTTTGGACAATGCTGCCAGGGATGCCCAGGCTGGGATTGCTGGTGATAGGATAGGTGTGCACTCATATCTTTACGAACAGTTCCACGGGTGAGGGGGTGGGTTCTGATGTCTTTGAAGTGGGGCTGAATGCCTGCAGCGGGTTTGCCACAGAGCCCAGCGAGCCCGACCCCTGAAATGACACAGGTCTGCACAGGGCTGGGCTGAGGGACTGCTGCAGGACTGCTGTGTCCCCTCTGTGCCCCTGTCCCCTCTGTGCCCGCTCTGTGCTTGGCACAGCGGCATTTCCCTGCACTGCGGGTCAGTGTAGGGCCGGTGTGTGGCTCGGTGACCCCTGCGGGTCCAGCTCAGGGGGTCTCTGGGTGGGCACCTGTAACTGAGGCTGCAGCTCCCCGGCAGCCCGGCCCCTCCACTGGGCCACACTGACCAGCTGGGAAAGGCTAGGAGTGACCAGGGGGTGACCAGAGTGACCAGGGGGTGACCAGGAGTGACCAGACAGTAACCAGGGGGTGACCAGGCACTGACCAGGGGTGACCAGGGGTGATCAGACAGTAACCAGGGGGTGACCAGGTACTGACCAGGCACTGACCAGGGGTGATCAGACAGTAACCAGGCACTGACCACGGTGCACACCCGCCCCCGCTGCCCCAGCCCCGCCTCGGCTTTCCCGCCTTTCCCGCACACGTGATTCTGCCCCTCCCGCGTGCGCAGTGTGGCGCGGGGCGCCCCGGTGGGCGGGGCCGGCGGCCGGCGCGCGCCTGAGGACGTGGCGCTTTCCAGCCAATCAACGCCCGCATCCCCGGTGGGGTGGGCGGGGCCGGAGGGAGCGGAGATAGAGGAGGGCACGGGGGCCGGGGCGCGGGGCGGGGGCGGGCAGAGGGGCGGAGTGGCGGCAGAAAAAACCAATCGAAACGCACATCGGCGCGGGGGAGGAGGCGCGGCCCGCCCGTGATTGGTGGGCGGGGAGGGCGCGCGGGGGGCCGTGCGGCGTGGCGCGGCGCCGACTTCCGGTGCGCGGAGCGGCGGCGGCAGCGGCGGCGGCGGAGGGGACGGTGAGGACGGGACGGGAGCGGGATGGGCACCGCGGCCGGGGGACCGGGGCTTGGGGCGCGGGGAAGCGGCAGGAGCGGCTCTGAGAGGCCGCTGCGGTGTGGCGGTAACGCGGCGGCGGCAGCGCCGGGCCCGGTCTCCATGGGAACGGGCGGGAGCGGCGGCGCCGCCGCGTTCGCGACTCCTGAGGCTCGTCCCGCTGCGCGGTGCCGTGACCGGGCCCAGGGCGGGTGGGCTGGGCCGGTCGGGACCGCCGGTCCTGGGGACAAAACCCCGTCCGCATCTCGCGGCCAGGGCGGGACCGGCCCGCGGGAATTCATCGCCTGCCCCGGGCGTTATCCGCCGGGATAACGGGCTGTGGGACCCCCGGGAAAGGGGATGCGAGACTCCCGGGACACCGGCATAACGGGCTGTGGGACCCCCGGGACAGCGAGCTGTGGGACCCGAGGAGGTGCCACTCCAAGGCCGTGCTCCTCTCGCGCAGCTCTCGGTGACCCCAAAAGACTGGGGCTGGTTTGGGGCAGGACCAGCCCGTTTGTGCCCCGGGGTTGGTTCTGGCTCCCCCACATCCGTACATCCTTCTCAGGGCCCGAATTCCCCCCGCCCTCGCCGTGCCCCGGGGTGGCACCCTGGGGTCCCAGTTAATTGTTTCCTGGCTGCTCCAATGGAATCCATCCCGTGAAAAACCAGAGCAGGCTGATTCCCAAACCTGAACAAATTGCGTTGCCTGTGAGGGCTTTATGGGATCCTGTTGGCCTCCCACATGGGAAATGTGTGTCCCGAGGGGCTTCTTCCCATCAGTTTTCTCTAAACGTCACCACAGTTCCAAGCCCAGTGCAGGATCCTGAATTCCTTTGTCAGTATCCTAGCAAACTCGATGGGAATTCTGGGTTTTTCCATCTGGAATCCCAGGTTCCTCCATCAACAGCCCATGAAACCCACCTGAAATCCCAAGTTCCTCCATCAATATCCTTGTAATCTCAATGTCCTCCATCCGTATCCCACCTAGCCCCGCTGGAATCCCGAGTTCCTCCCCAGCTGAGGGTCTGTGCCCCATTCTGACCCCCACATCTTCCCCCCACTGGTTCCTGCTCCCGACTTCCCTGCAGCCCACCCAGAGACCCTTTGTCCGGCAGGAAAGGTCCAAAGGCCCCTTGGGAGGAGAGGGGCTCTGCTTCCCCTCAGGTTGGGATCC
This sequence comes from Loriotus luctuosus, assembly GCA_035582745.1. Classification (NCBI taxonomy): domain Eukaryota; kingdom Metazoa; phylum Chordata; class Aves; order Passeriformes; family Thraupidae; genus Loriotus; species Loriotus luctuosus. Next base: position 146,331 of record JAWWEY010000055.1, on the reverse strand, counting down.
CCACAGGGAGTCCAGGGCCCATCCCTTGGTCAGCAGGAGCTGCTGGTGCTGCCAGGTTTTCCTGGAGAACTCTTTATGGATAGCTGTGGTTTGTGGGTTGGGGTGTCTCTGAGCACCTTTCCTGGTACCTGGAGCTGGGATTGTCCCTCTTTGATCACTTCCAAGTGCCTCTGGGCTCTGTGTGGACACTGGCAGATAAAATCGGGCTGTTTGACCCGCTCCAGGTCACTCTGTGCTCCAGGCTGGGCTGATCCTGGGATCAGCACGGAGCTGGGCAGGCCCTGGCTGCTGGGGTGTGCCCAGGGGGAGCAGGAGTCAGGGATACCCAGGGGAGCAGGAGTCAGCTCCTGGGGATACCCAGGGGAGCAGGAGTTGGATCCTGGGGACAGGGATGTGCCCAGGGGAGCAGGAGTCAGCTCCTCAGGGATACCCAGAGGAGCAGAGTCAGCTCCTGGGGATGGGGATACCCAGAGCTCCACGTACACCTGGCACTGGCTTTCCCTCCTGGAAGATTTCTCCTCCCCAAAAACGCTAAAAAAGTGACTTTTACTCTTTGTAACCCAGATCCCCTCACCATGCCCCCTCCTCCCCCAGTTCCAAGGAATTGAAGCTTGTGGGTTTTCCGAATGGTCTGAGAAATCCTCGTTGAGAAACAGGAAGGAAAGGGCTTTTGCACGTCCTTTCCCCCATGTCCTGCCACCACTGCCTTGGTTTGATGTGGGACCAGTCCCAGGTCACTCCTGGTCATTCCTGGGTCACTCCCAGGGCAGAACTCCTTGGTGTGAGTTCAGGTTAAAGGGCTGAGGTTCAGGCTAAAGGGGAATACCTGGATTTAAAACCACAGACTTAAAGAGATAAGGAATGGCAATACCTGGGTTTACAGTTATCTTTAAGAGCTCTGGATGGGGAAGACCTGGATATAAATTTAAAGGGGTAAGATGGGGAATATCTTGGGTTTAAATTTAGGTTAAAACAATAAGGATGGGGAATATATTGAATTAAATTTGTATATAAGAGCTCTGGATGGGGAAGACCTGGATATAAATTTAGAGGGGTAAGATGGGGAATATCTTGGGTTTAAATTTAGGCTAAAGCAACAGGGATGAGGAATATATTGAATTAAATTTGCATTTAAGAGCTCTGGATGATGACTATCTGGATTAAATTTAGAATGAAAGAATTAAAACCCAGAGGTATCTTGATTAAAATTTAAGGCTAAATGCACCAGGATGATGAATACCTGGACTGAAATTTAAAGAGATCAGGATGGGAAACACCTGGATCTAAGATGGGATCTAAGTGGGATCTCAGTGATGAGCATGGGGAACACCTGATTTTCTGCTGGGATCTAAAGGGATGAGCCTCTGGAATCCTTCCAGAGCTGCCATGGGTCCCAGGCCCGTTTGGGTGGTTTGGCCAGGCGGGTCCCAGTGTGGGGGATCAGGTCTGTGGGGAGGATTCACCCGCAGTGGGTCTGGGGGAAGGGGATGTGGGGGAGAGCAGGGGGTTGTGTGCACGTTTTTCGTTTTCCTTTTCCCCACCCCTGGATCCCTTCCTAGCCCAGCTGCTGCTCTGGGATGGGGTTGGGAGCAGCTCTGGGGAAACGGGACATGGCCCACGTGCACGGGGGCTGGAAATTCCCTGTGCCCCATAATCTGGGTTAATTAATCCCCATGCCCCGATAAGCTGTGTTAATTAGTTACTGTGCCCTGATAATCTGTGTTAATGAATGCCTGTGCCCTGATAATCCGTGTCAGTGGATCACTTTTGCCCAGATAACCCATATCAGTTCATTACAGTGCCCTGATAATTAGGATCAGTTAGTCAATTTGACCTGAGAATATTCATCATTTTCCCCTATAATTTGCATTTATTAGTCATTTATGCCCACACAAATCTGCACTAATTCTCCATTTTCCCAAGTAACGTGCAGTAATTCCCCATTTTTCCCAGACAATCTGCATTAAATCATCATCTTTGCCCAGACAATCCACATTTATCATTTTATCCAGATCATCTGGATTAATTAATCATTTTTGCTCCAATATTCTGTATTATTATTAATCTGTTTTTTCCCCAATTACATGCCCTAATCCCCATTTCTCCCAGATAATTTGCCCTAATCTCCAGTTTTTCCAAGATAACTAGCCCTAAACCCTATTCTTCCCAAACAACCCATCCCACGGCGGTGTCCCTGTCCCACAGCAGTGTCCCTGTCCCCTGTCCCTGTCCCATGCTGGTGTCCCTGTCCCACGGTGGTGTCCCTGTCCCACGGTGGTGTCCCTGTCCCACTGCAGTGTCCCTGTCCCACGCTGGTGTCCCTGTCCCCTGTCCCTGTCCCACGTTGGTGTCCCTGTCCCACGTTGGTGTCCCTGTCCCACGGCAGTGTCCCTGTCCCACGGCAATGTCCCTGTCCCCGCAGGCAGGCCGGCACGATGCGGTTCCCGCGGCTGCTGCTGTGCGTGGGCGTGTGGGCGCTGTGCGGCTCGGCCAAGCCCACGGAGCGCAAGGAGCGCGTGGTGCGCGAGGCCCCGCTCAGCGCCCGCGAGCATGACGACGCCCAGAGCTTCGACTACGACCACGACGCCTTCCTGGGCGCCGACGAGGCCAAGAGCTTCGACCAGCTCACCCCGGAGGAGAGCAAGGAGCGCCTGGGGTAAGGGCAGCCTCCCCGCCCTGCCCGGAGCGGGAGCGCACACGCGGGCACGCTCCCCCTGCGGGAATTCCCCAAAACGCCACCCGGAGCCATTACCTGTGCCCGGCGTTCCCCACAACTCCAGAGCAGACAGGGGGGCTCTGCACTGTGCTGTGCTCGCTCCCTGTTCTCTGGGTGCCTCTGGAGCCCCTGGGATCTCTGGTATTTCTCAGTTGGAAGTTGGTTGGGAGTTGGGGAAACAGAGCCTGTATGGAGATTCCCCCTCCAGCGTCTCTGCTGGGACCCCAGGATGGCCATGCCTGCCCTCAGATCCAGGATGGCCATGCCTGGGGTCTGGCCATGCTTCCCCTGGGATCTGACCGTGCTTCCCCTGGGATCTGGCTGTTCCTGCCCTGGGATCTGGCCATGCTTCCCTTGGGATCCGGCCGTGCCTCCCCTGGGATCTGGCCATGGCTGCCCTGGGATCTGGCCGTGCTTCCCTTGGGATCCGGCTGTAGTTCCCATGAGGATCCGGCCGTGCCTGCCCTGGGATCCGGCTGTTCCTGCCCTGGGATCCAGCCCGGGTTGGTTCTGGGAGCCATGCAGGGCCGGGTACCCCTGCAGCAGCTGCTGCTGCAGTTGTACTGGGGCTCAGGGTGGCTCAAACCTGGGACCTGCAGCCTCCAGCAGGGTGGGGGGCCTGGGGCACAGAGGCTCCCTGGGGAGCTCGGGACATTCTCAGGATGCTGGACTCCAGTCACCTTGGAACTGGGTGCCTTTGGGTGGGCTTTCATGGAATGGTTTGGGTGGGAAGGGACCTCAGAGCCCCTCCCGTGGCACCCCTGCCATGGCAGGGACACCTGCCACTGTCCCAGGCTGCTCCAGCCCCAGTGTCCAGCCTGGCCTTGGGCACTGCCAGGGATGCAGGGGCAGCCCGAGCTGCTCTGGGCACCCTGTGCCAGGGCCTGCCCACCCTCCCAGCCGGGAATTCCTCCCAAGATTCCACCTGAATCTCTCCTTTTTCAGTCAGACTTGATTTTTTCAGCCAAGCATCCCAGCCTTGCTGCTGCTGGAGCAGCGCCTACCACAGCTCATGGTGAATTTTGGGCTGTTTTTGGGAATGGTGCTCCCCGATGGGAAAGAAAAACTCAGCCACATGTGGCTGCTGGGGACACTCCCAGGATGAGCCAATTCCCACAGCAGGATGTGCAGGGCAGGGGGTGCCAGGTTCCATCCATCCCTATGGATTGTCCAGGCCCCTAGTGGGAAGGAGATGCTGGCCTCTCACCCAGCACTTCGTGGCCGGAAGGAATTTCTTCTCTGCAGGGACAATTTAAACTGGAAAACCCCTTGATCCCTTGGAGCCAGGGATTCCATTCCCTCCCTGATCCCATTCCCTCTCTGGTTACTCCATAAGTTCCAAAATACAGGATCCAGGAGGTGTTTTGTCTCCTTTTTTGCCTCCTGGCACAATCAGAGGGAGTGCCTCGATGCCCCTGGAGCAGCGTCAGATGGGAGGGAAGCTGTGCCTCCGCCGATGCCAGGGCTGCGATCCCAGAGCCCGTCACGGCTCAATCCCATTGTTCTGCCGAGTTACCCGGAACGCCTTTCCATGGGGGATTTACTGCCCTGCACACAAACAGCCCAGGGCTGTCCGCAGGGCCAGCTCTGGCCATCCCGAGCCCAGGAGCTCTGATAACCCCTTATCTCGGGGGGTTCTGTGAGCTCTGCGCCCCAGCGGGGCTGTGCTGCAGCAGGGGCCGCTTTTCCTGCGGGAGCTCCGCCTCGGCTCCCTCCCCTCCTGCCCGGGGACTGCAGCTTGGGAGCGCTGCCCGGTGCCTGCCCCGGTCGGTCGGTGTGTCCCGGCAGTGCCCGTTCCTTGGAGCGGGCAGTGGGAATGGGGAGCAGCTGCCGCCCTCCCCAACATCTGCTGCCCGCCCTTGCCAGGGGCAGGATGGGCCCTTGGCAAAGTGGAAGGGTTTGGTGGCTGCTGCCCTGGGAAAGCAGCCGCGAGCAGCTGGTGCCAGCCCCCGGACCGGGGTGGGGAGGAGGTTTGGGAGCTTCCTGAGCACTGGAGAGGGTTTGACTTCCCTGGGAAGCTGTTCCCTAATTAACCCCATAGAAACCACCCTGGAAAAACTGCCTGGCCATCAACCTCTGCTGACTCTGGTTCTCCGTTCCAGGGATTTTCCCTAATAAATCCCATGGATTGCCGGTGGTGTACCTTCTTGGGAGAGGGAAACATGGAATTTTTTTCCTTGAAATAGGAAGAATTTGACAGATTTATTTGTGGTTTATATGTTTACATGGACAAATGTTTAATATCCATGTGATACTTTACATAATTCTATAATATTGGTTGACTTGTTATATATTTATACAGAAAATTCTGAATATTTATGTGACATTTTGCATGTTCTGTGTTTGATCAGAAATATCGGAAAGGACACTTTCCACATTGATATATAAAATTCTGAAATATTTCTATAGTATTTTACATATGTATGCATAAATTTGGGCACTATTGATGAGCTACTTTTTATATTTACGTATTTATTTTATATATTTCTCTATAAAATCACTCAGGTCTCCAAGCCCTGCCCACTGCCCCCACTCTGGCCTCTCACTGTCAGAACTAAATTCCACATTTTCCCTTTGTTCTTCCAGTCTCTCTCCAGCTTCTCATTGCCAGGAACATCCTTTGTGCCACAGAGGAATTCCTGGTTTTCCTAGACCAATGCAATTCTGAAACACGGAAACCTGGGTGTGAGCATGGCTGGCTCCGGTGCCCGGTTTTCCCTTTGTGTCAATATTTTTGGAATTAATAGTCCTAGCGGCGATCTAAAATTTAAAATTTCCTTGTTTTCCACCTGTCTTCTAAAATTCCTCAGATACCTGGGCTGGAGCTCAGGATTCCTGACCTGTTTTCCGTTAAACCTTCATGTTAGAGGAAAAAAACCAGGATCCTACTTCACCAGAGAAAGGATTTTGGGAGCGTTATCCCAGATTTTCATCTGAGGAGCCCGAAACGCCCCCAGCACAGAGGCAGGAGTGCTCTGGGGAGCGAGCGAGTGCTGCTGCGGATCAAGCAGCCCCCACCCCCCGGCTCCATCTGCCCCTGGATCCCGCATTCCTGCCGACCTTTCCTACAGCTGCTGCTAAAAATAACGGAGGCACGCGGCTCCGGAGGCTCCGGGGCTGCGGCTCCGGTGTCTGCCCTGCCCGGCTCCGGGCTGCTCTGCTCCGCTGGGCTTGGGCGGCTCCCGCTCCTCCCGCAGAGCCAAACTTCCCCAAACTCTCTGGGTTTAGCAGAAATGTGCATCCATGCTCCTCGCCTGGTGCCGGCGAGGCAGGAGGACGTGCAGATGGAGCTTTCCTAAGGTTTAGCAGGGAAGGTTTACCCCTAAAACTCATAATTCCTGCAGGAACCACAACCTGAGTGTTTTGAGAGTAGCCAAGCCGGTGATTTCCATGTCTGAGCCAGTGTTTTTTGTGTCCAAAACAGAGTTTTGGCAGCTGACCTTGCTTTTCGGCTGCTAACCCAAATGGTGGTTTTAATGATAAACTTTTCAAATGGTTGAATTTGCAAATTCATAATTACCTCAAACTTTCTCCTGGCATCACCAGGAGAGGCAGAGCTGATATTCCCATTTTTAATATAAATATGGGTCTGTACTCGTCACCTGCACCGTCTTAGTTGAAGGATGCATGGATGGGTCTTTCCCAGGGGCTTAAAAGGAAGCTTTTCCCCTAAAACTCAGAATTTCTGAAGAAACCAAAACCTGAGTGGTCCAAAAGCCAGGGATTTTCATGTCTGAGCCAGAGTTTTGGCAGCTGAACCACATGTTGGTTTTAAGGATAAACTCTCCAAATGGTTGAATTCCCAAATTCTGTAATGACCTCAACTTTCCCCCTCTGCCCCTTCCCATTCCCTCCCTGCTAACCTCTATTTTTTTTAACTTCTGCTGCATTTCACTGTTTCCCACAGGAAGATTGTAGGGAAAATAGACGAGGATGGAGATGGGTTTGTGACAGTGGAGGAGCTGAAGGCCTGGATCAAGTTTGCCCAAAAGCGCTGGATTTACGAGGATGTGGAGCGCCAGTGGAAGGGCCATGACCTCAATGAGGACGGGCTCGTTTCCTGGGAGGAGTATAAAAATGCCACCTATGGATATATCCTGGGTAGGTCCTGGCTCTTGGCATGGCTCTTTCCTGGAGCCAGCAGCTGGGACGTTCTGCTCTGCTTTGGGTCACCAAGGGTCGGTGGGGTGGAGGTGGATTGGGATGGGTTTGTGGCACTGTGGTCAGTGGGGCTCATGGAGTGATGGTCAGTGGGTGGTCAGGGATCAGGGTGGGCTCATGGAGTGGTGGTCAGTGGGATGGACTCAGATCCAGATGGGGTTGTGGTGGAGGGGGAGTTTGGGACCTGGATTAGGGAGGCCCAGAGGAAGTTGTGGTTGAGAGTGTGGAGTGGTGCTGGGCTGGCACTTGGCTGACCTGAGATGGATTTGTCCCCTGGGCTAAGCACAGGAATATGATATAGGATGTGGCCTTGGTATAGGTGGGGCCAGCTGGAGCAGATGTCCCCAATATGTTACTCTTTAAAACATCTAAAACTCTACAAATTGACCTCCTGGTGGCATTAGCAAAGAGAAATCCAAGGAGAAGAGCCTAAAATACATGGAAATCTCCCCAACAGAAAGTTACCCACCCCACACCCTCCGTTTCCCCTCTGCAGCCACACTTGGGCATTAATAATGTCCCTGGTGACAAATGCAGCTCTGGGCTGAATCCAGGTGATTTTGGGATGAATGGCATGTGGGAATGGGGGTTTCCAGCCCTTTGGAATTCCAGGTTTGTGGGGGAATTTGGGACCAGCAGGTGGAACTCACTGAGCCACAGCTGTGGAGTCGCGTTGGTGTGTCCATTGTGTCCCTAAACCCAAAAAACCACTAGCAGAGATTTCAGTTGCTTTCCCTTGTCCTGGGAGCAGTGTTAGACCCCAGAACTCAGGGATTGTGGCATGGCTTCAGACATCCCTGGGAGTGAGGGAAGCAGCAGCTCTTTTGGGGTTAAAACCTTAAACCGTCAAGCCCTGTGCCAGCTCTGGCCTCCAGCACTGTAGACTGGCCCGGGTGGAGGAGCTGCAGCTCTGGAGTGTTGAATCCACTCTAATTTCCTAAATATTGCCAAAAATAGTCAAACTGCTCCGCGGGATGTGCAGAGGGGGAGCTACTGCACAGGAGGCTCATCCATCTCCCTTGGGATCAGGGAGGATCTGGATTTGCTGTGCTGGTGGCCAGGGAAGGCCCTGTGACACCCCTGGGCTGGGGCAGCACCTCCCAAAGCTCTCTTTGGCATGGGTTTCTGGGCTAATCTACCTGTGTGAACCCAGCCTGGAAGGGGCAGAGAGGTCCTGGGAAGGGTTTGAGCCCAGTTTGAGGGGTCTGGGGTGGCATTTCGGACCTGCAGGTGTTGGATAGGGAAAAGTGTGAGCATTCACAAAGACAAGCCGTAATGAGAGAGCCCTGCATTAACAGAACCCCCTTGATGAGCTGGAGGAGCAGTTCCCCCGCAGTCTGGCGGGATGTGGGGAGTGCCCAGCCCCCAGCACAGCCAGTTCCAGAGCTGGAACAGCCCTGGAGGCTGTGTGCCCCGTGCAGCCTCCACTCCTGCTGCTCCCACATACTTGTGTCCTTACGGAGTGCCGGGAGGATCCTGCCTCACGCTCTGGCTCCGGCTCCTCTCGGCAGGAATTACTTTTCCACAGCTCCTTGCTGCTCAAATGTTCCCCTGTCTTCTCCTCGCTCCCCTCCCTGGCCAGAGTGGGGCTGGAATGCCTCTGGAAGTGCCTCCTGAGTGTAGACCCGCGGCCAAGGGATGCATGGGGCCAGGCATTGCCCTCGGCTGCTCTGGAGCGTCCAGAATGTGGTGTTTTGTCAGCAAAATGAGGTGCTGGGAGTGGTTTTACTAATTAATTAATTACACACCAGGATGAGTCACTGGGTGGCCCCCAGAAGTGTCACAGAGCAGTGTGGGGTTCTGCTGGGGGGAGCCCTGGGAAGCAGGGAATATCAAGTGATAAAGGTCCAAGAGCTTCATCTGAGACTGAAAATTCCTTTGAGACTCCCTTCAAAATCAGAATAGTATCATCATCATCATCACCACTCCTATTTTTGTTAATTCCTCCATCCCATGGTGGGATCCAAAACCAGGACACAAGATGTTGGGTTGAGTTTGTGGCTTTGCTACCATACTCTGAGCAAAACCCCCTGGCTCCGTCTGCTCCCCCAAACCTCTCCCAGCCCAGGGACCAAGGCAGGAAGTAACTTTGGGGGCTTTGGGAGGGTTTAACCCTTTTTAACCCTTTCTGCCCTGCCACCACTCCCCCATCAAACCCATTAATTAGGTTTCCTTGTCTGGGGCTATGCTGCTTCTCAAGGCCAAACCTTGGGAACAGAATGGGGAATTTGGGTTTCATTCTGCCCTAGAGCTGCCTTAAAGTCAAAATCTTTGGATATTTAGTGGACGCTCCAGAGCTCCTTAATCTGAGCCCCTTAATCCAGGGCTCTCCAATGCCTGCCTTTTGTCCCAGGTAACAGAGGAGGGACACAAGGGCTTAGGGACCTTCTTGTTAGATGGGGCCTGGCTCTGGTTTAACTTCAGCAGAGCGTGGCAGTGTCCCCCAGGATCCACTCCAGGATCCTGTTCTCCAGGGCTGCTGGACACTCTGTAAGTCCTGTCCTGCTGCTGGCAGGGCTGTGCCAAGCGGCCACGCGTGCCCCGCGGTCCCACCCGGCCGGTGCCTGCTGACCCTGCCACTGCCAGCAGCGAGTGAGAGAGATCCCCTTACACATTCCCCTCCCAAAATAGTTCCCGTTGAGCCTCTGGCCGTGCCGACCAAAGCCCCCAAGACCTGTCTTTTGGGGCCTCTCCCTGGGAATGTCATGGTCCCAGGGCTTCCGCAGCTCCTCCTCCTCCTGGGAGTGGGCATGGCAGAGAAGGGGTGACTGCAATTGAGCTTCTGCTGGCAAAGCGTCAGGAGGTTGTGCTGAGAGGGAGGAAGCTGGGTTTGAGGTTGGGTGGAGGATGTTGAGGTTGCATTGAGGAAGTTGAGGATGAGAAGGTTGTGTTCAGGAGGTTGAGTGGGGGAGGTTGAGGTTGGGTTGAGGTTGGGTTGGAGAGATCGAAGTTGTCTTGAGGTTGTAGTTGAGAGGAAGCTGAGGTCCAGTAGAGGAGGTTGAGGCTGAACTGAGACTGTTGAGCTGCTTGAGGCTGTGTTGGTGGTTACGGGTGCTCGCCCTGCCCGAGCTGACCTGTGCTCCCTGTGCTCTGCAGACGATCCGGACCCTGACGATGGCTTCAACTACAAGCACATGATGGTGCGGGACGAGCGGCGCTTCAAGATGGCCGACAAGGACGGGGACCTGGCCGCCACCAAGGAGGAGTTCACGGCCTTCCTGCACCCCGAGGAGTATGACTACATGAAGGACATCGTTGTGCAGGTGGGGCCAGCGCAGAGGCACTTGGGGAAGCTCTGGTGGCGGGTGGTCCCTGAGGGGCAGGAGTTGCCTCGGGCCCGGCTCACACAGGCACCTCCTTGCAGGAAACCATGGAGGACATTGACAAGAACGGCGATGGTTTCATTGACCTGGAGGAGTACATTGGTGAGACGCTGGTGCTGCTACTCCGTGTCCTGTCCATGTCCCCTCAGTGTCCCCCTCCCCTGGGAGCCACTGCTACCGTGTCCTTCCCAGTCCTCCCCCTCACAGAATGTTCTTCTCTCTCTTAACTTCCACCTGCCCCTAGGCCTCCACCGAGGATTTTCGGGTGAAATCATGACCCAGGTGGTGCTTTGGGGTTTTGGGGATGGATTTAGGGAACTCAAGGCTTTGGGTCAATCCTTGGGGTGAGGACAGGGCCGTGGGGCTGATGCTGATGCTGCTGTCCCCCCAGGTGACATGTACAGCCAGGACGGTGATGCTGATGAGCCTGAGTGGGTGAAGACGGAGCGGGAACAGTTTGTGGAGTTCCGGGACAAGAACCGGGATGGGAAGATGGACAAGGAGGAGACCAAGGATTGGATCCTGCCCTCGGACTACGACCACGCCGAGGCTGAGGCCCGGCACCTCGTCTACGAGTCCGACCAGGACAAGGTGGGCCAGCAGCTCTGGGGGGATTTGGGGAGGAGGAGTGGGGAGATAATAGCGGGATGGGGAGATAATAGTGGGATGGGGAAATAGTAGGATGTGGAGATAGCAGAGTGGGAAGACAGCGGGATGGGGAGACAGCGGGATGGGGAGACAGCGGGATGTGGCGTTCCCTGCAGGACGGGAAGCTGACGCGGGAGGAGATCGTGGACAAGTCAGACCTGTTCGTGGGCAGCCAGGCCACGGACTTCGGGGAGGCGCTGGTGCGGCACGACGAGTTCTAGGCTCGAGCCGGCAGCGCTCGTGGGCTCCATCCCTGGCCGAGGCCGCTCCTCTGCGGAGAGACCCCGTCCCGGCTCCCGGGGACGGGGCTCGGGAAAGCCACACTCCCCCGGCACCTGGGGCTCGTCTCGTTGTGGGTTTTCCCCGGATTTTAACGACTTTTGGGTTATTTTTGTATGTTTTGGTTTTACCGCGTGTGGGGACAGCTCCCCTGGCGCGCGGGGGCAGTGACGGGGCTGCCCGGGGCTGCGGGGCCCGGGGGCCTCGGGGGGAGAGGGGAATTCACAGAGGGATTGGGGTTGGAATTGCAGTTGGAATAAAAATTAGAATTGGAATTGGAATTAAAGTTGAAATTGGAATTAAAATTGGAATTTGAATTGGGCTGAAATTTGAATTAAAAATGGAATTGGAATTAAACATTGAAATCAAAGTTGAAAATTGAAATTGAAATGGAATTGGAACCAAATAAGCGAAATTGGATTAAATGGAAACACTGATGTGAAATTGGAATGAAAAGTGAACATTGAAAACCCAAAAACCGTCAGAGCAGCAGCGGGACCCAGGGGGTGACCTGGAGGTGACCCCAGGGAGGTTGGGCCCTCAGCCCCTGTCGCTGCCCCGTGGGATCTGGGCCAGACCCCTCCCCAGCCCCGCTCCAAGTGCCTTGAATCCCCCACACCCCTGGGGGAGGGCCTCATCCCACCCCGCTCCGGGACAATTCCCGAGGTTTTCTCTCTTCTGTGTTGCTTGTGCCCCTGCAGCCACCAGAGCTGTGTGGAATTGGGTCCGGCCATCTCCAAATCCCCAGGTTTTCCCTTAAATCCTTTCCCAAAAGTTTCCAAGGGCTGACCGGATCCTCCCATCTCCTCCTCCTCTTTCTACTCCTCCTTTTCCTCCTCTCCCTAAATCCAGTGGTAAGTGGGTTGGGAATCTGGCCCCATGCAAGGCTTGGGAATCTGGGAATGATGGGGGTGATCTGGGAATGTCGGGGTCGGTTTGGGACACCAGGGATGATTTGGGACAGCTGAAGTGATTTTTGGAACCCTGGGAAAGCCTCTGGTGCAGCCACCCAGCCCTGCAACAGCCCCTGTCCTAACATGCCCCAGCTCCTGTCCACGAGGATTTGGGCCCCTGTGACAGCTCCAAACACGGATTTTTTGCCTCCTCCGGGTTTATTCCTCGGTTTTCTCCTCGGGCTGATTGAAGGGATCCGGATCGGTTGGAACTCAATAAAAGTGTTCACCCCCGATGGGCCGAGGGGGACGGACCCCAGTTCCCTGTTTGCCCCTAAACCGGGATCTGGGAGGGCCCCCTTGGACTGAGCCAGAAGGGTTCAGGGAGGGGGGAGCTGGGTGGGGGTGTGGGGACACTCGAGGCCTGTGGGAGTTCTGCCCCTGGGGCTTGGGGGGCTCAACCCCATAAAGGGAATCCAGCCCTATGGATGGGGGGCTCAGTCCCACCCTCACCCCACGGTGGGGGGGCCCAGCCCCAGCCCCATGGATGGGGAGCTCAGCCCCGCAGATGGGGGCCCTTGGGTCCCACCCCAGCCCCACAGATGGAGATGGGTGGCACCATCCCACCTCCCTGCCCTCCCTGTGTGTGAGGCCTAAAGGGGGACAGGGGAGCAGGGTCCCACCATGGCACCACCGTGGAGCACAGCCACCTCTGGGACCCATCCTGCCCCACCGTGGGGCACAGTTTCCCCTGGGACCACCCTCTGTCCCTGCCGTGGGGCACAGCCACTCCCAGGACCTGTCCCGCCCTGGCGTGGGGCACAGCCATCCCTGGACCCCCCATCCCACCCAGCCATGGGGCACAGCTCCACCAAGGCCTCCATCCCGTCCCACCATGCGGCACAGCCAGCCCCAGCTCCCCCACTGCCACCCTGCTGTGGGGCACGGTGCCCCTGGGTGCCCGTGCCATGGGTGCCCTGTCCCACAGCTCCCAGGTGCTCAGGGGTCCCTGGGTGCCCATGCTGTGTGTACCCTGTCCCACAGCTCCCAGGCGCTCAGGGGTCCCCGTTGCGCTCAGACCGCGGCCATGGTTTATTGTCCCACCCGCGCTACATCCTAGGCTGGCCAGGGCCCCCGGCCCCCAGGGCAGAGCCAGCCCCACGGGGGGCAGCTGGGGGAGAGCTGGGGGGCAGCCGGGGGTCACGGGGGTTGGGGCGGTGCCGGAGCCCCTCAGCTGGGGCCGACCTGGCTGGAGGACACGGAGGAGACCTCGGTGCGCTGGGCAGAACTGGACACCTCGGAGTCGTCTGACATGGGCCGCCCGCACACCGTCTCCATGATGCAGGCGCGGAACTGCGGGGACACAGGTGACACGGGGTCACAGGAGGGGGGACAGCTCGGCCTGGGGTCCCACCACTCCTGTGTCTGACCCTGGCACTGTCCTCACACCCTCTGATGGCACGCCGGCCCATCTCCTGGGTAATGGTACGCCCAACCGTGCAAGTGTTCCTGGATGTCCCATCCCCTGGTGTCCCTGGTCCCCCAATGTCCTTGGGCACCCCTGCACGTCCCCGCTGCCCCAATGTCCTGGGGTGTCCCCATCTTCTCTCTGTCCCCCTTGCCAATGTCGTCCCCTTATCCGAGTGTGCTGAGGTGTCCCCTCACACGGGTGTCCCTGGGTACTCCCCATGCTTGAGTCTCCCTGGGTGTCCCAGGTCCTCAGATATCCTTGGGCAAGCCTGGATGCCCCCATCACCAGGGGTCCCTGGGTGTCCCCCTCCCCGTGTCTGTGTCCTGGTGTGGCTGGTGTCACCTGTTTGTTCATGAAGCAGTAGATGATGGGGTTGTAGACGCAGGAGCTCTTGGAGAAGAAGGCAGGGATGGTGACGAGGCGCAGGTCGATGCCGTGCTCGCGGTTGTTCACCATGTACATGGCCAGCGCCGCGTAGGGCACGTAGCACATGCAGAAGGAGCCCACCATGACCACGACCATGCGCGACACCTCCCGCTCCGCCTTCTGCGTCGTGGCCGACTCCTGCTGCTGCGCCGCCACCTGCCCGGGGACAGGGACACCTTGGGCCTGCCCGGGCTGCCAGCCCCCTGCCCACCCCCTGTGCAGCCCCCTGACCCCTGCCCATGCTCCTGTCTGCCCCTCTGCCCAACCTTCTGTCCAAGGAACCTCCCCTCCCTTCCTGCATCCCTTCATCCCTCCAGTCACCTCTCCCTCCCTCCTGCTCCCCATCCTGCCCTCCCTGCTCACAGTCAGTTCTCCCTCCCTCTCTCCTGCCCCCCAGCCCCTCTCCACTCTCCATCCCTTGCTCTCAGCCACAGTTGTGCCTGACCCCAGTGCCCCCCATGTCCCCTGTGCCCCCCGTGCCCCTGGGACTCACAGCCCGCAGGGCGCTGAGCAGCTGGGAGTAGGAGAAGATGATGAGGGAGAGGGGGACGATGAAGCAGAAGATGAAGAGGAACCAGGTGTAGTACTCGCTCTTGTACTTGGTGCCCACCGTGTACCAGTCAGGGCCGCAGGAGCACTGCAGCCCCTCGGGGATGTACCTGCAGACCTGTGCTCAGCCCCCGCTCTGCACCGTGGGGCACCCCCGGTGCCCCCACAGCGTCCCGCGGCACTTCTGGTGCCTCAGGCACTCACCTGGCACCCCCGGTGCCCCCACAGCATCCCGCGGCACTTCAGGTGCCTCAGGCACTCACCTGGCACCCCCACGGCACCCCACGACCCCCCCCCCTTGCCCCTCTGTCCCACCCCTGCCCCCTTTGCCCCGCGTCCCACCTGCTCCAGCCGAAGAAGGGCGGGATGGCGACGCCGACGCCGATGATCCAGGTGGCCGCCACCACCAGCAGCGCGTGGCGCGAGTTGAAGCGGAAGTTGCCGAAGGGTTTGCAGATGACGATGTAGCGCTCGAAGGCCAGGAAGGCCAAGGACCACCCTGTCACCAGCCCTGGGGGAGCAAGGCCACCGCTGGCCTCACACAGCCGCCCCTGGCCACCAGGGCGAGGGGTCACCACAATTCCCATAGCCCCCTGGCCCCCCAGGTCACCCCAAGTCCTATGACCCCAGCAGAACGTGGTGATCACCCCTCCCTTCAGGCCTCAGTGCTCAGCCCAGCTCCTCCAGCCGCAACAGATCACAGGGCTCAGCCCTACCCATGGCCCTTACCCATTCTGCCACCTTCAGCCCCACCAGACCACAATGATCACCCCAACTTCCCCAGCCCCAGAAGAACATGATGGGCACCCCCACCTCCAGCTCCACCAGACCCCAGTGGTCACCCCAACTCCTACAGTCCCACCAGCCCCCTGTGGTCACCCTGACTCCTACAGTCCCACCAGACTACAGTGGTCAACTCCTAAAGGCCCAGAAGATCATCCCAGTACCAGCACCGCAGCAGCCCATGGTGGTCACCCCAACTCCTAAAGCCTTAGCAGAATGTGGTGGTCAATGATACCTTGAGCCCCACCAGATCGTGGTGGTCACCCCAAGTCCCACAGCCCCTGCTGGAGATCACTGTGGCCACCTCTGGCCGCAGCAGCCCCCAGTGGTCACTCTAGCAGCCTGAGTGCCCCACGGTCCCCTCGTACCTCCGGTGGCCCCTGCAAAGCCCTCAAAGGCACACATGTGCTTCCCGAAGACAAAGTATCCCTGGGAGCTGGCCACGAAGACGGTGAAGATGCAGAAGACGCAGCACATGAGGCCGCTGACGGAGATGTTCACCAGGATGTAGTTGAGCGGCTGCCGCAGCTTCTTGTACTTGATGGTGACGATGAGGACGATGGCGTTCAGGGGCGTGCCCGCCACGAACACCAGCCCCATGAAGATGGTCTGCAGGTAGAAGGCCCACATGGGCGCGATGTGGTACTGGGGCCCATCCCAGGGCCCCACTGACGACTGGTTCTTGAACAGGTAGAACTCTTCCTCGTCCATGGCGGCGGTGCCGGGGGGGGCGCCCACCCCCCTGATATACCCTGCGCCCCCAAAGCTGCTTAGGGGGGATCAGGGCTCAGCCCGGCCAAACTTGGGGATTAGGGTGGGCTAAACCGGGCTCAGCCCCTAATCGGGCCCCTGAGCCGGCTCGAGCCGATTGCTGGGGCTCTGGAGGATTTGGGGGGGGGCAGGAGGGCTCCCTACAACATCTGGGAATGGGGAGGGTCCCCAGGGGTCTCCAAGCTTGGTCCTGCTCCTCCTGAGGTGTTCAGGTGTCCCCAGGTGTTCCCAAGCCCAAGTTTCGGTCCCACCACAATGGCCAGAGGTCCCCAACCTTAGTCCTGATCCCATCAGGGTCCTCAGTGTGCCCCAGGGGTCCCCAGGCTCTGTCCTGGTCACCCCCAGAATGGCCAGGTGTCCCCAGGGGTCCCCAGGTGTCTCCAGCCTTGATCCCACCCCCCCAGGATGGCCCAGCCCTGGTTGCCTTGGGAAGAGCTTGGGGTTTCCCCCGTGAGTCCCCCCACCCACTGCCCCCCACCCCACAGTGCCCCCCAAGTGTCTCCCCCTCAAGTGATTGTCCCCAGTTCTGGGCTTGGGGGATCCCTGTGCTGGGGAGACCCCAGGTGAGGGGGGGGTGGGGGGGAAGACTGGGGGGCACTGCTTGAGGTGGGGTGGGGTGTCTGAGAGGGGGTGTTCATTCTGGGGGTGCAGTGCCAGGAGTCATTGATGGGGGGTCACTTTGGGAGTGCACTGCTGGGACTCAAGCCCCAAAGACTCCCAGCGTTTCCTGCCCTCCTCCCCCCTTTCCCTCCCCCAGCCTGTGGCACCCCCGGGGAACAGGAAGGATGAGCAGAAGCTGCTTAGGGGGGGATTACAGGGCCCCCCCAGGCTGGGGGCGCCTATAAAGGCTGGGGCTGGGACCTCACTGTGGCACTGGGGACCCTCGGGGAAGGGGGAGCTCAGTCAGGGGGAGGGGGACATGTCCAGGGCACGCTGTGCCCCTGGGGAGAGTGTGTGGGGTGCCCACCCTGGGGGTGCCCTGGGGCACCCTGGGGGTCTGTGCAGCTCTGGGGCAGCGATGGGGCCGGGGGGGCTCAGGGATGGGCCAGGGGAGGAACAGGGGGCTGGGGTGGGCTGAACCCCCAGCCCATGTTTTACTGGGCTGTATTGGATTGTGTTGGCCTGTACTGTACTGGTTTGTACTGGGCTATACTGGACTACACTGGGCTGTACTGCACTGTATTGTGCCACGGGATTGTACTGTGTCCTGTTGGGTTATACTGGGTCTGGTCATACTGTACCAGGCTGTACTGGGCTCAACAGGGCCGTACTGGGCCGTACTGGGCTGTACTGGGTCACACTGGGCTGTACTGGGCTGTACTGGGCCGTACTGGGCTGCACTGGGCTGTACTGGGCTATACTGGGCCGTACTGGGTCGCACTGGGCTGTACTGGGCTATACTGGGTCAGGTCAGTTCTGCTGGTGCTGTACTGGGCATCCCCAGGAGGGGCATCCCCAGGAGGGGCACCCCCAAACGGGTGCCACAGGGGGGTGCCACAGGGGACAGACACCCCACAGAGGGTCCCTGTGGAGCTGTGGTCACTGGCGCTGGGGGCTGCGGAGGGAGGGGCACAGTGCAGGGCCTGGGGGCCACGGCAGAGAGGGGGCACGATGGCAACAGCCAGGCCTGGCAGGGGCTGCGCAGGGAGCTTTGGGGTGCCCGTCCCTGGAGGTGTCCCAGGAATTACTGGAGGTGGCACTCAGGGCTCTGGGACAAGGTGGGCATTGGGCACAGCTGGGACTGGACAGGCTGGGAGGGCTTTTCCAGCCTCAGGGATCCCGGGGTTCTGTGATTCTGTGGTTTTGGGGTGGCGGCCACGGAGCGGGGAAGGGACTCGGGGGTGCTGCCGAGCAGCGGGAGGTGCTGGGCATGGAGCTCCGGAGCTGCAGTGCCAGCACTGCCAGCCCTGCCGGGACCCCCGGCACCCACCAGCACCCACCATTACCGGCAGCACCACCTCCACACGGGTCCCACACCCCCCCGGCCCCCCAGCTCTGTCTCCAGCCCCGTGGCCCTCCCGGGACTCCCAGCACCTCCCCGTCGCTGCTCCTGTGCCCTCCCGGATGAGGCCCCACACGTGTCCCTGCTGTCCCCACGGCCACGTTCCCTGTGTCCCACTGCCCACGTACCCCTCGTTCTCCTGTCCCTTATGGCCCTCAGCCCTGGCCCCCTTGTCCCCGGTGTCCCCGTGCTCCCCTCTCTGTGCGCCCTCCCCATGTCACCCTGACACCCTGAGGACCCTGAGAGCTCCCGGCCCCAGTGCCCATGGCCAGGGACAGCCTGGGGGACGCTGCACTCAGGGTGTCACCACGGGCAGCAGTGACTCTGGCCCATGTCCCCTCCCCAGAGACACTGGCGGGGTCACTGGTGGGGTCAGGTCCTTTGTCCCCTCATCGTGGCCTCCACCATCATCTTCCTCTGCCCTGGCTGCGGCAGAGCCGAGACCCTGGGGGGCTCTGGGACCCCCTGGATCCCCCTGATGTGCCCCAGCAGCATCCTGAACCCCCATCCTGGACTGCACTGACCCCCCACAGTGCCCTGACTGCTCAGAGCCCCCTGGACCCCCCTGGATGCCCCCAAACATCCTGACCCCACCTCCAGCCCCCCCTGACCCGCTCCCCTTCCACCCCTGCCCTGGGTTTGGGGGTCCTGCTGGGGGGCCCTGTCGGGTTTGGCCGGGCCG
>JAWWEY010000055.1:110121-121249 GCA_035582745.1 Loriotus luctuosus | reverse complement strand
CCCCCAGCCCGTTCAATGTGCAGTGTGTGAGGGGCTGGGGCTGTACAGGTGTGTTACAGCCCCCTCACATCTGCCTGTGCCCCCAGCCCGTTCAATGTGCAGTGTGTGAGGGGTGTACAGGTGTGTTACAGCCCCTCACTCCTGCCTGTGCCCCCAGCCCGTTCGAGGTGCAGGTGTCCCCCCAGCCGGGGGCACAGAAGGTCCGGGCCTGGGGGCCGGGGCTCGAGGGCGGCGTCGTGGGGCGCCCTGCAGACTTCGTGGTCGAGGCTGTCGGCACTGAAGTGGGGACCCTCGGTGAGCAGGGGGGATGTACAGGTGGGGGGCACTGTGGTGGGGACCCTGGGTGAGCCCTGAAGGGGGGCACATGGGGACAGGGTCAGGGGTACCGTGGTGGGGACATGGGGACAGGGCTGGGGGTCCTGTGGTGGGAACAGGGTGGGAGCTATGTGGTGGGGACAAGGGCGTGGGTGGGTGACACCCTGTTGGGGACGTGCGGGCAGAATGGGGGGCACCATGGGGCAGCGTGGCACTGTGGGGATGTCAGCATGGAGGGGACTAGGGCACGGAGTGTGTGAAAACCCACTGGGGACACGGGGACAGGCTGGAGAATGGGCACCGCAGTGGGGTCCCCCAGTGCTGTGGTGACACAGGCATGCAGAGGTGGTGACATGGGGCAGGTCGGGGGTGGCCCCAGAGGGGTCAGGGGGACACGCACTGGGGGGACATGGTCACAGAGAGGGGAAAATAGTCTGGGGGTCCCCAATGGGGGGACATGAGGACATGTTAGGTGTCACCCTGCTGGGGGCATGGGCACGGGGGGGGAAAGGAGATGAGCTCTGGGGGTGGTGGCACAGGCACAGAGGGGGGACAAGGATGAGCTCTGGGGGTGGTGGCACAGAGGGGATGAGGACAAGCTCTGGGGTGGTGGCTCGGGGGGTGGTGGCACAGGCACAGAAGGGGGACAAGGACGAGCTCTAGGGCGGTGGCTCCGGGGGCGGTGGCACAGGCACGGGTAACAGCAGCTGTGGTGCCCGCAGGATTCTCCATCGAGGGCCCGTCCCAGGCGCGCATCGAGTGCGATGACAAGGGCGATGGCTCGTGCGACGTGCGCTACTGGCCCACGGAGCCGGGGCTCTACGCCGTACACGTGGTCTGCGACGACGAGGACATCAGGGACAGCCCCTTCATGGCTGACATCCGCCCCGCTCCCCCCGACTCCTGGCCCGACAAGGTGCTGCGACCCACGGCAACCCACAGATCCTGCTGAGCCCCACTGTGCCCCATTGCACCTCACCTGTGGGTGCTGCGGGTGCCAGCACCCCGTTGGCATCCTTCTAACCACCTCTGCACAGGTGAAGGCCTTCGGGCCCGGGCTGGAGCCCACGGGCTGCATCGTGGATCGCCCGGCCGAGTTCACCATTGACGCCCGTGGTGCTGGCAAGGGCCCCCTCAAGCTCTATGCACAGGTGGGAGCTCTAGGGGCTTCTGGGTGACACTGGGTGGTGTTGGGTGACACTGGGTGGTGTTGAACACCTTTGAGTACTGTTGAACAATGCTGGGTTCCGTTTAGTGTTGTTGGGCACCTTGAGCACTATTGGGTGCTGTTGGGCACCTTTGGGTGCCATTGGCCAATGCTGAGTGCTGTTGGGCACCCTTGGGTGTCATTGAGCAACACTGAGTGCCATTGAGCACCTTTGGGTGCCATTGGCCAACACTGAGAGCCATTGGGCACACTTGGGTGCCACACTGAGTGCCGTTGGGCTCCCTCACCTCCCCCCTGCTGCTCACAGGACGCCGAGGGCTTCCCCATTGACATCAAGGTGAAGGACAACGGTGACGGCACCTTCCACTGTGTCTACGTCCCCACCAAGGCCATGAAGCACACAGTCATCGTTGCCTGGGGGGGCGTCAACACCCCCAACAGCCCCTTCCGTGTGGGTGTCGTGGGGGCCCATGGGTGCTGGGGTGGCCGTGGGGTCCCTTGAGGTGTGGGGAGGGGGTGTTAGTCATGGAGGGTGTTGAGGTGTCGGGTGTGGGGCATGGCAGTCCCGTGGGGATGGGGGCCCGGGTGGGGCTGGGGGCCCCTGCGGTGACGTGGATGGAAATGGGGGTCCCATGGGGTGCTGGATGTGGGGATGGAAGTCCCAGACCTGTAGGGGGCTGGGGGTCCCATGAAGTGCTGGGGATGGGAGTCTGGAGGGGTTGGATGGAGGCAGGGTGCCAGTGGTGGGGTTGGAGGTCCCAGTCCCATGGGTGCCAGGGAAAGAGGGGTCTGTGCCCCTGCCCCATGAGACACTGTGGGCCCACAGGTGAGCGTGGGTGAGGGCAGCCACCCCAGCAGGGTGAAGGTGCACGGGCCTGGTGTGGAGAAGACAGGACTGAAGGCCAACGAACCCACCTACTTCACCGTGGACTGCAGTGAGGCTGGACAGGGTGGGTGCAATGGTGGGGGGCACCCTGGGAACTCCTCTGTGGGCATAAGACTTGTGCTCCTGGGCCTGCATCCCTGGTCCATTGTCCCTGCATCTGCGTGCCTGATCCTGGTCCACTGTCCCTGCTCTTGGGCCTGCATCCCTGTTCCTGCACCTGCATCCCTGGTCTGTTATCTCTGATCCTGGTCCATCATCAGTCCTGGTCCTGTCCGTCACCTCCAGGCCCAATCCAGCCCCCTGCCCCATCTGCCCGGTCCCACTCCTTGGTGTCTCCCTGGGAGCGGGGGCCACTGACCCAGCCACCCCCACAGGTGACGTTAGCATTGGCATCAAGTGTGCCCCGGGCGTGGTGGGGCCGCTGGAGGCCGACATCGACTTTGACATCATCAAGAATGACAACGACACCTTCACGGTCAAGTACACGGCGCCAGGCGCGGGGCTCTACACCATCATGGTGCTCTTTGCCAACCAGGTCAGGCTTCTGGCATGGCCCACACCCCTGGGGCCCGTCCCACCCTCTGTGGGGTGTCCCCAGCGCCTGGAGGCCAGGTGGGGCCGGGCTTTGACACTGTGGAGCCCCCGTGTCACTGTGCCCTGGTCTTGGTCCCCAGGAGATCCCTTCCAGCCCATTCCGCATCAAGGTGGACCCATCCCATGATGCCAGCAAGGTCAAAGCCGAGGGACCTGGGCTCAGCCGGACAGGTGAGGGGCCAGTGGGGTGGGGGACATGGGGTGGGGTGCTGGGTGCTGTGGGGCAGGTGCTGTGAGTGCCGTGGGTCCCATGGGGCTGACACTGGGGGGCGGGGGTGCAGGTGGGGACCCCCCCCCATTTCTGGGAGCCGTGGGGCAGGGGCTGTGGGTCCCGTGGGTCCTGCAGTGACCTGAGCTGACGCCGTGGCGCAGGGGTGGAGGTGGGGACCCCCACCCATTTCCGCGTGCAGACGCGGGGCGCGGGGAAGGCGCCCCTGGACGTGCGGTTCGTGGGCTCGGGGCCGGGCCCGGCGGTCGCTGACTTCGAGGTCATCGACAACCATGACTACTCCTACACAGTCAAGTACACCCCGCTGCAGCAGGTGCGTGCTGGGGGCACCCCGGGGCCATCCCAGGGAGGCACCCAGCCAGTGTGGGCACCCCAACCCACAGGGTCACCCCACGGGGGAATGAATGCCCAGCATATAGGGGCTCCCCGGTCCATGGGGTACCCAAGAGGGGCCCCCTTACCCACATCCCATTCCCTGGGCTCCCCCAAGGACACCCACCCATAGAGCCCAGTGTGTGGAGGACCCCATGAGAACCCCTTCCCCACAGGGACCCCCAGCTCCTGGGTAACCCACCCCTATGAACCCCCCCATTGCCATGGACACCCCACCTCTGTGGGCACCCCTTGGGGCAGCTGCAGCCCCACATGTGTACCTGTCAACCCAGGGCACCCCCAGGTCCATGGATTCTCCATCCCTGGGAATTTACCCTCCCCAGCAACCATGGGTGACCCCCAGCCCCCCTCAGCCTTATGGCTATGTGTGCACCCCCTTGGAACCCCCCAGCACCATCCCCTGGGTGTCTGCCCTCTGCCCCATGGCTGGGTGCTGTGTGGGGGTCCCCAGGCACACCCTGAAGTGCAGCTGTTCCTGCAGGGCCCCCTGTCCGTGGTGGTCACCTATGGGGGGGACCCCATCCCCAAGAGCCCCTTCCCCGTCACTGTGGCTCCCCCCCTGCAGCTGGGCAAGGTCAAGGTGCAGGGGCTCAACAGCAGTGAGTGCAGCACTGGGAATGGCGGGGGGACCCCGAGGAGGGGAGCGCCCTGCGTGTGGTGTGGAGTGGGGGGCGGGCCCTGGAAGGGACCCCTGAGCACTGGGGGCACCCTGGGGGAGGAGACCTGGGGGGACACCTGGGGGGCAGGATCAGCCTGGGGGGCACTCTGAATGTGAGGGCACTCTGGGGGAGGGCACTTTGAGTGTGGGGTGCAGCATGGGGTGAGGGCACATGGGGGCATGGACACTGCATGTAGGGGTACCTGGGTGGGGGTACACAGCCTGGTTATGGGGTGCAGCTTGGGGGCCCCAAGGGCGGGTTGGGGGGCACCCGAGCAGGAGAGGTTTGGGACTCCATGGGAGCAACCAGGATATGGGGACAGACATGGATGGGGGCATGGGGGGCACACGCCCTATGGGGAAACAATACCCTGGATATGGGGGACACCCTTGTGTGGGGGTGACACACTCTGGGACAGACACACACGCCCTGCCCCGGATCTGGGGGACACATCTGGGTATGGGGTTCTCCATAGGTCTGGGGACACCCCAGCGTGTGGGGTGCCCCTCTGACCCCCCACTCCCCTGCAGAGGCCGAGGTGGGGCAGGTGCAGGAGTTCCAGGTGGAGGCGCAGGGTGCAGGAGGCCAGGGGCAGCTGGAGGTGAAGGTGACGGGCCCCTCGCGGCGCCCCGTGCCCTGCACAGTGGGGCCTGCCCCCCCCGGGGGCCCCCACCCCGTCACCTTCACGCCCTCCGAGGAGGGGCCCCACCGCGTCGAGGTCACCTACGATGGGCACCCGGTTCCAGGCAGCCCCTTCCCTGTGGAGGCTCTGCTGCCCCCTGACCCCTCCAAGGTGAGCCTGGCACGCGTGTGTGCCACAGGAATGTGTGTGCCACAGGAATGTGTGTGTCACTGGGATCTGTGTGCCAGAGGGATGTGTGTCCCACAGGGATGTGTGTGTCACAGGGATGTGTGTCCCACAGGGATGTGTGTCCCAGGAATGTGTGTGTCCCAGGAATGTGTGTGTCCCAGCCCCTGTGTGTCCCTCTGCCCTCCTGACACCCGTGTGCTGCTCACAAGCCCCCAATGTACCTCTGCCCCCATAACCCCTGCATGTCCCCCCTGACCCCCACGTGTTCCTGTGCCTGCAGGTGGTGGCCTCGGGGCTGGGGCTGTAGGGCGGTCACATGGGGGTCCACTGACCCCCACCTATCCCCGTGTCCCCCTTGCCCCCTACATGTCCCTCTGTCCCCACGACCCCCACCTGTCCCTGTGTCCCCCTTGCCCCCTACCTGTCCCTCTGTCCCCTTGACCCCTACATGTCCCTCTGTCCCCTTGACCTCCCCCTGTCCCTCTGTCCCCTTGCCCCCGACCTGTCCCCGTGTCCCCTTGACCTCCCCCTGTCCCTGTGTTCCCCTGACCCCCGTGTGTCCCTGTGCCCGCAGGTGGTGGCCTCGGGGCCGGGGCTGAAGGGCGGCCGTGTTGGGGTGCCAGCCCCGTTCTCCATTGCCACGCAGGGTGCGGGCAGTGGGGGGCTGGGGCTGACAGTGGAGGGGCCCTGCGAGGCCAAGATCGAGTGCCAGGACAACGGGGACGGCTCCTGCGCCGTGTCCTACCTGCCCACGGCGCCCGGGGAGTACCACATCAACATCCTCTTTGCCGGGCGCCACATCCCGGGCAGCCCCTTCACGGCCGCGGTCACGGCGCCCTTCGACCCGGCCAAGGTGACGGCCTCGGGGCCGGGGCTGGAGCGCGGCCGCGCCGGTGAGGCCGCCGTTTTCTCCGTGGACTGCTCCCAGGCCGGCGAGGCCGAGCTCACCATCGAGATCCGCTCCGAGGCCGGCGTCAAGGCCGAGGTGCTGGTGCAGAACAACCGCGACGGCACCTACGCCATCACCTACACCCCGGCCTGCGCCGGTGCCTACACCATCACCATCAACTACGGCGGCCTCCCGGTGCCCAACTGCCCCGTGCGCGTCACCGTGGACCCGGCCGTGGACACCAGCAGCGTCAAGGTCTACGGCAAAGGCGTGGAGCCGCGAGGTGAGCGAGGGGCCGCTCACCGTGGCGCCTCCTGCCTTGGGTGGGGGTCTCCTCCCGTCCCTGTGGGCATCTCTTCCTCTTGGGTACCCCTGTGGACACCACTGCAGGCATCTCCCCTCTGTGAGCATCCCCGTGGGCCCCCCGTCCCCATGGGCACCCCCTCCCTGTGGGCACCCCATCCCCATGGGCACCCCATCCCCATGGGCACCCCATCCCCATGGGCACCCATCCCTGTGGGTGTCCCCTCTCTGTGGACATCCCTGCTCACAGGCATTCCAGCCCCATGGGCACCCCACGGACAGCTCTTCTCATGTGGGGGTTTCTGGGCACCCTCTAGACATCCCTCCGTGGGCACCTCCCCCTTGCATGGACAACCCCGTGGCTATGGATACTCGCAGGGTCACCAACATCTCCTCCCCATGGGCATCCCCTCTAATGGGGGCTCTCCTGGGCACCCCACAGGCACCTCTCCTCCCCCTGTCCCCTTGCCACCACCACTACTCAGGGTCCCTGTGGTTTTCCCCTCATTCCTGGGGGGAAGTTCTGGGGATGCAGGGGGTGTGGGGTGGGACCCCAAGGGTGTGCCACTTCCCCCCTGAGGCCCCTGTGTGTGCCGAGGGGGCCATGGGCTCTCAGAGGCTGCTGTAAGGCACCCTCAGGTGAGCTCTGGGCCCCCTTGACCACCCTGTGCCCCTCAGGGGTGCTGCGGGAGGTGGGCACTGAGTTCACAGTGGATGCACGGGCACTGGCCCCCACCGGGGGACCCCACGTCCGGGCCCGGGTGCTGAACCCCTCAGGGACCCCCATCGACACCTTTGTCACCGACCTCGGCGATGGCACCTACCGCGTGGAGTACACACCCTTTGAGGAGGGTGAGGGACCCCCACAACCCCCCCGGGAACCCCAACACCCCCAGAGACCCCAGACCCTCCTGCAGAACACAGACAGCCCAGGGGACTCTCAAACCCCTCGGGACCCCCAGCCCCTGGGAACCTCCAGGGACCATGAGCTCCCCCTGGGACTCTGCTCCTACTCCAGACTCCAATTTCCCCCCAGGACCCCAAGTCCTGGCCAGGCATCCTCCATTCCTCATGAGGGACCTTCAGAGAGGCACCTTCCCACACCATGTCCAAGTGGGGACCCCCTTCAATTCCTGCTGGATCCCCAGAACCAGGAACCCCCAAGACCCCCAAGACACCCCCAAATCCCAACCAGGGACTCCTAGCCTCCCTCAAAAACCTTGTCCAGGGATCCCCAAAACCCCCAACGCCTTTCAAGCCCCGCTGAGGGACCCCCAAACTCCCCTGAGAATCTCCGTCCCAGAGACCCCTTGTGCCCCCTCTGTGGGCAGCGTGTGACGTGTCCCTGTCGCAGGGCTGCACCTGGTGGAGGTGACATACGATGACGTGGCGGTCCCCAAGAGCCCGTTCCATGTGGGGGTGGCTGAGGGCTGCGACCCCAGCCGCGTTCGGGCACACGGCCCCGGCCTGGAGGGCGGCCTGGTGGGCACAGCCAACCACTTCACTGTGGAGACCAGGTGGGCCTTGACCCCCAACCTCAACCCAGCCCTGCTCCCCAGGGGCCCCAACCACTGCCCTGCAAATGCCCTGCCCATGCCGTGTTCCACACCCAGGCACCCCTCGTGCTGTCCATGTCGGGGGGTTCGGGGTGGGAGTGACTCCCTGCTTCAGTGTGGAGACCAGGTGGGCACCAGCCCTGAGTCCCTCCATTCCCACACCCATGGACTCCTCCCCCAGAGATGTCATCTCCACTGCCTGTCATGGAAATGCCACCACTATCCTCTTGCACCCTTCATGTGCACGTCTCACCTCTATCCCATGTCACCAACCTGTCACCTCCATCCTATGCCACCACCCTGGCATCTTCATGTTCTGCCACGGAGGTCCCACGCCCAACCTCTTGCATCCTTTACCACCTGTGTGCTTTTCCATGGATGTGCCACCTCCATCCCATGTCACCAAACAGGCATCTCCCCCCCTGCTCTGAAAGTGCCATCTCCATCCCACGTCACCAGAATATCATCTCTGTCCCCTTGCCATGGAGGTGCCACCTCTGCCAGGGAGGTGTCACCTCCATCTCCCCAGCACGGCAGTTGTTCCCCCTGGCCCCACCCTGCCTGTGTCACCTCTCTGAGCGGTGCCTTGTCCCCAGGGGCGCGGGCACCGGCGGGCTGGGCCTGGCCATCGAGGGTCCCTCAGAGGCGAAGATGTCCTGCAAGGACAACAAGGACGGGAGCTGCGCAGTGGAGTACGTCCCCTTCACACCTGGTGACTACGACGTCAACATCACCTTCGGCGGCCACCCCATCCCCGGTGCGGGCACACGCAGGGACAGGGGTGGGAGAGATGTCCTTACTGTCCTCTCTTGGTCACGGGGCTTCACTGTGGCAATGCCACCCACGGTGGCCCCACTGCCAGGTTGTCCCCTGCCTGTGCTGTCCCCATGGTCATGGCTTTGGCATCCCGTGGCCACTCTGACCGATGGTGGTGTTGTCCTCATGGCTCCCATTGACCCCATGGCCACACTGACCTTATGACACACTGGCCCCACAAAGTGTCCGTGCACATGGTGGACGCTCCAACTGTATGGCCACGCTGTCCCTGTGCCCCTGTGAACCTCATGGCCATGTTGACCTTGTCCTCATGCTGACCCCATCCCCACACTACCCCCATCCCCACACTGCCCCCATCCCCACACTGCCCCCATCCCCATGCTGACCCCATTCCCACACTGCCCCCATCCCTGCACTGACCCCATCCCCACACTGCCCCCATCCCCACAGTGACCCCATCCCCACACTGACCCCACACTCCCATTGGCAGCAGCCACACTGCCCCCATCCCCAGCTGCCCATGGTGCCTCCCTCATGCCCTGACCCCTCTCTCCACACAGGGAGCCCGTTCCGGGTGCGAGTGCGGGATGCTGTGGACGCCTCCAAGGTGACGTGCTCGGGGCCAGGGCTGGGCCCCAGTGTTCGTGCCCGGGTGCCCCAGAGCTTCACCGTGGACGTCAGTGCTGCGGGACGTGCAGCCCTCGAGGTGACGCTGCTGGGGCCCACTGGTACGTGGGGACATGGGGGCAGGGGGGCCTGTGTCTCGTGGGATGTCCTGACCTCTGGGGTGTCCTGCCTCTTGTCCTGCTCCGTAGGATGTCCTGGCCCTTGGATCCCATGGCCTATGGAGAGTCCTGCCCCCTGGGGTGCCCTGACTCCTGGGTTGCCCTGGCACCATGGATGCCCTGTTCCAAAGGGTGTCCAGCCTCACGGTGTCCCCTGTTATATAGGGTGTCCTACCTGTGGACATCCTGATCCATAGAGTGTCCTACCCCATAGGACGTCCAGCCCCATGGATGCCCTTCTTCATAGGGCATCCAACTCCATGGGGTGCCCTCCTCATGGATACTCAGATCCACCCAGGGAGGTTGTGCCCTATGTGCTGCTCTATACCCCCAATGTCCTTCTGTCCCACATGTCTCCCTGCCTCACATGTCCCCACCCCACACGTCCCACTGCCCCACAGGGCTGCCGGAGCCAGTGGAGATCCGAGACAACGGTGATGGCACCCACAAGGTCACCTACACGCCAGCCACCGACGGGCCCTACACCGTGTCCGTCAAGTACGGGGGGCAGGAGGTGCCGCGCAGGTGAGACCCCGCCCCAGGTGGGCACAGGGGGACAGGATCCCCGCACAGCCTGGAGATCCCGGCACCCTCCTGACTCCCTGCCTCCCCCAGCCCCTTCAAGGTGACGGCGCTGCCCGCCCACGATGCCAGCAAGGTGCGGGCGAGCGGCCCCGGGCTGAGCGCGGGCGGGATCCCGGCCAGCCTCCCTGTGGAGTTCACCATTGATGCCCGCGACGCCGGCGAGGGGCTGCTCACGGTGCAGATCCTGGTCAGTGTGTGAGGGGGAAACGTGGGCGAGTGAGAGGGTTGTGGTGGGGCTCACTGAGGATGGGCTGCTCACGGTCCAGACCCTGGTCAGTGCAGGGGGGAGTCATGACTGCTGAGCCCCACAGGCTGCCCTTTCCCCCCATCCCGGGCTGTTGAGCCCCATAGGGTGCCTTTTCCCCACATCCTGAGCCCCACAGAGTGCCCTTTCCCCACATCCTGGGATGCTGAGCCCTATAACGTGCCCGTTTCCCCCCATCCCGGGGTGCTGAGCCCCACATAGTGCCCTTTCCCCACATCCTGAGCCCCACAGGCTGCCCTTTCCCCACATCCCGGGGTGCTGAGCCCCAGAGGGTGCCCCCAGCACAGGGCACTGATGGGGGTTGCCTGCAGGACCCCGAGGGACAGCCCAAGAAGGCCTCAATCCGGGACAACGGGGACGGCACCTACACGGTGTCCTACGTGCCCGACGTGCCGGGGCGCTACACCAGCACTGTCAAGTACGGGGGCGACGAGATCCCCGCATCGCCCTTCCGGGTCCTGGCCGTGCCTTCCGGCGATGCCAGCAAGTGCCTCGTCACAGGTGGGGCTGCCCCCCAGTGTCCTTATGCTGACCTATGTCATCCCCTTGCTGGCCTCTGGCCTCCCCTTGCTGACCCACAGCATCCCCTCACTGCCCCACGATGTCCCCTCGCTGCTCCACTGCACCCCTCCTGCCCCACAGCGTCCCTCCTGCCCCACAGCATCCCCTCCTGCCCCACAACACCCATATGCTGACCCACAGTGTCCCCCTGCTGTCCCACAGCACCCACCCCAGACACCCCTGCCTTACCCCCACCACCCCGTGGCTGCCCCCCAGCACACCCCCTGCCCCACTGCTGCCCCCCAGCACACCCCCTGCCCCACTGCTGCCCCCCAGCACCCCTGCCACCGTCCCAGACCTGCCCCACGGCGCAGTGGGGATGAACGGGTGCCCCCAGGACCGGATGTGCCGG
>JAWWEY010000055.1:92199-110021 GCA_035582745.1 Loriotus luctuosus | reverse complement strand
TGGGGATGAACGGGTGCCCCCAGGACAGGATGTGCCGGCCCCCCCGGAGCCCCCGGCCCCCTCAGCACCCCCGGCCCCCCAACCAGCCCCCCAACCCCTTCTCACCGCTCTCCCTGGTCTTTCTTGCAGTATCCATTGGGGGCCATGGACTGGGTAAGTGGTGCCAGGGGGCAGTTGGGGGGCTGGGAGGAGGCACTTGGGGGATAGGTTTGGAGCCCCCCGTGGCCCTGACCCCACTCTCCCCCGCAGGTGCCTGCCTGGGCCCCACGATCCAGATCGGGGAGGAGACGGTGATCACAGTGGATGCAAAGGCAGCGGGACAGGGCAAGGTCACCTGCAAGGTGTCAACGCCTGATGGTGCCGAGCTGGACGTGGATGTGGTGGAAAACCATGATGGCACTTTCGACATCTTCTACACTGCTCCTGAACCTGGCAAATACGTCATCACCATCCGCTTTGGCGGGGAGCATGTCCCCAACAGCCCCTTCCATGTCATGGTGAGTGGGGCACTGCGGAGGGCACTGTGAGTCTAGGGGGGTTGTGATGGGTCAGACTTTGGGAGACCGTGGTGTGGGCAGCATGGAACTGGGAGGCCACGGTGGGTGCCATGGGGCAGAGAGCTGGGACTATGATGGGCACCGTGGGGTCGGATGATCATGGTGGCTGCTGTGGGGCAGACAGGTGGGGCTGTGGGGTTGGGAAGCAGTGGTAGATCCAAGGGGCAAAGAGTCGAGGGCACAACAGACAGCATGGGACAGATTTTGAACACCAAGGTAACACCATGGTGGAGTTGGAAAATCGTGGTAGGCATCAACAGACAGAGGACTGGGGCCATGGTCAACACCAAGGGACAGAGAGTTGGGTCAGTCAGTGTGGAGCTGCAAGAGCACAGTGGGCACTGCAGGGCTGAGTGACCATGATGGGAGTTATGGGACTGGGGGACCATAGAGGGGCAGTGTTGGGATACTGGTGACCATCATGGAGCTGAGAGTTGGGAGACCATGGTGGGCACTGTGGGGCCGGATGACCATGGTGGGCACTGTGGGGCCAGGGTTGTGGTGTTGGGAGTTAGGACCATGGTGGACACCATGGGGTTTGGAGGTCATGAGGACCATCAGAGGGCTGGGAGCACCTTGGGCGTTCTCATGTCCCCTCTATGGCCACCCTGGGGCTGGGAGCCCAGCATGAGGTTCTCACCCTCCCTCTCTGCCCCACGATCAGGCCACAGAGGAGCCCCCAGCCACCACCGAGAACCTCCGGCCCTTCAACCTCGTCATCCCCTTCACGGTGCAGAAGGGTGAGATCACAGGTACAGCACAGGGTTGTGGGGATGGGGACCACCCCTTCAGGCACTAGCCCCCTCTTGGTGCCCCTACTGACGAAATGTCCCCAGGTGAGGTGCGGATGCCCTCGGGGAAGACAGCACGGCCCAGCATCACTGACAACAAGGACGGCACGGTGACAGTGCACTATGCCCCCTCCGAGAAGGGGCTGCACGAGATGGACATTCGCTATGATGGCAACCACATCCCTGGTGAGCCATTGGGGGGCACTGGGAGCCACTGGGGGGCACTGGGAGGTGGCTGAGGAAGGTTGATGCAGCTATGCCCTGGCTGGGCTCCTGTGGGGCAGGCACGCACCATGGTGTGGAATGTCCCTGTGAATGTCTCTGTGGGGTCCATGGTTGGTCACCCCTGTGTTGGGGTGTCCCCATGGGTCTCTGACCATTGTCCCTTGTGTCCCCAGGGAGTCCCCTCCAGTTCTATGTGGATGCCATCAACCCACGCCACGTCAGTGCCTATGGGCCTGGGCTGAGCCATGGGATGGTCAACAAGCCATGCACATTCACCATTGTCACCAAGGATGCTGGCGAGGGTGAGTGATGGCCAAGGGGGGCTCAGAGGTCATGGGGACCCCTCCAGAGGGACTGGAGACCCCTGTTGCCTCCTGACACCCCTTGTCCAGTACCTTCTGACAACGCCTGTGCCTCCAGGTGGGCTGTCGCTAGCGGTCGAAGGTCCCTCCAAGGCAGAGATTACCTGCCAGGACAACAAGGACGGGACATGCACCGTGTCCTACCTGCCCACAGCCCCTGGCGACTACAGCATCATCGTGCGCTTTGATGACAAACACATCCCGGGCAGCCCCTTCACTGCCAAGATCACTGGTGAGACAGGCTGGGGGCACAGTGCACACTGGGGTTTGGGGGGGTTCTGGGGGTTCTTGGGGGCTCCACATGGCCATGGGGGCACCTGCTTGGCCATGGAGACATCTATGGAGTCAGGGCCACGAGGGCATCTGCGAGGCTGTGGGGGCACTTGTATGACCATGGGGGCACCTGTGGGTCACGAAGACCATGACATGGTCATGGGGACACCTTTGGGGTAATGGGCACACTTGCCCCACGACCATTGGGACAGCTGTGGTGTCTCTTGTCCATCCCTGACCACCAGGATCCCCCCTCCCATGGCCTTGGGGACGCTGTGAAACCTTGGAGTCCCCAACCCATGGCCATGGGGGTGTCCTGGAGCTTTGAGGACCCCATCACAAGGCCATGTAGACCTTGTGGGGACTATCCGTGGCCTTGAGGATGCTATTCACATGGCTTTGGGTGACCCCTGATTCTGAGGACCCTCTCCATATGTCCATTGGGACCCTGTGGGGCTTTGGGAATATTCCATCACCCCTGGGATCATATTAATCTTGTCGTCCACCTTGGGCTGATGTCCCTGCTGATGGCATCTCTGCAGGGGATGACTCCATGCGCACATCCCAGCTCAATGTGGGCACCTCGACTGATGTGTCCCTGAAGATCGCAGAAACAGACCTGAGCTTGCTGGCAGCCACCATCCGCGCACCCTCGGGCAACGAGGAGCCATGCCTGCTCAAGCGGCTGCCCAACCGCCACATCGGTGTGCAGGGACACGGGGACACCATGGGGACACCATGGGGACACAGGGACATGCAGATGTGGGCCCAGGAGAACTGGCACATGGGCTCAGGAGAGGAGGATGTGGGACCTGGGAACTTGTCGGGACAGGGAACAGTGGGGCTATGGGGTCACAGGGATGGGTGGCCTTGTGGCATTGGGTCAGCAGGGGGTAGGTGGCCATAGTCAGGGGACTTGGATGGTGACAAGGGGCTGATGGAGGTGGCCAGGGGCTGGTGGCGGTGGCTAGGGGATGGAGATGGTACATGCGTGGTGGCCAAGTCTGGTGGTGGTGTGTGACCGCTGTGTCCTCCCCAGGCATCTCATTCACACCCAAGGAGGTGGGCGAGCACGTGGTGAGTGTGAGGAAGAGTGGGCAGCACGTCACCAACAGCCCCTTCAAGATCCTGGTGGGACAGTCAGAGATTGGTGATGCTGGCCGGGTCAAGGTGTGGGGCCAGGGGCTTCTGGAGGGCCACACCTTTGAGGTGGCTGAGTTCATCGTGGACACACGCAGTGCTGGTGAGGACATGGCGGGCGATGGCCATGGGGGAGGGGGTAGCCATGGCCAAAGGCTGGATGGGGTGATGGCCATGACCATGAGTAGGTTGTGGCCACCCAAGGATGAGGTGGTGGCCATGGTCCATGGTTATTGCAGTGGTGTACTAAGACCACTTGTGATGGTGGCCAAAGCTATATGTGGCCAGGAAGGGATGGTGGCGATGGTCATGGCCAAGACCGGATGGTCCCTGTGGCTGGGGTTGGATGGTGGCTGTGGTGGTGATGTGGCCATAGCCAGGATGATTTGAGGACCATGGCCATGCTACAGTTGTGTCCAGCACAGGATGAGGTGGTGGCTATGCTGTGACCTTCATCTAAATGGGATGGTGACCATGGTCGTGGCATGGCCAATGCCCAGGTGAAAGGTGGCTAAGGCCATGCCATGGCTGTGGCCAACAGGATGGGCTGGTGGCCATGATTATGGGCATGGTATGACCATGGCCAGGATAGAGTGGTGGCCATGTCCATGGTGCAGCCAAGAGGGTGATGCTGTGGTGACCATGGCATGGCCATGGCCAGGACAGGGGTGATGGCTGGGATTGGGTGGTGACCATGGACAGTTTGGGCTTGTGGCCTTGGTGTGACCATGACCAGGACAGGGACAATCTCCATAGGACACCGCTGATCATGTCCCCATGTCCACCCAGGTTATGGTGGGCTGGGCCTGTCCATTGAGGGCCCCAGCAAGGTGGACATTAACTGTGAGGACATGGAGGATGGCACCTGCAAAGTCACCTACTGCCCCACTGAGCCTGGCAACTACATCATCAACATCAAGTTTGCTGACAAACACGTCCCAGGTGGGGCTGGGGGAAATATGGGGGACAGAGGGTTGTGGTGGGGAGGGGTGCTAGGACCCCCAGGGGGTGACTGAGGTAACCGTGTCCCACAGGGAGCCCCTTCACGGTGAAGGTGACGGGTGAGGGGCGGATGAAGGAGAGCATCACGCGCCGGCGGCAGGCGCCCTCCATCGCCACTGTTGGCAGCACCTGCGACCTCAACCTTAAGATCCCAGGTAGGGTTGGCCTTCCTTCTCCTTCTCCTCCTCCTTCTCCTCCTCCTACCCCCTCCTCCTCCCACCCTCCCTCCTTCTCCTCCTCCTTCTCCTCCTCTTTTCCTCCTCTTCCTCTTCCTTCTCCTCTTCTCATCTTTCATTCTCCATTATCCTCCTCTTCATGCTCCATCATCCTCCTCTCTTCCTCCTCTTCTTCTCCCTTCTCCATCCTAATCTTCCTCCTCCTGCTCTGTGGGCCATGGGGATGGAGACACATCTCAGCCACTCCACCTCTGATTTCTTCTTTCTTCCTCTTTCTCTCCCCTCTGTGTGTCTGTGTCCATGTCTGTGTCCCCCTGTGTGCCTGTGCCTGTCCTTGCATCCCACTGTGCATGCCGCCCCACACTGATACCTCCATCCATGTCTGTGTGTCCATTTGCACCTATCCACGTGTCCATCTCTGGCTTCATCCACCCTTGGCTCCACCCCTCCCTGCACCATTCTCTACTTCCCACCCTGTGACCACCCATGTCTCCACCCATCATGATTCCATCGTCCCTGTGTCCATCCTTGTCTCCGTCCCTCCGTGTCTCCACTCATGCACGTCTCCTCCCATCACTACATCCATCCCTCTGTCCGTTCATCCCCATGTCTCTCCATATCCTCCTGCATCCCCGTCACCCCTCTGTGCACCCTTCCGTTCCCCCTCCGTGCTCACATCCCGTGGTCCCCACGTGTCCCCACGTGTCTGCACTGTCCCTGTGTGTCCCGCGGGGCGTTCCCCAGGGAACTGGTTCCAGATGGTGTCGGCGCAGGAGCGGCTGACGCGCACGTTCACACGCAGCAGCCACACATACACACGCACGGAGCGCACCGAGATCAGCAAGACGCGCGGCGGCGAGACCACGCGCGAGGTGCACGTGGAGGAATCGACCCGCGTGGGCGGCGCCTTCCCCCGCGCGCCCCCGGAGCCCTTCGGGGCCTTCGGGGCCTTCGGGACCCGCGAGGGCATCGGCGCCTTCGCAGCCCCTGCGCGCGCACACGAGGGTGCGTCCTGCCCCGGGCTCCTTCCTTTGGGGGTGCAGCAAAGTGGGACTGCACAGGGGCCGCGTGTGCATGAGGGGCAAGGGCACACCTGGGCTGGGTGTGCAGGGCACTGCGCTTGCACCAGGGGCGGGTGGGCACGAGGGGAGTGTGAGTGCAGGGAAGTGTGTTTGCACAAGGGCTGGGTGCATTGGAGCACCAGTGTGTGTTTGCACAGAGCTGTGCCTGCACAAGGGCTGGGTGCATTGGAGCATCAGTGTGTGTTTGCACAGAGCTGTGCCTGCACAAGGGCTGGGTGCATTGGAGCACCAGTGTGTGTTTGCACAGAGCTGTGCCTGCACAAGGGCTGGGTGCACGTGAGGCCCGGGGTGTGTGCTTGCACGAGGGCTGGGTGTGCAGGGCAGTGGGCTTGCATGAGCGCTGGGCACACTTGCCACAGGAGTGCCCTTGCACACAGCTGTGTGTGCTCACACAAGGGCCCACCTGTGTGTACCCAGGACACACCTGGGACAGACTCCCTGGCACACGCATGGGGGCTGCTGTGCTGATGGGGGTACCCTTTACACGGGATGTGTGCAGAGGAGGGGGAAACTCTGGCTCTTTGCACACGCAGGTGCACACCTGCTTACGGGGTGTGTGTGCTCAGCCCAGAGGGCTGTGGGTCCCCTCGTCACGGGTGTGCAGTCCCTCAAGGGCATGTGCATGTGTGTGCACACGTGTGTGTGAATGTGTGTGTGTGTGTGTGTACACTGGCAAGTGCACGTGTCCTGTGCATGAGGGGGTGCACTTGCAGGGTGGGGTGCACCCAATGGGGGGTGTACGTGGGCTCTGTGGGTGTTGTGATATCAGGGCACACTGCTGGCAGGGTGATGGGATGGCAGTGACAAGGGTGCCCTGGTGGGGTAGCAGGGTGTTAGTGTGCCAGGGAGCCCCTGGGATGATGGTGAGAAGGTAATGGGGCAATGGGGTGCCCCAGTGCCCTGGTATCAGACTGACAGGATGTTGGGGTGACAGGATGACACCGGGCCCCTGTGACAGGATGCAGGGGTGCTGTGGTGCCAGGGTGATGGCTTGATGGGGTGACAGGGTGTCCCAGTGACAGGTGCTGGGGTGCCATAGTGGCGCAGTGGTACTGTGACAACAATGGGGTGATGTTGGGGTGCCCAGGTGCCTGCAGGGTGACATGGTGTGTGCCTGCAGGTGAGACGATAGCACAGGAGCTGGGATGCCATAGCAGTGGGGTGTTGGGGTGCCGCTGTGTTGGGGTGCCCAGGGTGACGTGGTGTGTGCCTGCAGGCGAGGTGTTGGCGCAGGAGCTGGGATGCCATAGCGGTGGGGTGTTGGGGTGGCACTGTGTTGGGGTGCCCAGGGTGACATGGTGCATGCCTGCAGGCAAGGCGATGGTGCAGGAGCTGGGATGCCATAGCAGTGGGGTGTTGGGGTGGCACTGTGTTGGGGTGCCCAGGGTGACGTGGTGCATGCCTGCAGGCAAGGCGATGGTGCAGGAGCTGGGATGCCATAGCGGTGGGGTGTTGGGGTGGCGCTGGGGTGCCGATGGTTTTGGGTGCCCAGGGTGACGCGGTGTGTGCCCACAGGCGAGGCGTCGGCGCAGGAGCTGTCGGCACAGGTGCTGAGCCCGTCGGGGCAGCGGCGCGAGGCCGAGGTGGTGCCGGGGGCCGCGGGGGTGTACAGCGTGCGCTTCGTGCCCCAGGAGACGGGCGCCCACACCGTCAGCGTCAAGTTCCGGGGGCAGCACGTGCCCGGGAGCCCCTTCCAGTTCACCGTGGGGCCCCTGGGCGAGGGCGGCGCCCACAAGGTGCGCGCGGGGGGCACCGGGCTGCAGCGCGCTGTGGCCGGCACGCCAGGTACGGGGGGCTGCCAGCTATGGGGGGCGATGGGGGCTCTGGGGGGTGATGGGTGTGTGGGTGTGGTGAGGATGTGGGGGCAAGGAGGGAGGGGTGCTCTTGGCGGGATGTGTGTGAGGCCTGGGGGTGTGCTGTTGGGGGTGTGGGTGGCTATGGGGGGGTAGGTGCTGTGTGTGTGTGTGGGGTGTTGGTGAAATTTGGGGGCTCTGGGTGCGGTGATGAGGGATTTGGGTACAGCTGGGTGCGAGGGCAATGGGGGGTGTCATAGGTGCTCTGTGTTCCGTGGGTGGGATGTGGGTTCTTTGGGGGGGTCTGGGTGCCATGGGGAGGTGGGTGCAGGTCTATGCTGGGTGTCACCATCCTGGGGTGCCACTAAGGGCCACGGTGACCCCCGTGACCCCCCCCAGCTGAGTTCAGCATCTGGACGCGTGAGGCGGGCGCGGGGGGACTCTCCATTGCTGTCGAGGGGCCCAGCAAGGCTGAGATCTCCTTTGAGGACCGCAAGGACGGCTCCTGTGGCGTCTCCTACCTGGTGCAGGAGCCAGGTGAGGGGGGACTGCACCCCAACACCCCCAACCACCCTACCCACCCCTAACATCCCGCAGGGTGCTCAGCCTGGGGCTGGGGCCACAGGACCCTCATATGAGGAGGAACCCACATGCAAATGAATCCCCAGTTAAGGGTGTCCCCCCAGGAGGATGTCCCCAAATAAAGGTGTCTCTCTGCACAGGTGTCTCCGTGGGAGGGTATCTCTGTGCATGGGTGTCCCCACATAACAGTGTTCCCAAGGGAAGGTGTCCCTTTGTGGGGGCTCCCTGCCTGACTGTTCCCTGTCCCCCAGGTGACTACGAGGTGTCCATCAAGTTCAACGAGGAGCACATCCCTGACAGCCCCTTCATTGTCCCTGTCGCCTCCCACTCCGATGATGCCCGACGCCTCACTGTCACCAGCCTGCAGGTACAGCAGGGGACAGCCCCTGTGAAACACTGGGGCACCCCTGGGCTCACATGCCACAGGATGCCCTCTGGGTCCCCAGGTCACTCTTGGGCTGCTCTGAGCCCCTATTGCACTCTTGGGATACCCCCTGTGTGCCATGATTGGATTTCCTGTGGCACCCTTGGACCCTCTGGGGCCATCTCTCCCTCCCTCATGTAATTCTTGGGGCCACCTCTCTCTCCCTCCCGTCACCCCTAGACCACATTTATGTCCCTCTATGCCAACCTTGGGACCCTCTCTGGTGCCAGTCTCACGTCCCTTGTGTCACATTGCACCCCTGTGTCACCCTTGGGCCCCGTGGTGTTCCCCCTGCCCCACTGCCCCCCGTCATGTTCCCTCATTCCCTGGGGTGAACCAGCTGGCATCATTCACGATGTCCCCCCCGTCCCCCCCGTCCCTGATGCCACTGTGGTGTCCCCACAGGAGACAGTGGCAGTGAACCAGCCAGCGTCCTTCGCGGTGCAGCTGAACGGGGCGCGCGGCGTCATCGACGCCAAGGTGCACACGCCTGCAGGGGTGGTGGAGGAGTGCTACGTGTCCGAGCTGGACAGCGGTGAGGGGACACCCTGGGGACACCGCGGGGACACCGTGGGGACACTGCGGGGACAGGGGGCTTGAGAGCAGTCTGCAGATGTGGGGTTGTGGGCACAGGGTGCAGGACACGGGGACATGTGATGTGGGGACATGGGGCTTGAGAGCATGGGGGCATGGGGTATGGGGACAGAGTGACACAGGGACACGGGGACACAGGACATGGTGATGTGATGGCATCCCCAAGACTGTTACACACTGGGGTTTTTGTGTGGGGTGTGGAGATACAGGGATGTGGGGACATGGGACACAGGGGTATGGGGACATGGGTGTGGAGATACAGAGATGTGGGGACACAGGGACACGGGGGTGTAGGGATGTGTCTGTGTCCCCTGATATGCACTGGGGTTCCTGCTGTGCAAGAACAGGGGTGTGGGGATGTGGGGACATGGGGGTGTAGGGACACAGGGGACACAGGGACATGGGGGCATAGGGATGTGGGGACACAAGGACACGGGGGTATGGGGACATGGGGACACAGGGACGTGGGGGTATAGGGATGTGGGGACACAGGGACACAGGGGTGTGGGGACACGGGGACACAGGGACACGGTGACACGTCTGTGTCCCCCAGACCGGTACGCCCTGGGGTTCCTGCCACGTGAGAACGGAGTGCACTCCATCGACCTGCGCTTCAATGGGCGCCACGTGCCCGGGAGCCCCTTCAACATCCGTGTGGGCGAGCAGAGCCAGGCCGGGGACCCTGGGCTCGTCACTGCCTTCGGGCCAGGCCTCGAGGGTGGCCGCACAGGTGACGCTGCTGTGGAGACAGGGACGGGGCTGTAGGAGGGGGGCGGGGACAGACACGGCTGTGAAATGGTGATGGGGACAGAGCCACGATGGAGATGTGGCCATGGCATTGCCATGATGGGAACTTGGCCGTGGGCGATGACCACAACGGTGTCCTGGTGGTCCCCCATGATGCCATCCCCATGTCCATCTCCCAGGGGTGCCCTCAGAGTTCCTGGTGAAGACAGCCAATGCAGGGGCAGGAGCACTGGCTGTCACCATTGATGGCCCCTCCAAAGTGGAGCTGGACTGTACTGAGGTCCCCGAGGGCCACCGCGTCACCTACACCCCGATGGCCCCTGGCAACTACCTCATCTCCATCAAGTATGGGGGCCCCCACCACATCGTGGGGAGCCCTTTCAAGGCCAAGGTCACTGGTATGAACAGGGGGGACATGGGGATGGGAGGGGACATGGGTATTGGGAGGGACGTGGGGACAGAGAGGAACATGGAACTAGTGGGGACACAGGAACTGAGGGGAACATGGGGACACTGGGGCCACATCACGGGCAGCCCCTTCAAGGCCAAGATCACTGGTACAGATGGGGTGGGGGCAGACACGGGGATGGAAGAGGGAGACTGGGGGAGGAGAACACGGGAGTCCCCCGTGTGGGGTGACAAGGGTCAATGATGGCCATGATGGAGAGTTGCAGGAGGGCCACCCTGCAGGAGCCCCAGAGGGAGTCCTGGGGGTGACGTGGTGTAGGAGCCCCAGGATGACAGGATGGGGGTCCCAGGGGGAGGGGGTTGTCCCCAAAAGATGTCCCCCAGCATGGTGTGATGGGGGTGTCCCATGGTGGGGGCTGACCGTGTCCCCCGATACTGCCCAGGCCCACGGCTGTCAGGCGGGCACAGTCTGCACGAGACCTCGACAGTGCTGGTGGAGCCGGTGGTGAGGGCGGGCTCGCGGGGCCCCCCCGCCTTTGGGGGGGTCACCAAGGCCCCGTCAGATGCTGGGCAGGTGGTGGCCCGGGGGCCAGGGCTGGCAGCCGCCCGCCTGGGCCACAAGAACCACTTCACCGTGGACTGCAGCAAGGCCGGTGAGGGCACTGGGGGCCCTGGGGCTGGGGCGGCTGGGAGGGGCCATGGGGCTGGAAGGGCAGATGGGGGCTCAGCAGGCGCTCCAGGGGCACCAGGGAGTCCTGTGAGGGCTTGGAGGAGAGGTGGGGGGGTCTGTGGGGTGTTCAGGGAATTCTGGGGAGTCTGCAGAAAGGATGGGGTGGCTTAAAGGTGAGCCTGGGGGCCCTGGGAGGGCCTGGGGTGGGTGAGTGGGGGAGTCTGGTGGAGGGTCTGGGATGCAGGGGGGAAGTTTGGGGGGACCCTGGGGTCTCGAGCTCAGGGTTCACCCTGCCCGTGTCCCCCCAGGCACAAACATGCTGCTGGTGGGGGTGCACGGCCCCAAGGCGCCGTGTGAGGAGGTGCACGTGAAGCACGAGGGGAACCGCGTGTACACGGTGACCTACAGTGTGCGGGAGCGCGGCGAGTACGTGCTGCTGCTGCGCTGGGGCGACCGCGACGTGCCGGGGAGCCCCTTCCGCGTCACCGCAGCCTGAGAGCCCCGGCGTGCGGGGCACGGGCCTGGCAATAAAGCACTGGGAGAGGAACGGGGTTCTGCCTGGTGACTGGGGACACGGCACGGGGGGGGCTGGGGACACGGCATGTGTGGGACTGGGGACATGGCACACGTGGGACTGGGGACACGGCACACATGGGGCTGGGGACATAGCACGCATGGGGACTGGGGACATGGCACGCCTGGGACTGGGGACATGGCACACGTGGGGCTGGGGACACAGCACACATGGGGACTGGGGACATGGCACGCCTGGGACTGGGGACACGGCACACATGGGGACTGGGGACACGCGGGGCTGGGGACATGGCAAACATGGGGACTGGGGACATGGCGTGCCCGGGGCTGGGAGCAGGCCCAGGCCACACGGGGAAGGATGCCAGGTTTAGGGGTGTCCTGAGCAAGACACCACAATTGTGGGGTGTGCAGAACAGCACAGCAGGGTTTGGGGTGGCCCTGGGTATCTGGGGCAGGATGGTGGGGCCCGGGGGGTCCAGAACAGGACATCGTGGTCCTGGGGGGTGGGGGGGATCCTGTGGGCTGCAGGATGGGATCATGAGGGCCCGGTGTGAGATGGTCGGGTCTGGAACAGAACACTGGAGGTGATGCCCGAGTCCTGAGGGGCTCCAAGGGGATTCCATGAAGGAACAGCGGTAGCCGGGGGGGTCCGGGGGTCCCGGCCAGCGTGGTCCGGGGTGCCTGCGGGGCCCGTGCCGTCTAGTAGAGGGCGCTGTGCAAGAGAGCGCCCCGCGTCCTCTCAAGGACACGACACACCGCGCATGCGTCCGGCGCGGGGCGGGGCCGGCGGTAGGGGTGGGGCCAGAACGCGGAGGGGCTGGGCCAGTAGGGGCGCGGGTCCTCCTCCGGCGATGGGCGGGGCCTCCCCGGCGGTGGGCGGGGCCGGGTCACGTTGCCGGGCAGCAGCGGGCGGGGCGCTCCGGGAGCCGCGCCGGCGGAACCCGGAAGCGGCGGCGGGTTCCGGTCGGTGCCGGCCGGTCCCGATCCCCACAGCCGCTCCCGCCGGCGCATCCCCACCCGCCGGCTCCCGGCAGCCGCTCTCCCACGGTCCGTGTCCCGGCGCATTCCGTTCCCAGCGGGCCCCGGGCATGGCGGGCCGAGGGAAGCTGATCGCGGTGATGGGCGACGAGGACACGGTGACCGGGTTTCTGCTGGGCGGCATCGGGGAGCTGGACAAGCACCGGCGGCCCAACTTCCTGGTGGTGGAGAAGGAAACAAGCCTGGCGGAGATCGAGGAGACGTTCCGGTGTGTGTGGGGGAAAGGCGGCCCTGGGGGGGCCGGGGATGTCGGTAATGTTCGGGGTGCCGAGGGGGGCCAGGGGTGTCGGTAATGTTCGGGGTGCCGGCAGGGTCAGTACGGTTCGGGGTGCCTGAGGGCTCCCTGCGGTGCCCGTGCGAGCCCACAGTGGGGTCTCCGAGGGGGATCCAGCCAGGCTCTGGGCTCCGGGGGCTCGCAGAGCTCCG
Source organism: Loriotus luctuosus (assembly GCA_035582745.1). NCBI lineage: Eukaryota > Metazoa > Chordata > Aves > Passeriformes > Thraupidae > Loriotus > Loriotus luctuosus. The sequence continues at coordinate 97,197 of JAWWEY010000055.1, read as the reverse complement.
GCAGGGGAGGGAGAGGGCCGGCAGGAGTCTGGGCTCACGGTGCCCGGAGCGCTCAGGGGCCCGAGCAGCGTGTCCCGCCCGGCTGGGCCGCGCACGGCGGGCGCTCCGTGCCCTCACTCTCCCTTTTTCCCCTTGGCAGGGGTTTCCTGGCGCGGGAGGACGTGGGCATGATCCTGATCTCGCAGGCGCTGGCGGAGCAGATCCGGCCGGCGGTCGCAGCCCATGCCCGGGCGCTGCCCGCGGTGCTCGAGATCCCCTCCAAGGACCACCCCTACGACCCGGCCCGGGACTCGGTGCTGCGCCGCGCCCGGGGGCTCTTCGCACCCGATGAGCTGCGATAGAGCCCCCCAGGACCCCCACCCCTCTCCCTACTCCCCAACTCCCCCTCTAAGCTCCCCCAAACAGTTCCCCCAGTACCCCCCGTGTGTGCAAGCCCCCGTGGCATGCCCAAGCTGTCCCCTGCACCCGTGGCCTCTTTGCACCCAGCCACAGGTGACTGCCACCCCCAGTACCTTCTCAGCACCCCCAAAAGGTCCTTCACCACTCCCCCAGCTTCTTCACTCTCCACGACCTGTGGTAGCTCTCCCTGGTACCCCAAAACAGCCCCTGGCACCCTCTGGGGTCACAAGCCAGGCCTGGGGGTCTCCATCCCAGGGAAGCCCACCCAGGGGCCCCCAGCCCACCTCGGACAGTTGTACCCCATGCCTGGGGGTCCCCAGCCCATCCCAGGGTGTTTCTGGGGGTGCTGGGGGGCTGTGGTTGCCCCATGGGTCTGAGGGTGGCACAGGGAACCTGGCGTGCCTCTGAGGGTGCCTGGGGCTGCCACGGGGGCCCTGAGGGTGACCCGTGACTATGTCTCAGCCATGTCCCGTGATGGGGAAGTGCCACCACCGTATCCTGCTGAATCCTGCCAGGTCCTGCCTGTAGGCAGGGAGGGACGCCGTGGGGGAGGAAAGGAACACCCCAAGGACACTGGGAGTTGTCACTGTGACCTTGTCACCGTTCCCCCAGCTCCTCCCCAGTCTCCCCAGCCCCAGCAGAACCTGGGGGGAAGGTTATTTATTGTCCTCCCCCAGTGCCCAAATGTCATTTGTGTCCCCCGTGTGTCTCCCTGACAGTGTCCCCAACATGTGCTGACACCACTCACTGTCTGCTCTGCTCTGCTCTGTGGGGTGCTGTGAGGGATGGGGACGGGGGGACGTGGCACAGGGACAGAGCCGTGGAGGGCTCAGGGCGCCCCACAGCCCCCACCCTCGGGGGGACAGCAGGGGTGAGCCCCCCGCGCCCCACAGGGCCTGAGGGCATTGGTCTGAGGGCCTGGGAGCCCCGTGCAGCCAGGCCTGCCCCCATGTTTGTGTTCCCACCTCCTGAGCAGCCCCTGCAGGCAGGGGTGGCACCTGGAGGGCGCTGAGGGGAACCCACATCTCTGGGGCCCGGGGCAGTGGCCGTGCTGGGGACGTGCACTGGGGAGTGGCAGGGGTGGGCACAGACACAGTTGTCACAGATGTCCTACACACACACAAGAGCCACGCACAGGTGTCACACACATACCACAAATACACATTTATGGCACGCGGAATCCCAGAACAGTGTGAGGGGGAAGGGCCCTCTGGTGATGCCCCAGCTCAGCTCCTGCCCAGGCAGGGTCGCCTGGAGCAGGTGACACTTGTCCAGGTGGGGTAGGATGTCTCCGTGGAGGGACACCCCTCACCCTCCTGGGCAGCTGTCCCAGGGCTGTTTCCATGGTGGAGGGTGGTTGTGCCTCATGCTGAGCTGGGGCAGTTGGAGCCCAGGGCTGGCTCCTCATCCCTTCGGGGCTGGGCCTGGCACCATCCTCGTAACCTGGGGAGGTCTGGGCTTGGCGGGATCCCCCCCTCAGATGTTTGCATGGATTGCTGCAATCCCCTCAGGTGAGGGATTAGTGTGGACATGTGAGCAGCAGTCCAAAGCTCCACGTGGACTCGGGAGCCCTGGCAACCCGTCAGGCACAGAGGGGGAGATCAAAGTGGCTCCAGGCTGGGCAGGTGACCCAGAGTGGTGACTGCGGCAGGCAAATGGACGTGGAGCAGCAGGACATGGTGTGGTGGCCGCTCAAGCAGCAGGATTTGTAGGAGGGCACAGCCACCCTCCTGACCCTTGAGGTGTGCTCCTCTCAGGTGGGGATTATTTTTTTCACTTGTCCAACTTGATTAGACCCAGCAGTAGTTCACACACTGACAAAAGCCATTGCTGGCAGGGGTGGGGAGAAGCAGACAGAGCTCCCCAAGAAACACTGGGCTGCAGGGGGTGTCTGAGCCTACTGTTACTGCTGGAGCGCAGTGGAACAGCACTGCATGTGGTGTGAACAGGTGGGGGATCTCACAGAGGAGGTGGAGAGGCTGAGGATTATCAAGGAGTGCCAAGAGAAACAGACTGGTGGAGTTGCACCTTCCATCCAGGAGAGAAATGCAGTGCATGAAAGCCCAGCAAGAGTCAGGGTAGCCCTGACCCTCTTGCCATCAGGCAGGAGGAGAACATAAAAGGGGTGAATGGAAACAGGTCCCTGCTTAGGGAGGCAGCAGAATCCCCCCCTGACTTCCCTTGCCTTCCCAGGTGCCCTTACAGAACCAATACGAGGTCCTGGAATTTCAGGGTCAGACAGTGGAAAGTTGAGAAGCAAGTCTCCTTGGTGGATCTCCCAGATCAGTCAGTCAGACAGATCACAACTACAGTTATTAAGGAAAAAAGGAAGAGCAGTTGTAGTGTGTGATTCACTTCTGAGGAGGGCTGAGGAGCCTGTGTTCCAACCAGACCCATCCCACAGAGAAGTCTGCTGCCTCCCTGAGGCCCAGGCAAGGGACATTGCTGAGAGACTCCCTGTGCTAATTCAGCCCACCAGCTGCTGCCCACTGCTCATTGTCCTGATGAGAGAAGTACCAGGGTAGCAAAAAAGGACTTCAGGGCCCTGGGTTGCCTGGTTGAAGGGACAAGAGCACAAGGTACAAGAGGTAGTGGTCTTGATTCCTTCGGTAGTAGGGATGAATGCCAAAATGAACAGGGAAACCTATGGGATCAAAAAGTAGCCTAAAGACTGGTGCCATTGGTGGAATTTTGGGTTTTTTGAACATGAGGTAGTTTGTATAGCACCAGGCTGGAGATAGATGCGTTCACCTCTAGAAGAGGCAAAAGGGTTCCAACCTGTGGATTGGCAGGGCTGATTGAGAGGGCTTTAAACTAGATTTGAAGGGAGAGGGGGATGAGAGCACACTCACTAGAAATGAAGCTGGGGGCAGCAGGCCAGTGCTGGGGAGAAATTGATAGCACACCTAAAGTGCATCTGTGTCGCTGTTGAGGCAGTCACAACACAAATCAGAGACCACCAGCAGTCTCAGATGGCAACTCTTTATTATTGAACATGGCTGACCTTCTATACACTTTCCAATTGTTTATGCTTCTTCTACCCTAACTATTGGCCACAATGAGTCAACATAACGCTATTGGTGAAAAGTTACGCTGACTTCAACTAACTTTCTAAAAATACTTTGTCCAGCTGCAAAGTTCTCTTGTCTTTCTTCAATTCCTCACTTCTCTCGGTCTCCTTGGTTACAGCCTTGGAGAGAGCTCCTTATCAGCTTCTTCTTGCTTTTCAGCTTCTTCTCGCTCCTTTAGCTAACAGGCCCGCTGTAAGCCCCTTCCACACATCTACACCAATGCAGCAGTGTGGGCACCACAGGAGGAGCTGGAGGCCGTGGTGCAGCAGCAAAGCTCTGATGTAGTTGCTGTCATGGAACTGTGACGACTCCATGACTGGAATGCTGCAATGGATGACTCCAAGCTCTTTAGAAGGGACAGGCGAGGCAGGAGAGGTGCTGTGATGACTCTGTACCCTAGGGAAGGTTTTGGCTGTCTGGAGTTTAGTAATGAAAAGGATGAATGGTCGTGGTGAAAATCAAGGGGAAGGCTGGCAAGGCAGATATCCTGGTGGGGGTGTGTTCTAGACCTCCCAACCAGGATGAAGAGGCAGATGAATTATTCTATAAAGTGCTGGCTGATGTTTAGGGGTTGCCAGCCCTTGTTTTTGTGGAGGTCTTTAACCTGCTGGATGTCTGCTGGAAGCAGCACAGTGGAGAGGACAGTCTGAGAGGCTCCTGGAATGTGTGGAAGAGAACTTCTGGCTCAGTAGCTGAGCAGCCCACCAAGGGTGGGGCCCCCCTGGACCTGCTGCTTGCAGACTGAGAGGGGCTGCTGGAAAATGTGGTGGTCAGAGCCATCTTGGGCACAGCAACCCTGAAATGAAGGAGTTTTCAGTCCTTGGAGAAGTAACAAGGTGCGTCAACAAAACCTCTGCACTGTCAGAGGGTGAATTTCAGCCAGTTTGGGACACTGACTGGGACAGTCCCTTGGGAAGCAGCCCTTAAAAACAAAGGGTCCCAGGAAGCCTGGGCGTACATCAAGAAGGAAACCTTTAAGGTGCAGGAGCAGCCTGTCCCTATGTGCCTACAAATGAGCTGGTGGGGAAGAAGTGATTGTCCCCCTGAACTTGGCATTGGTGACGGTGCATCTCAAGTCCTGTGTCCAGTTCTGAGCTCCTCAGTTCAAGAAGGACATTGAGGGGCTGGAGTGTGTCCAGAGAAGGCAACATAGCTGGGGATGGCCTAGAGGGTGAATCCTCTGAGGAGCAGCAGAGGGAGCTGGAGAGGGTCAGCCTGCAGCGGCCTCAAGTTATGCCAGCAGAGGTTCAGGGTGGACTTCAAGAAAAATTTCTTCATGGACAGGTGGTCAGGCATTGGAAGGGGCTATCCCATGGAGTCCCAGTCCCTGGAGGTGTCCACGAAATTATGGAGGAAAAAATGTAAATCTTCATTTCTCGAGGTATTTAATCAAAGTCAGATGCCTTTCTGAAATGGATGCAAATAAACATTTGTAAAAGGTGAATGTAGGTGAACTAGCAGAGCACTGCTGTTTTACAGTAGGGATCACCACATTTAAAATATTCATTCAGGGTAGGAAGAAGGGTTG
>JAWWEY010000055.1:73533-88991 GCA_035582745.1 Loriotus luctuosus | reverse complement strand
CAAGGAGGAATGGATTAAATCTAGAGGAGGGGAGATGGGGATGAGGTGCTGGGAAGGAGTTTTTACTCAGGGGGTGGGGAGGCCCTGGCACAGGGTGCCTGCAGAAGCTGTGGCAGCTCCTGGATCCCTGGAAGTGTCTAAGGCCAGGCTGGACAGGACTTGGAGCAACCTGAAATAGTGGAAGTTGTCCCTGTCCATGGCAGGGGGTGGAATGAGGTGACCTTGTGACCTTTAAGGTCCCTTTCTAACCAAACCATTCCATGTTTTCATGACTATTTTAAGACTGTGTGTGTGTATCCAGCCCTCTGGAATGTAGCATCTTGTGCACACACACACACACAGACAAGAGCCATGGCCACATCCAACAAACTGGGACAGAACCAGCCCCTGGTGTGAGCCCACCTGTGTCAGCTGTGTGGACTGGGAAGGAGAAGCCTCCTGTGCTCAGCAGCCCCTGGGATCTGGCTGTTCTGGGGCAGAACGGGGGCAGCAGCCCAGGGATGGCAGCAGAGGCCATGGGTGGACTGAGGCAGCACTGGCTCAGCTGGAAGCAGGCTGGGCTGGCCTGTAGCCTTGAACAACCTGGGACCTGCCTCCTTACAGCAGCAGTGTGGGAAGGATGCCATCATAGCTTTGTAAAAATATCCTTTAGTGTTTGCTCTCTGCAGCAGGTAGCACTGCAGCGCCTGGGCAGGATCCCTCCTGCAGGTCCAGGATGGCTCACTTCTCCTAGGCAGCTCTGTCCTGAAGGAGCAGTAGGAACAAGCCACCATCCATGTGGAATCATGTGGATCCTCCCATTCCTCTCCTGAGCGAAAAGTGCAGCAGCGAGGGCCGAGCCAATGAAGATCCTGCCCAGGTAGGCTCCCACGAGAAGGGAAGAGGCCCAGCTGCCCATCACCACAGCTCTAGGGCATGAGAAGCATCACTGTCCCCCATGCAGGTCCCAGAAGTCCACAGCCAAGGGGAAAACAGGCTCAGGGTCCAGGCCTAGGCAGATGAGGGCTCCTCTTCAGTGCAGCTCTTCTCTTTGTCTGGCAAATCCTTGCTTGTGTTCTGCAGGTCAAAGCTCTGGAAAGGAGCAGGACAAGGAACTGCTGAGAAAAGACACAGACTGCAACAACTGTATCTGCTGTGGCTCTTTTAGACTCTGCCTAGGGCAGTGAGAGCTCTCGGGAGGGTTCCCACTTCTCCCCTCCCAGCCCAGACTGAGCAGCACACAAAGGCCAGCAGAGGGCAAAGCTTCCCGTACTGCAGTTTCCCCCCTTTGCCACAGGGGAAAAAGAGCAGAACTGCTCAGGCTGAGCAGGGACAGAGCCTTCCCTACCTCCAGCTCCCGCAAGACCTCGTCCATGAAGTCTCCCGAGTGCTGCTTGTAAGCCACGGCCAGTCTGATGGCGTCGTTGAAGAGCTGGTGGGAAGGATAAGGCTGTCACTCACAGGATGGGGCAAACGGGCATTGGGTTTCTGTAGCAGATGGAGACTGTTCCCACATCCCAGGGGGAAAAAACCCTCTGCAGCTCTCCATAGCCACTCACATGGAGCTGAAATGATAGAGCATTTCCTGCTCTCTGTGCCCACAGCAGCCCCCATGTCCCCGGGCTGCCAAGGAGCCATGGACACCAAGCCCAGCAGTCAAACGCCCATCTCACCTTCACCACGTTGGTGCCATCAGCAGCAGACACAAAGTAAAAGGGCAAACTGAACTTCCGGGCAAAATTGAAGCTTTTCTGGGTCACCTTCATATCGGCTGAGGCAGACAAAGAAGACATGGTCAGTCAGACATGGCAGGAGGTGCAGAAGGTGGTGTCTTCTGTGTGACACATCAACCCCTGCTGAGCCAGACGAGCCACAGCCCTGTGACAGCAATCACCAGGGCTGGCTGGCATTGCTCATGGGAGGGAACATTCCAGCATCCTGCAGAGCCAGGTGAACAGTTCTGTCAGCAGCTACATTGAGACACTTCAGCACAGAGGAGTCTGTGTAGGCTGAAGGAGCACCAAGGCCATCCCTGACTGATCCAGGGAAGCCACAGAACAGCTCTGGCTTCCTTTCGCTGCCATTTTTGACCAGGTGCTACTCCAATCACTTTTGGGCTCTTGATGGATAGAATACGCAGTGTGATAAGGACAGAACTAGAAGAAAAACACTTGAATAAAACTGAAATGGATGAAATTTGCACTTTTAATTGCTGCTGACGCAGCACAAGCACCTGTAAGACAGCAGCTGAGGTCAGCACAGGACCCAGCCCTGGGGGACTGAGGAAATCCTCTGGACCCAACAGACGAGGGACACTGGTTCTCAGTAAGGACAGGACTGAATCCCAGCACGACCCTGGCAAGCTGGGAGCAGAAGGCACACTCACCATCAATCTTGTTGGCCACTACGATGCACGGAATCTCTGGGCGGAATTCCCTCAGCTCCTTGTACCAGCTGTTCAGGTTCTTGTAGGTGACCTTCCGCTGCACATCAAACACCTTCCAAGAGAGAACCACCTATCCCGGGGCCAGCCCAGCACTGACTGACCCAGGACAGCTCTGACCAACACAAGGACACAATCCAGAATGTTCCCGGGAACACAAGACAATGGGAACTGGGCGTTAATAGAAAGGGTGAGAGAGAAAGGGACAGTATTGCCAAGCCCAGTCAGCAGGAAACAGCCCCTCGATGTCCTTTACACTGTCCTGTGTCCTGTGCAAGTCCCTGCCACTCACACAGGGAGCTGGTACTGGGAACAGGATCAGACAGGGCCTCCTCTGTTCTGACAACTAAACCACCAATGAAAATCACTGGTGGAACAGCGGAAAGTGAGAGTGACAGGACAAACCAGGAGATCTGAGCAGGACAGGAACCAACAAAACTGGCAACAGGGGCAAACATGAGGACATTGAGAAGACAGCAGAGCCAGGGGATAGAGGAAAAGGGTTACCAGGAGAGACAGACCAGAGCTAACCAGGTCCATCTACAGGGGGTTTATCTGGTGAGAGAAAGAAAGAACAATCTAGGAAAGATTTTTAAACCACTGGAAGAGACAAGGAACACATGGCAGTGTAACCACCAAAGTAACACAAAGGCCAAGTGTGCCTGAGACCATTGTGCACCCAGGTCCCACGGGTGCAGCTGAGACCCCTCACCATGATGCAGGCATGGGCCTGGTGGTAGTAGGAGGCGTGCATGCTCCGGAACCGCTCCTGGCCCGCTGTGTCCCAGAAGTCTGTAACACAAAAACAGCTCACAGTGACACAACTCACCGAGCTCTGCTCTTCTCACAGCTTACACCCAGGAGGCAAAGCATAGCCCACCTGCTCAGAGGCACTAACTGAGCTTCACCTCACCAATCTGAAATGCCTCAGGGTTAAGAAATTGTGCCAAACTGGGACCTTTCTTCACTGGGCTCAGCTGTGGGCTGTGCTGGCACTGGCCAACACCAGTGACACGAGTTGTGTGGGACAGCAGGACCAAGACAGGCAGAAGTGCACAGAGCAGTAGCACTCTGTCACTAGGGATGACAACGGGAAACTACCTAAAACTCCAGGAGCTGCTGGGCACTGCTGATTTCTGACCCAGCGATGGTCAGCTGGGGCCCTGCCGTGGGAAATGCTCCAGCTCCTCTCACACACATCTGACTCTGCTCTCCCAGGGGCAGGAATCACTCTGAAGTGCTGAAGGTAAGTCAGCCAGAGGCAAACAGGTCCCAGTCCTGTGTACACCAGATATCATGGGGCAAACCTGGACACGGCCGTGCCTTTAGCTGTTGGTGCAGCTCAGGTGGAGATCCCCTACCTCTCACGGGATTTGTAGGTTCATATCTGGCTCTGGTTTGCTGTATAAATTGGTACAGCTTCAGTTAAGAACCTCAGTGTAGTCACACCTCTTGTCAGCTGGACCCAAGCGTGGTGCTGTACCCAAAGCCAAATGAGCCATTTTCTTTAGGAATTCCTTTGCACTGATACTGTGACTGGACTCTGTGTCAGACCTACTGGACAGTGACTTTCTTAAACTGCCCAAAAACAGACAGGTCCCCACCAGACCACATTTGCATTCACCGTCTGTGTCACAACGAAGATGTTGAGCAGTGTCAGCCCCAGCCCCACTGAGCCATGACCAGCGACCATTCTTCATCCTCCGACTGTCCATCCAACCCCTGTCTCTCCAGCTCAGAGTCCAGGACATCGTGGGGACAGTGCCCTACACTCTGCCAAGCCCAGGGGGATGATGGCAGTCACTTTGCCCCATCCACCGATGTTGCAGCCCCGTCCCAGAAGGGCACCAGATTTGTCACGATGCTGTTGGCTATCAAAACACGATACCGAGACCCAGACGGAGGGGATCTGCCCTTCCGTTGCCTCTGCCATGGCACCCAACGTCCCCGGGCTGGCCCCACTCACCCACGCGGACCTCCTGCCCGTCCACGCGCGCGCGGTGCTGGTACAGCGTCAGGGCGAACGTGGAGAGCTGCTGCGGCTGGCTGCGGCGCGTTAAGGAGCCACCGAGAGGGGCAGAGCCGCTCCGCCGCCGTGCCCGCCCCGCTCCCCCGCCGCCAAGGATACAAGCCATCGAGCAGGAACCGCTCCAGCAGCCTGCCGAGAGAGCGAGCACGTGTCCCGGTGAGCCGCGGCCCCGCCACTGCGGCCCGGCTCCGCGGGACCCCCGCCCCGACCCGCGGGACGCCCGCGCCCCACGCACTTGGACTTGCCCACGGCGCTGTCGCCCAGGCAGATGATCTTCACCGTCTCCTCGGCGCCGGCCGGGGCCTCATCCCGGGCCCCATCCCGGGCCTCATCCCGGGCCCCGTCCGGGGCCTCCTCCCGCGCCGCGGCCCGGCCCTGTTCCTCCGCCGCCGTCGCCATGGCAGCGCCTGCGCGTCCCCGCTGCCGCGCGACGCGTCCCGGCCCCGCCCCCGCCCCAGGCCCCGCCCCATCCCGGCCCCGCCCCCGCCCCAGGCCCCGCCCCATCCCGGCCCCGCCCCCGCCCTCATCCCGCCCCATCCCGGCCCCGCCCCCGATCCCGTCCCCGGCCCGGCCATGGCGGCCCCCGCGCGGCGGCTGCAGCTGACGCTGGCGCTGCTCAAGCCGGACGCCGTGGCCCATCCGCTCGTGTGCGAGGTGAGAGCCGGGCCGGACCGGGCCGGGCCGGGCATGACACGGCACAGCACAGCACAGCAGGCCTCGCCACGACCGCCCCCAGCGCCGCCTCTTCCCGCAGGCCGTGCACGCCGCCATCCTCCGTCACCGGTTCCTCATCGTCCGCGCCAAGGAGGTGCGGTGCGGCGCGGAGCAGAGCCGCCGCTTCTACCGGGAGCACGCAGGTACGAGCGGGGCTCGGGGGGCCGGAGCGGGGTGCTGCCCCAGGCCGGTGCCGACTCGGTCCGTGTCTGTCCGCAGGGCGTTTCTTCTACCAGCGGCTGGTGGAGTTCATGGCCAGGTACGTGCCGTGACCCGTGTGCGGAGGGGCTCGCCGGCGTGTGCAGAGCTGGGAGGCTCTCGTAGCCTGCTGTGACAGCAGCGATACCTGGCGGGTGGCACCTCCGGAGGTGCTGGAGGGTATCATGCGGAGTAGGCCAGCAGTGCCAACGCCGTGGGCTTGGTGCCGCGCTGGGACCGTGCCCGTCCCCACGGCGTGGCAGGGCAGGCCAGGGCCCAGCGTGGCAGCCCGTGGCAGCTCTACTGTGCAGGTTTGTAAGGACGAATAACCTGTTTGTAATGAGCTCTTCGTAATCTTTTCTCCTGCTGTTCCCTGGCCCTTGCTGCAGTGGCCCCATGTGGGCTTACATCCTGGCCCATGAGAATGCTGTCCCTCTCTGGAGATCCCTGATGGGACCCACTAAAGTGTTCCAAGCCCGACACAGTGACCCAGACTCCATCCGAGGTGCCTACGGCCTTACGGACACCAGGAACACGACCCATGGCTCAGGTAGGCCTGGCATTCCTGGATGGTTCTTGGGGAGGCAGGAACGATGGTGCTTTGTCTGCCTTTGCTTTAGTTCTGGGGCTCCAAGTGAGCAATTTGTTCCCTTCTGCAGACCCCACGCACACCTGGCCAGGTGCAGCCTAGCCAGGCACCTTTGGAGTGCAGCACATGTTTGTGGTGGCAGACTGGCATCTCATTGCCTTTGCCTCTCTTTTGACAGACTCACCCGCCTCAGCCAGCAGAGAAATTGCCTTTTTCTTCCCCGAGTTCGACGAGCAGCGCTGGTACGAGCAGGAGGAGCCGCGGCTGCGGGGCGGGCAGCTGAACCACAGCGCCCAGGAGCGCCTGCTCGGGGCTCAGCCCGCACAGGTGACCCCAGTGACCGGGCAGGGGGTGCTGGGCTGGCCTGGCAGCCCTGTGGGCACTCTCCTGGGCAGCAGACACAGAGCTGTGCTGTGTGCCAGGGAGCATGGGAGGGGAGAGCAGCCTTGTGCTGCCTGGGGTCAGATTGTTGGTGTAACAGGCAGGTGCTGGGGGCTGTAGGAAGAGTTCCCTCAGCAGTGCTCATGCTGACAGTCTGGCTGTGCAGCTCACTGGCTCCCTGAGGTTTTTTTGGTGTGAACAGGACAGGTGAGTTGGTCAAGGGCCAGGTGAAGGATGGGTTGCTTGTTCCGGGTGGGATTGGCCTGGGTTTGCTGATGGGAAGCCTCAGATTCTCCCAGCTGGCTGTTCCCACAGTGCCTCAGGGAGAAAAGAGGGAAGAAGAATGTGAAGAAAGACATCATCAGCAGGGGAAGATGAACTGTCCTGTCCTTGCTCACCTGCAACTGGGCTGGGAAATGAGGAGCTTTGCCAATAGCTCTGCATGTGAGAGCACTTGGAGCCCTCAGTGTCCACGGCCTGACTGGGTGCCGGGGCAGTTCCGTGTCCCTGGGAAATGGGATGAACAAGGCCATGGAATTACCCAGATATGTGGTGGAACAATGACAGGGTGGTGCAGGAGGGCTTTGTTAGGAGGTGCAGAGCCAGGTCCTGGCGGCTGATTTGCGTTTCTCTCTGTGATGCTGTGTGAGATGTGTTCCTCAACGGGGTTTCAGTCCATTTATGCTGTCTTGCTATGGGCTCCTTGCAGTGCTGCCGTTTTTGTTGCAGTGCCCTGTTGGAATTTCCTTTGGGCAGTCCCAAGTGCTCGGGCTGGGGAAGGTGTGCTGTGCTGTGCTGGGGGCAGGAGAGCTGAGCTGAGATTCAGCAGAGCCCTGGCACATCACAGAGCCAGGGCAGGGACTCTCCAGGTGCTTCCAGAACCCCGTGAGCTGTTGGGCAGTGACTGACTGACTCTGTGGTGGAAAGCACGGCCCAGACTCGCCCAGCTCACGTGTTTGTGCTCCCTCCTCCTCCTGTCTGGGATCAAATGGTCCTTGTTCTGTTCCAGGTACAGATCCAGGGATCTGCAGGACACCACTGCTGTCCCTGTCCTCAGCAGTGTCCAGAGTGGATCTGCTCAGGATCCTGTGTGTCTTCACACAGGTCTGAGAGCTGTTGTCCCCAGCGCTGTTGATCCTTTATTGATATTTCGTCATGTTTTTTAATTGATTCCTGGAGATTTTGCTCAGATCTGCGTGTTTTTCTTTTAACTATTAAACTTTACTATTTTTCACCTTTCTTCTTTTATGTTGTGCTTTCCTTTTGGGATATTCCTTGGTAATATCATTAACTGATAATTCCTGGCTCACATTTGCCAGTTTTGAAGTTTTGGTCTTTTTCCTACTCGCTTGCAATGGTTACACTTGGGAAAAGGGCCCTTTTGAACATTGCCAGTGCAGAGAACTCTGCCAGCAGGATTGTCACAGTGACACCACCTCACAGCCACCGTGATTCAGGTACCTGCTGGGTGGCACCTTGGCATTGCCCTGGCCCTGAGGCTGTACCTGAGCACAGGTGCTCACACTGGGCAGCCCATTGCCCCACACAGAGGATTTATTGTGTGAATCTAAAGCTGTCCAGCAGACTTTATCAGAGACCTGAGGCTGAAGCACTTGGTGTTTGATGCAGGAGACAGTGTCAAAATTGATTTTTTCTCTCCAAGGAAGTCTCAAAAAATGTCACAGGTAACTCTGCTTGGAGGGCTCTTATCAAAGTGGGTTTGTTTGCTTTGGGGTTTTTTTTTTTCTCATTTTCTTTTCCTTGTAAATCCCCAGTAAGTGATTTTTTGCTTTTCCAGTGGTGCTTGCCCCATGGCTAGCAGTTTCCTGGGCTGAGCTGGGTGGGCCTGGAGCAGCCTGGTGCAGTGGGTGACATCCCTGCTCATGGCAGGGGCATGGAGCCGGATGAGCTGTATGGCCCCTCCCAGCCCGAGGTATTCCGTGCTGATGGGTGTGTGTTACAGCAGTAAATCAGTCTCCCAGCTGGTCTCAAACCCAGGCCATGTGGCACCTCAGTACTGGTTTGAAGGGCGGTTTGAGGTGCCTGGAAGCTGCAGGTACCCGGCCCAGCTGTGGGCTCTGTGCACAGGGCTGGTCACAGCCGTGTGTCTGCAGCAGCTTCTGCCCCAGGGGCTGCTGCAAAGCACTGCCTGGGGCACACCTGCAGGGACACCTCAGGTGTGCAGCTGGGACTCCTCCTACCTGTGAGTTTGGGCCTCAACTTGATCCACTCTTGGAAGAATTGAGCGGGTTTGTGTCAGCGCTAGAGGGGACAACACAGTTTGGCCTGGGAAGAAGGGAAGGAAAGGCTTCCGAGGGAAATCAGTGCTGCTCCCAGCCCAGGCCTGGCCTCAGTCCCTGCCACCATGGGCAGAACCCTCTCAGCTTGAGGAATTTCATTTGATTTATTGCTGTAACACAAACTTTTAGTTTCAGGTACAGAGGAAAACCCAAGATAATGACTAAAGAAACACCTGGGGAAGCAGCTTTCCTCTACTTTCCCAGGTTCAGCTTCAGTCCAGCATCTTTTCTCCCCTCTTTTCCTGCAGGTTCTGCCTCCTTTCTCCCAGTCCCTGGGGGAGGTAACACAGCACAGAGGGCTGGGGCTGGGCTGGGCTTTGCTTTTCTACTTGTTTCTTCCTCTTTCCTTCTTGTTTACTCACTCATGGCACACCCACAGGCTTCAGTCCCTCAGGTGTGTACCTGCTCCCTGGGCTGGTCTCTTCAGGGAGAAATGGGCCAGTGGGGATTTCATGAAGTTTCTAGAGGAAAATGCCATGTCCTGCACCTGGGCAGGGGTGTTTCCATTTGCCAGCACTCACGTGAGGGACCAGAGAAGCATCTGGCTGTCCTGATGGCCATGAGCCACCCCTGTGTCAGCAATGCACCTCCGTGGTCTGACAGCATCCTCAGGTGTGGGAGCCAGGGCACTCGGCCACAGGGTACCCCCATCCCCTCCCGGGGCACAGGTAAGGCCACATCTGCAGCACTGGCACCAGGTTTGGACTCCCCAGTGCAAGACAGCCTGGTCAGAACTGGAGTCCAGCATGGATTGATTAGGACATCTGAGAATCTGGCAGGTAAGGAGAGGCTGAGGGCTGGGGCTGCTCAGACTCAGGAGCTCGGTGGGGTTTATCAGTGGGTGGGAATCCCAGGTGTGAGCAGTGCAGGGAACCTCAGGTATCCCAGGTATGGACACAAGGCAATGGAAACGACCTGAAAACTGGCAATTTCACTGAGACATAAAAAACCCTCCTTTATTATTTTTATACTGCAAGGGTGATACAATAAGGTCAGGAGCCCCTATGCCAAGGCAGGGCTTTGGCCTCACCACTCCCTGAAGTTCCTTTCTGTGCTCCTGGGCAGGTGTGGGCCCCAGGGTGTTGGTGCAGTGGCAGGGGATGCCCCAGGGCCACGTGGGCAGCAGGTCAGGCCTCTCCTTCATCCAGCATGGCCATGATTCCTACCAGCCCCACCTGGGGGCTCTGCTGCTGTTCAGTATTTCCCTCTCTGCAGCTGATCTGTGTTGGAGCCCTGGATGCCGAGAATTTCAGACTTTTTGTGGTGACATGCACTGATCCCCAAGAGAGCACAGCATTTGAGGCTGTGGAGAAGGCTTCCAGAACTGATTGATAGCACTTGTATTGTGGGTGTGTAGCTGGTTAGAAGTGTGTGATATCACAGGGTGGAAAACTTGGAGTTAAACGTTTTAGAATATAGTAATATATGTGAAGCAAGATGGAGGTTTTAGCACAGTACCTGGTCCTTCTTCACCTTCTTCCTTCTTCTTCATGGGTTTGGGTGATTTTGTGTAATTGGAAGAAAAGTCTGCATTGCAGACTTTGAGTGATTAGTTATTGGGTAAAACATGAAAATAATTTAGGTACCATTTCTTAATTGGATAGTTTAGCCTTAAAAGACCATGTACAGAAAGATTCTTAGCCATTTTGTAGCTTGTCAGTAGAATGCTGTAGAACTCACCACTTGTAATAGAGATAAGAAATAATAAACACCTGCGTCTGGACACAAAACACTGTCTTGAGTGCTTCAATCCCCACCTTGACAGAGGCAGAAAAGAAGCCAAGAACCAGCAGATCTGCTCTTCTCACAACAGCCTGTGTTCTGCTTTTCCCAGGTCCAGGGACAAGGAAGAAAGGATACAATGGAAATAAAGACAAATTTACCGCTTCAGTGCTGGCTGCACTTGTCTCTGCTAAAGCTGCATCTCACTGTGCAGAGCTACAGACAAGGGTTTTGTAGGTGGCCAAAGATTTTGTGGATTTGATCTTGTATCAGGCTGTGGGTTCTCACATGGAAAGGAAAAGGAGTCTGGGAAAGCAGCCACAGAATCAAACCCCAGGCAAACAGAAGTAATGGTGTTCAGGGAAGGCTGTGCCAGAGCAGCCCAATCCATTCCCACTCTGAAAGCTCCAAGGGATTAGCAAACAGTCATCTCAGATTTGGGGGGCACAACCCTGTTGGCCACAGTTTTCCCACAGAGCTGCTGTACAAAGCAGGAGGAACAAGGAGTGAGAGAAACACCAAACTGCAAAAAAATCCTCGTAGATTGGGACTGTTTTCTTCCTAGCACAGAAAATAAACTGTTGTAGGAGCAACAGGGATAGGACGGTCGGGAGGGATGAGGATGAGAGATGTCTGAAGCCAGGGCTTTTGGGATTTGGGGTTTATTGCAAAGGGCCTGGGTGCAGGGGCCTTTTGGGATTTGGGGTTTATTGCAAAGGGCCTGGGTGCAGAGGCCTTTTGGGATTTGGGGTTTATTGCACAGGGCCTGGGTGCAGGGCCCTGCTGGGATTTGGGGTTTATTGCAAAGGGCCTGGGTGCAGGGCCCTGCTGGGATTTGGGGTTTATTGCAAAGGGCCTGGGTGCAGGGCCCTGCTGGAGCTGCCAGCCACGGCTTGAAGCAGATCTGAGAGAGGAGCCCCAAAGAGAGAGAGAGAGAGCAAGAGGAAAAGAGAGGCTGAAAGAGAGCAAAGTTCTTGCTACAATACAATAAATCTTCTTCTGTGCTGAATATTCTATTTTTCACTAACCAGTTTAGTACAGGATACAAATCCTACAGCATTTCCATACAGCTTATAAGAATCACTAAATTACCATACTGTGTTACATTTTAAACCCTAAAAGCTCCTCTTTGGGCCCTTCTGCCAAGCTGTAGGGTCTGCTCTGACCCTTGGAGCTGTCTGCAAGCAGAGGGTATTGTTTAATCAAAAGGGGATTACCTTCAGTCCAACCATACCATTGTTTTCCAGTTGTTCAGTAAGACATAAGACAAAACATTCCCTCTGGCACTGCCAATTTGCCCCTTGATATTTCTGTGAATGTGGATATACCAAGCTGAGCCAAATGAAGCTGATAACACAGGAAAGGCTAAAGCAGAGAGAGGCTGCTGTGATTTGACACTGGCCAAATGCCAGGCACCCACAAAAGTCACTCACTCACCCGCCACAGAGGAGGGAAAAAATTAAATGAAGAGTTCATGAGTTAAGGACTGTGAGAAAACACTTCACACCATGGTCTCACTATGGTCTGCAGAGGAATCTCAGCTCTGGCACGTGGTGCACCTCCTGCCCTTCCTTCCCCACTGACCTTGCTGTGTCCAGGTTGTTTCCCTCACATGTTCTCACCTCCCCCTCTTCTCTGGCTGGAAAAAAACAAAACAAACTGTGCCCACTTTGTTTTGATCTTCTTCTTCAATATGTGAATCACAGAGGCAAGAGGTGGAATGTGTTGATTTCGCACGGCCTGGTTTTTGGTAGTGGGAGGGTGGCTTCTGTGAGAAGCTGCTGGAAGCTGCCACCGTGTCCAGCAGAGCCAACCTCTGGTGGCTCTGAAAATTCCACAGGGATGAAGAGATCCGCCCCCAGCCCATGGGTGAGGTGCCCATGGCAGAGCAGGTGATGCCCAGAGGAGGCTGTGATCCAGTGGGAGCCCCAGTGGAGAGGGGGCCCTGCTCCCAGGCTGGAGCAGCCTGTCCTTGGAGGGCTGCACCCCGAGGAACAGTGGCCCATGCTGCAGCACTTTTGGGAGGGCTGCTGCTCATGGGAGTGGACCTGTGTTCACAGGGAGCTCTCTCCCATGGGAGAGACCTCACGATCTCACAGGGGAAGGACTCCTCTCCCAGAGCAGTGGAAGAAAATCTCAGTGATGAAAGGACCAAAACTCCCATGCCCTGTCTCCCTGCACTGTTGGTGGGAAGGAAGGAGGAGTAGGGGGAAAAAACATGTTTTAAGGGCTTCTTTTATTTCTCATTATCCTCCTCTGACTCTGTTAGTAATAAATTCACTTTGTACCTCTAAGTCAAGCCTATTTTGCCCTTGGAGTGCTTTCTCCCAGTCCTTAGTTCACAAAGCTTTCATTAAATTTTTCTCTCCTCTGCAAAGTTGTGGCAGAGGAGGGTGAATGAGTGACTTTTGAGGGTGTCTGGCATTTGGCCAGTGTCAAACCACGACAGAGGCAAAAGTTGGGAAGGAAGCAGCTTGCACTGTGCTAATTTCATTGCAGAAGCTTCACATAATTTGCTGGGAAGAGGCCGACTCTGCCATGGCACTGTCCCCGCCACCAGCCTTCATCCACCATCTCAATGTGTGTGATTGTGTCATCAGGATCAAAAGAAATCTCATCATCTCCATCTGCAAAAATTTTCAAGAAAAGACAGTCACAATGCAAAGAGAACCCCAAAGAGAGCTGGTTCACGTTCTTCCTCCCACCTTCCCCCAGGCAGGAGAAGACAGAACAAGTGCTCTGATAACCCCAAGAGTTTACCTCACCCAACCCCATCCCACCATCCCACAGCACAGATAAAGCAGAGAAAGAGCAAGACCTCACAGATGAAAGATGACGTTTCTCTGTTCCTGTCCTGCTCTGGGCCAGGACAAGGCTAATTTTTTGCAGTTGTTGGGAGGGGCCATGACCATGACACAGAGGTTATTCTGTACCACTCATGTCATTGCCACGGTGGGGGAAAGGGACTCTTGATTCCAAGGAACGCTGGGTTGAGAAAATGTGGTGGAGGGAGCCATCCAATATTGTCTATTGGTGGGTGTTTTTCCATGCGAAAAATTTCTTTTCTTATATCTTTTGTTATTAACATTGTTGCTGTTACTTTTTGCTTTCTTATTGCTGTTTCCAAAATTGTTTTTATCTCAACCTGTGATCTTTGCCTTTTTGTGCCTCCGATTGGAGAGAAGTGATGCATGCTGGGAGTTCTAAACTGGAGAATACCATTCCTGCACCATGATGTTCCCAAGCCAGGTCTCATTCTGCTTCCCAGGAGGAAGAAATGTAAAGCACCAGGCCCCATCCGTTCCCCGCTGCAGTGGACCCCCACGCACAGCCCTGGGGGCAGACCCACCTCCTTGGTAATCATAGAGAGCCACTGCGCACATCCCGGGGCCCTGCCCCCCAGAGGCACGGTCCCTGCTCCCTGCAGGACACAGGACACACAGATGAGACACAGGCTGAACCATCCACACAGTCCCAGTCAGTGCCACCCTCCAGCCCAGCTCTGGGAAGCACCTGTCAGCAAGGAGAGGTGCACCACAGCCCAGAGCAAGGACTGACTTCCCTCCCCTCCAGCTGGGTCCTGATGTTCATGCTCCTGTCCCAGGAAAAAGGCTGGGAATAACTCCAACCTCTCCACTTGCCAGCAATGCCAGCTGTGATGGAAGCACTGACAGCAGCCCATGCAGTTTGCTCCTGGGCGTGCACAAAGGCTCCCTGCACTCCTCACACGAGAGCCTCCACCAGAGCAGGTCCCAGGAACAGCAGCCATGTGACAAATGGGCTGAACCAGAGGCACCCCCAGGCCCCGGGGCAGAACTTGCCAGGAAACTGCAGCCAGAGCATTGGTCCACACCCAGCTTCTGCCGGGCCTGCGGCAGCCTCCTGCCCAGACCCTGATCCAGCAGATTCCTGCTGTCCAGTCCAGCATCCCACGCAGTTCATCTGCACCTTAGGGCTGGGCAGGGGAGTGTGACACAACCAAGTCTCTATCACAGAAGCTGCTATCCTGACTACAGTAGATTTCAGGATAAAAATTCCCTCTGCAGTTTGTCCCATACATCCAGTGAGCTTAGTGGACAGGTATGAGCTTCCCAAGACATGGGCTATTCCATCAGTACTCACCCAGGTGGGGATGGCTCTGTCTGGGCTCCTGAGGAAGGATCACCTCATAGTCTTCACCTCCATCTCCTCCAAAGTCGTAGGTGGCATCCAGCTTTTCCAGCGGGGCTGGCAGCTCCTCATACTCAGCCCCTCCACTGGTGCTGTCACAGTAGTCAGAGGGCTCTGGCAGCTCCTCATAGTCTCCACCAACATCCAAACTTACATTGTAGGTGGGCTGACCCTGGCTGGGGGCCTTGCACAGCTCTGCATCCAGATCTGCTGGCCTTGGTGGCAAAGTGGGCGGCACTTCTTCATCCTCCCTTTTGGCCTCCTGCTGTGAGGTGGGAAAGGGACAGCAAAGTCACCTGCAAGGCACCCACCATAGGCAGCTCTTTGGTGACTCCCAGCACCTGACACAAGGGAGCCCCTTTACTGCTGCCAGGACACAAAAGGAACACCATTCCCTGCACACCAGGGAAACAGCTGAGCTGCTCGGGCTGTGCTGAACCAGCAGCTGGGATTGTCCCAGTGTGAAATGCAAAGCTGTGTTTCGTGTCAGGTACAAACAGACAATGTGTGTATTTGTGAGTGCGAAATGTGTGGACATAGACAGTGGGAGAGCTGTGAATTCTAATAATAACTGAGGAAATAAAGCATGGAAAAAGGCCTTTGAACCCATCTTTTGTTTGCAATCAACCCTGGTTGATTTAGGAGCACTGGAATTAAAGCGTTAAGGATGTTGCTTTTTGCTGGTAGTTAATCCATAAAGAGCTCTGCAACAATAACCATTTGAAGTATAATTTTAGAATATTACTTGTATCCTTGAAACTATAGCTTTGGAATATGTAGAAAGGAAATATGCTTATCTCACACCCTATTGAAGCAAAGAAAAACAGCTTGAGAGAGGAACATGAACATCAACTCAAGGGTTTATGGTTTCGACCAAGGGAAGCTGGACATCACTGTTATTAGATTTATAGTCTCTGCAATTAAAAAGTTGGA
>JAWWEY010000055.1:51720-73433 GCA_035582745.1 Loriotus luctuosus | reverse complement strand
AAATAGAAACTGCTGAAAAAGCTGATGAGTACCCCTATAAATACCTGTAATCCTCAATTATCGGTGTGCAGTTGGAGAGAAAACTTCCCCCACTGTACCCAGCACTGTATTTGCTCATACTTTATCATATTAATTAATAAATTGATTGCTGCTTGAATATTGGCCTAGTCAAGTTTCTTATTTATAACACCAGAGACCCTTAGGACTCACATGTCTGAACTCTGTTCATACTTCACCACAGCCAGCGGTAGTGCCACTGCACCGACCCGCTCCCAGAGCTTGTCCCATGGGCTCAGGTGCTGTGCAGCCATGGCCCATCCCCAGCCCAGTGCTCCCCCTTGTCCTTCCAAAGCCTCCCCCACCCTGTGGCTGTGCTCCACGTCTTCCTGCAGGGCTGCACATAAAGCACAGCTCCTGCCAGGTGCAATCCCCTCTGCCTGCTCCCCTCCCAGCTCTCCCAGGCTGCCTTGGTACCTGCTCTCCTGGTGACATGGGCTGGACCCCAGCAGCGCCCCATGGTCCCCCTGCTGGCACGGCTGCAGGGGCTGCCCCAGTCCCAGTGGGCTCCTTCTCTCTCAGAGGGATCTCCTGCTGGAGAAAAGCCATCAGACTGCTCAGTGCATTTGAACAATGGCTGCTCACGTTCCCAACAGAGCAACTCAGAATGCTCTCCTCCACCTACAAACCTGCTCTGGGCCTGGGCACTCGCAGGTTGGTGGCAACAGCTGGGCAGCCCCAAAGAGGAGCAATGTGGGGGGACAACTCCACCATTAACACCCCTCTGTCCTCTGAGTGCAGGAACAGCACCAGGGGGAAGGCAGGTAAACACGGGCTGGGGGCCATATCCAGTTTGATGGGATGCATCCCACATAGACTGCTGGGATAGCAGTGCTGGGGAGCAGTAACCACACGGTTTGCCAGGCACCTAAGGCAAAAGAAGCTGAGGCCAGAGCACAGGTTGAGTGCAGGTATGTCCCTGTATGAGTGTTTGGTGTGCTGAAAAGGAAAGTCCAGTGACAACTGTGAAGCTCAGTGGCCATTCTTGGCAGATGCAGGGAAGCAGTTGAGGTAGGACATTACCCTCAAGAGACCAGACAGAAGGACATGGAGCTGCAAGGCTCCAATGAAAAGTCTGTGTCACGAGTCTTGGAGGACACGGCAAGACAGCCGTGGCTCACCTGCTGCTGAGCCCGCCGGTGCTCCCGGGGCTGCCGCCTCAGCCGCTCCTCCTGCGCCTGCCTGCTGCTCTCCTCCTGTGCCGACTGCGCCATGTGCTCAAACCGCAGCCGCAGGCTGCTGGCGCCACTGCAGGCTCCTGTGAGGAGACAGCTGATTGACCCAGCCCTGTCTTCCTTCCACCAGCCCAAGCATGCAGGAGAAACCCAGACCTCTGCCTCTTCCAGAGAAACTTGCAGTCAGCCTCCTTCTCCTGCCCCCCAGAACAGGCTAAACCCCTATCCCACCACAGCACACATCTGCCAGCAGGCTGCCACAGAAGGACTGTGAGGCCCACAGCTTCCTAAGCCCAGGGCTAGTAGTCAGCTCTCACCTGCCTCCAGGGGTCTTGTTTTCTCATAGGAGGAGGCGGGAGCTGCCATCTCATCAAAGCCAGCAGCACTCTGCAAGAGGAAGTGAAAGAACTGTTCAGCCCATCGGGCAATGCCAGCGCTGGCTTTGGGTACTGCTGATGGCAGGCTTTGTTCCCAGGTATGTTTTTCCTCACCTGCACACCTGCCCTGGCCCAGGGGAGGCTGTTGGCTGCAGTCCCCCCTTCTGACACCTCCCTGTCCTGGGGATGTGCCTGTTGCCCCCCAGCCAAGGACACAGGTGTCCCTACCCAAGAGAGCTGGAGAGGTGCTGTGGAGCCCAGCGGGGAAGGCTGAGCAGTGACACAGGACAGCAGTGCTGGGGATACTCCCTGTACCATAGCAAGGAGCTGGGGGTCTGCCTGGGGGGATGCCTGGCCATCTGCCTCTTCCCCAGGCCCAGGGACACTGTGCACCCACCCCGGCACTCCCCGTGGCATGAGGCCTGAAAACACTTCCCTGCTGGACACACAGCTGCTGCCTCACCTGCCACCCGTGTGCAGGGGCACAGGCTGGAAAGCAGCACCTGTGTGCAAACACCTGCGGCACCACCGGCTTCAGGAGGGATGGAGAGAGGCTGCACTGGAAACAGGATTGGTGGGGAGGGTGCAGGACGGCCAAAGTGAGATATAAAAGGCTTAAGGGTTTATCTGCTCTCACGAGAAAACTATTTCATGCAAAAATGAATGAGCAGGCAGGACCCACTTTCCAGCAGGTGCTGCCTGCAGGTGTCACAATAGGCTGGTGGCCGACTGTGGCAGCAGCTCTCTGGCCACAGAGAGCAAGGCACAACTTTCCCAGGCATTTTCCTGGGGAAGGCTGAGAAGATGAGAGAAAAGAATGTTAACAATTCTTATCTTCATTTATTGTACTTGTTGTTGTGAACATGTAGAATGTGTTATGGAGATTTCTTTACTAAAGGGTGATTTCTTGACTGGCCACTAGTGATAGTGTTTAGATTCAATTGCCCAGTCTGGTCTGTCTGTATTGGACTGTCTGCAAAGGACGATGAGTTTCTTAATAAGCATATAATAAAGTGATTGATCAGCCCTCTAGAATCATGGAGTCAATGCTAATTATTACCTGCCAGGGACCCATGCTACGATAGCTGACTGCAGCCATGGAGCCCAACAGCAGCTCTGCCCTCCCTGCAGAAAACACACCTGAGCAGGTAAACCAGCCTGCAGGCTCAGAACCAGGTGTCCACAGGTCACAGCAGAAGCCTGGACATGCTGTGTATATGACAGCATTTTTATTTTGTGTGAGCTTTAGTCTGAGTGTCCAGGACTTAACCAAAGGGGAGTTCAGGCTGCCTGAGAGTCTGTTATGCTCTGCTCTGGTGCAGCAAATTCAGCATTTCTCAATTCCTAAGGACCAGGCAATCTGAAACTTAGTTACTTGCCCAAATAATCCTTATTTTTATCATGTTTGTTTATGCTTCAGTATTCTTAAAATGCGCAAATTCATGTTCACTTTCAGCCAAACAAGAACTGCTTATCTCCTCTCTGCATCCTGCTTCCCAAAAGAGCCACAACCCTTTTACCCAGTCCTCATGAGCTTTTGCATGTTGTTTTTGACCACATACAAGGTGTGCCTTTTGTCAGTGCACCTCCATTTGCTGTGGTTAAATTCAGAGCCAGCACTAATCTCTTCTGAGGGCAGGGCAGCATTTCCTCTCTGGGGCAGGCCCAGCCAGCACGCAGCACGGACAGGACCATGGGGGTGCTTTCAGTGTGTTTGCATCCTCCCCTGCTTCCTCGCGCTCCCGAGGACAGTGACGCTGCTCTGTACCAAACACAGCCCTGTGCCCCCAGCAAAGGAAGGAGGTTCCAGGGAAGGCACCCTCACTCCTCTTCCAAATGCCCAAAGCCCCGGGATCTGCATCTTTTAGGCTATCACATGCACGCAGATCACAGCCACTCTGGACCTCTCTGGGGACCAAGCCCTCAGGGCAGCCTGCCAAGCAGAGACCTGGTCTCAGTGCCTCACTCTGAGATGGGACTGTAGATTTGCCTGGTGTCAGCCCAAACAGAAAACCTGAACCAGCAACTTGGTGACCTCTTCTCATGCACAGCATATTGATCTATGCCAATCCCATTCCTGCTGGAGTTTGTCAAGGTGTGCAGGAAGATTTAGCACCTGAGCAGACCATGAGGCACTCCTTGATAGGAGTGAAAAACCTGCAGAGGGTAACAAACAGCAGAGCAGTGAGAGGTGACAGAGAGTGCCATGAGGAATTCCTGCATCACAGTCTACCCAGGCTGCATTCCTCTGCACCCTCTGGTTCCATAGCTGTGCACTGGGTACTGGGATCTCAGCTCCACTGAGGGAATCTCTTCTCTTTCAGCTGGGCAAAAAGCAGTGGTTACAAGGAAGCAATTGCAGGCTGCAGTCTTACCTTATCCACTCTATCCTTCTGGACCCCATAACGGCCTCCAAACCCCTTGGCATAGTCTATATGGGGAAAAAAAAGTTATTTTAGAGTATTTTGTATTTTGTGTGCACCTCTGACTTCAGTATGCTGTGACCAGTGAAATGAGTTTGCATGTGTTCTCTCTAGTTAATTCCATAGGTGATGAGACACAGATAAAGCTAAGTGCTCTGGACAGTAGCTTTTAGGACTAATCCCTCCCTCCTTTCAGCTGAGGGCACAGGCGTGCAGGGCTGTAGCTGCCAGGCCGAGCCCAAGGCACCAGGGTGAGGCCAGTCACCCAGCTGAGTGCAGCGTGGCCCTGTTCAAACATGCTGCACACGAGGCACTCCTGGGATCTGCTCTGCCTCGTTCCTCTGTGAGAGCTTGTCACTTCAGAGCGTGTCTCGTGTGTGCAAAGAGCAAATCTGGGTGGAATCGGGGCAGGGAGGTTACAATGAGCTCATGGTCAGGAACGTCCCTCGCAGGGAAAGGCAGAGCCTGGGAGTCCCGACTGAGGGACCCACACTGAGTGTCCCCCACTGATCCAAGCTCCCCCCGGGTCTGCCCTTGTGCTTTGGGGTCTGTGTGTGCTCCAAGGAAACGGCTACTACCTCTGGCAATACTGCCCGACCTGTTTGGGATGCATGGGGCTGCACTTCTTCCTGGTGGTCCCAGCCAAGGGCATTCTTGTCCTGACGATCCCTCTGGACCCCAAACTTCCCACCAAAGCCCACAGAATAGTCTTCAGCCACAGGGATCCAGATCAGGGCATGGAAGAGAACACACAAGGGAGGGAAGGAGACAAGGGGCAGCAGTGTGAGCTCAGGCTGTTCTCACAGGTTTTCCATGCCCAGAACTTAGAGAAAGACATGGAACAAGGCCAGATTTCCCCGCCAGTGTTGCAGCAACAGCCCTCCCTCCTCCTGGGATATGCCACCTGCTATTAGCACCTGCCTGAGCTTCCCCTTCACCCTTCCTTTGGTGATATGCTGTCCAAGACATCCCTGTGCCCACAGAACTCTTCTGCTCCTCTTCCTTTAGGCTGAACTCTTTTTAGCAACCATGCACTGTGCAATGGCTTTCCTCACCTGGCCCTTCCCAACAGCTCCCTGTAGCTCTTCCACCATTCTTGCAGCAGATTGCAAATGCCCTGCACTGCACTGTCCATAGTCCCAGTGGGCACAGTCCCCAGCTCCAGCCCTGGCACTGCCTGCTCCCCCTCCTCAGCTGGCTCCCCCACCAGCACCCCCAGCCCCTCCAGCTCCCTCAGTTTTCCCCAGCTCACCTGGCTACCAGGGCTCACCTTTCTGAGAGTCATGCTTCTCTGCCTGGCTCTTGTAGTCAAATCCCACAGCTGCTTTGTCCACCTTATCCCTTTCCACTCCGTAACGGCCACCAAAGCCCTTGGAGTAATCTGAGGTGGAGCATGGAGTCAAATGCTGCCCCCAGCATGGGGCTGGTGAGGAGAGGACAGGGAGCAGCACTGGGGAGGGCCCCCAGGGAGAAGGGACAGCAGCAGAGATTATGGAAAACACCACAGAAAGTGAAGGGTTGGAGGGGACAGAGTGGATGGTAGGAAGCACCACGGATGAGAGCCCACAGGAATGGGAGCACAAGGCAAACAGGGTCAGGGCACCAGGAGACACAGCAGGCCAGGAGGAAAGAAGAAAACAGACATGCCAAGGACACTGGCACATGGAGCCACAAGGGAGATGGACTGGGAACAGAATCTGAAACAAGAGACAGGAGACTGTGCCACAGCCAACAGCACAGCATACTGGGAGCAGAAGAGAAGCTGGGCAAAGAGTCAGGGGGCCACATATGACCATGGACTTGCCTTTCTGGGACGAGTGTTTCTCCACCTCACTCTTGTATTCAAAGCCCACTGCTGACTGGAACAAGAAGGGGAGGGCTGTGAGTCATCCTGAGGGCCAATATGGGTCTCAGCCTCCCTCCCCTGGGGCTGGCTCCCTGTCTTGTGCTGCAGCACACGGGGGCAAACACCACAGCCCCTGCAGAAACAGTGTTCTGCCTGGGTGGGACAGGCCCACCACACAGGGCACACCAGCCACCTCCACAGGTGCCCCACACCTGGGGCCACTGCCCTCTCACCAGCTGAGCTGTGCCTCAGCGAGACCAGGGCACACCCTGCATGCCCTGAGCTTTGAGAGCAGCCCAGGCTGGTCTGTGGCAGTGCTCCAGGGCCAGCACAGGCCACAGGTGTGGATTTCAGCTGCACTGTCCAACACACCTTATCGGCTCGGTCCCGCTGGACTCCGAACTTGCCACCAAAGCCCTGGGCTGCATCTGTCTGCGAGGAGTGCTTCCCAACATCAGCCACGTACTCGTGTCCCACTGCACACTGAGAGGAGAGAATGTGACGTGAGCAGTCCTGGGGGACAGGCAGAGGCACCACAGCTGCTCCCACACGCTGCTGACATGCTCGCAGCCACAGGTGGCAGGTCCATGCTGGCTGGGCCATGGTGCCCAGGCTCTCCACGTGGCCTTTGCCAGCAGCAGCTCTGCTCAGAGGCCTGGGAGGAGCCCCGAGGGCTGGCATCTCACAAACGTCCCCACTGCCAGCTCATTAGGCACAGCGTGGGATGCTGAATGCCACCTGCTCTCAAGTGCTGGTGGAGTTGCATGGTGGATAACCACAGGGTAGACAAAAGAAAAGGGCAGACAGGCACATAGAGCCGAGAACTCCAGGCAGAGCTCTGGCACCCATCTCCTGTTTCTGTATCTGACAGTGAGGGCCAGCAAACCTGGCCACGGGCCAAGCCAGGAACCCACTCTCTCTGCCGGAGGTGCCGTGGCCAGGAACCACAGACACTCTATGCCACAATGGAGCAGCTGTGCTCAGACTCTGCTGGACCACAGTGAGGCTGCTTTTGTTGAGCAACTTTTCAGCCTTTGTCCAGTTTCACCAAGATGCTGCAATGTTCAGCTTCTGCCCCTTCTCCTGAGGAGCGCATGCAGTTCCTGACTACAACAGCTCTGGCAGGGAGAGCAGGGAATTTTTGAGGACAGTCTTTCTCACCCTGCCATGTTGGTATTGTTCAGTCCCACAGTGACCACACCTATGGAACTCTACTTCTATCTGAACATCTCACTTCTGAGAAAGAAGCATTAAATGCTGAAAGGCGCAGGAAGAAGCGTGATAATGATTATCACAAAACATAGACCAGGTCTGATGTCTAGGGCTTTCTCTCAGGGAGATATGAGCTCTCCAATGCAGAATATGCGGAGGGAATTACTACACATCAGTTCTGCAAGAACAAGTAGGGAGGCACCAGATTTAATTTTTATGCAGCAGGCTTGAACAGCCCCAGAAAGCCTTTTACAGCTAAAGGGAGCATTGCAAAGAAGTTGTGGAGACAAGTTACACAAATGAATTCAAATAGATCCTGGAGACTGAGTATGGGCTAGCTGGATATGTGTGAATCCGTGCAAACTCTCCATACTCCCCCTTCAGGGTCAGGCCAGAAAACAGAGATACCCCCTCCTTTATGAGAAAAGCACTTTTCCACTGAGGCTCAGGGAAGCCTCCCACAGCTGTTACCTTATCCATTCGGTCTCGCTCTGTTCCAAATTTGCCCCCATAGCCATAGGATGCCTTGGGGCCAGTCTCCAGCTCCTTCTTCTTGATGACCTCGTGTTCCTCTGATACCTTGTTCCTCAGCTGATGGATGCTGGAGACAGAGACAGGGCAGGTAGGTGTGGGATTTTGCAGAGCCAAAGCCCAGCAGGACGTACAGGCAGGACCAGCTGTGCTGTGTCCCCGCGGGGCCGCTCCCCCCGCCCCGGTCCCGGTCCCGGTCCCGGTCCCGGTCCCGCTGCACTCACTCGATGTGCCCGGCGCGGCCAGAGCCCTCGATGGTTTTGGCTCCCCAGCGCTGCTCCCGCTCGGAGATGTCGTTCTGCGGACGAACCGCGGCCGTCAGCCCCGGCCCGCGCGGGGCTCGCTGCGCTCCGCCGGACCGGGCACGGCCCGGGGGTCCCGCGCCCCATCCCCGCCGGGCCGGGGGCTCCGACAGAGCCGGGGCGACGCCGGCATGTGCGGAATTCCCTGTTCGGGAAATCACTCGAGAAACCGCAGTGACCCCAGCCCTCGGGCCTGGCCATCACGGCCTTGTGCTGTAGCTTTGTGGAAACTCTGAACATATATTCGATAAAGTGAAGCATCAATAAAGTATTTACTAATATACAATAAAGCTGAAAATATGTAATGTGAAATAGAAAGAAAAAGTTAATACAAAGTCTTATTGTGTTTACACTTAGTTTGAATGCTTCCACAAATAGAAGAAAGAAAGTAAGCAAAAAAATTTGACAGTGTAGACTTTTGCTAAAACATTAATAACTTGAAACTATGAGAAAGGAATTTGATTTTCTGCCCCAAACTGGAATTTCTTACTGGAAATAGTTAGGCAAGACTGAACCTCACAAACACAGGACTCTTGTCCAACAGGAGAGGCTTATTAGGAAAGTAATAGAGAAACAAATGGAAAATGAAAATCATGATCCTGTATGAATGCAGAGGGTTCCCCAGCCTGAACCCTTCTGCTCTCTCACCAGCTCAACTCAGAGTTGAACTAGATAGAAAACAAGAGTGTAAGAGGCACAGAGCTGCACCTGCACAAGCTGACTGTAAGCAGAATAGGATTTTTCACCTGGAAAAAAGATAAATGAGGGAAATCCTGCATCCTGTACAGTTACGAACAGTATGGGAAAGAGAAAATTTGTTTGCTGTGTCTTGTAACGTATGTTGTAGAGAGGACAAGGGAGTTACCCTTGTAACGAGGGAGTTTCTTAAACTAGCAGATTTGAGAAACCCTGCATATTCTGTACTCCTTAAGTGTCATTACTTGTGGCCAGACATGGGGTATGCAATGGTGTAGGAAGTTCTGGAAACCAAAGCTGGAGATGTGTCAGAAGTGGCTCAGACAGGTGAGCTGGCAGTGCCTGTGAAGGGCTGATGGCGCTCGGCTGATCCTGCCCTGCCAGCAGAGCTGCAGGCCTGCCCAGCCCCGAGCCCTGCCCCAGCAGCCCAGGGCCAGGGGCTCTCCACACCCCACCATCGACACTCACCACAAAATCGGGGTCCGTGTCCCAGTCGTCTCCCTCAGCCTCCACCTTCACTGACACGTTGTGTCCCACAACTGCCTTCCACATCTGCACAGCAAGGACGTGCTGTCACCCGGGCTGGCCGCACACGGCCGCAGCTGGCTCACACTCAGTCACAGCAGAACCTTACAGGCCACCTGTCCTCACACATCTGTCCCTCGTATAGCACAGGGCACCCCAAGATAGCTGCTCCTGAGCCCCAGCATGTCTTACAGCAAAGCACACAAGGAGTAGAGGTGTAAACCGTGGCCTTTGTGCACTCTGACTGCAGTGGGAACACACACATTATAATGCAAATGAATGCTGGCATCCAGTTACCAGATTCTGCTTTTCCAACGCACATTAATTTCTGTGCTGTGGGACGCTGTTCCCTGAGTTACCCCTGCTGTTAGTTCAGTTGCACACACCATGGCATGCTCCAACACCATGACACTGTGCTGTTGGAACTGAGGTGGATTCCTCAAGCCTCCGTCTGCTTTTCAACCTTTTAATCCCTGTCCATAGCCGAGAGAGGGGTCAGAGCAAGGCTGGACAGTGGTGTGACAGAGCCGGTGCTGTGTGGGGTTCATGTCTGTCACACGGAGAAAATGGGAAATGGGGCTAAAAGCACTCAAGATGTAGGGCTAAACTGGCTGAGGCTGCAGTAGAACTGCTCCTGCAGGAGGAAGTGATGGGCCCAGGAAGGGGAAGTTAAAAGTAATGTGAAATCTAAAACTGCTACATTTCATTTTCAAGGTGACAGTGAAAAAAGCATGATGAAAAAGCCCCCCACCGAAACAACTGAGTTTTTCCAAAATGAGAGACAGAGAGAAAAGATTACTTTGCTGCCCCTACACCCCAGAGCAATCACTCTCATCAGAGCTCCATCCCTTCATACCTCACCCCTTTTTCTACCTGCAGTATTGAGAAAATGCAAGTTCTCTGTCACCCAAAGCAGCTTTTCCGTGGGGCAGAGAGAAAGATGGAAGAGAAAGTGCAGGAAAGACTGAGCTGAGCCCTGTTCTCCATCACACCAAACTGTGACCAAATCAGCAGGAAGGAAGAGAGCTCCTGTGTACTGCATCTTCAGTTAACAGCAGCTTTTACCATGTGCTCAGCTGTGCTAACCACTCACTCCCACGGCTGTGTGGAAGCCTCAGACAGCCCTGAGCTCTTGGGGCAGTTGCCCTCCGTGAAAGCAAATTGCTTACGCTGAATAATTAATAATTCTCTGTTTATGCTAAGTAATTAACTGTGCCACATCAAAAAGGGACTGCTTAAATAAGTAACCTTCCAATTTAGTGAGTGCATTGCTCAGTTCCGAGCTGTTCTTTCCAGAGAACCAGCACTGTAAGATCAGGGAGCGAAGAAAACAGAAACCAAATAAGCACAGCAGTGATGATTCTTTCTTTTGTTAAACAAAGGCCAGGTAGTCAGCTAAGAGAGAAGATGAAGGGCTAAGGCAGATACACAGCGCAGACCCGGTTTTAGGCCTTCTCCAGGTGCCTCAGGATCACAGCCGGTCTGTGACATTGCCCACTGACAGCAATCCGGTGCCAAACTGGATGCAGTTAATTGCAATTAGAAGCAGGGGCTGTGGAAATGCTCATGTGGACAACACAGCCCCTTCTAACACCTTTCTTCTCCTTTTCCTGTCTCTCATTTTTTGGCATCTCTTGCACCAAAGATTTTTTTGTTGCTCATTTTTGTAAAGCATAAACCAGCAATAATAACCAGTTAGCACAGGGCTGCTCATCATCAGGGCAGCTGATTTGAGCTCCAATAAGATGGTTCAAGGTTTTAAATACTGCTGTAAATGGTTCTTGACCAGCCATTCTCCAAAGCCACTTGCCATACATTGTGGGAACCATGACAAACCACAGGCTGTAATCACATCACAGGGTCTGTCATATGAGAAATATCAGCCAGGGTAGCATCTCAATCCTTTTTTGTTCCATTTTCCCCTAGGAAGACATCCACTACAGCACAAATACAGGGCTACCACACAGCAGTCATGCTGGTAGATTTGGAAATGTGGTTTTTTAGAGCCTCAAAATACAAGAACCACAATGATGACAGGACAACAGCTTGAGAAGCAAATGTCGAGCATTGTCCACTTAAACATTCTCTTAGCCCACCAAAAATGACACTTTTTTGTAGTAATTTCTCACTTTCTACTCCCAAAAGCCCCTCAAGTTTTCTTACCTTTAAAGGCTCACCAGTTCCTGCTGGCAAACTTGCTGCTTTTTGCTCAGGCACCTGCTGCCAGTGTCAGCTTTGGGCCTGTGTCTGCTCTGAGTTCCTGTTTTAACTTCAGCACTTTTCACTTCCTGCACCCCAGCCCCCAGCTCTGCTCGAGTCGTGAGTCCCAGAGCTGGCCCCAGGGCTGCAGTTCCCCTGCAGGCTGCCTCTGCCCTGAAACACCGGTGCAGTGCAGACACACAGTTCCCCCATCAGCACACTGGAGCCCATCAGATCCCAGCACACTTGTGTTTTAAAGAAGAGTCTCACATGGGTATAAAAACCTGGTGGAGGCACAAATCCTGGAGCCACGTCTTGAGCATGCCTTTTATTTTCAGTATCTCTCTCCACTACTTGGAGGCTTGAGAAGAATACTAACCGTGCTCCTGAACCTTCTCCCATTCTGCCCCGGGGCCTGAAAACTGCTTCGATCAAACTTGGGCTTCTTGCTGCAACACCACCAGTACCCACGTGAGAGAACCAGAGTGGGCACAGTCCAAAGGCTGCACTGAACTGAAGTCAGCTGTCCAGTGACATCTGTGTCTCGGGCTCCTGGGGGGCAGCAAGCATGCCTGAAAAGAGCCTAGCACAGGGCTGCTTTCATTGTGCTCAGGAGCAACTTACCTGTGATTGCACCCTCTGTTGTTCCTCCTCAGCACTGGCCTTAACGCATCTCTCATTATCAGGGGTGGGTTGATCTGCCCAGGGGGAGGGCACCTGCACAGGTTCCTCACACCTCATCATGAGCTTTGTCTGCCATTCCCAGATCCTCACACCTGTCCTGCAAAGGGAGCTGAGAGGATCAGGAGGGCACCCCTTAGAGCTCCATGCAGTAACTTGTACCCAGCCCTCCCTACACCCCTGATGCTGCCTTCCTCCTGGCACACAACCAGACCTGTCCCAGCCTCAGTGGTGCTGCTGAACTGGTGTGGGTGTCTGAGGATGACAGAGCACAGCTTTGTTGGCTGACCTTCCTTCTCAGCCTTTATTGAAGATAGATCAAAAATCGAGGCAGGACAGGTCTATTGGACAAGAAACAAAGTGTTGAAATGTTTGAGACAGGAACCATCAGCTAAAAGGCCCCATCTTTCATCAGGTCAAACCACGAAGCTGTTCAGTCAGACTATGCTTAGCAGACCAGGAGATCCTTTTGAGGTTTTATTCCTACATTTAATCTAAGCTATAACTGTTCTGTCTGTAGGTATAAAATATTTAAATGTATCTGAGGCATCAGAATCATGCCTTTCTTCAGTTCAGGAAAAAATGCATGGGCTTTAAGGAAACATACTTTGCTTACAATCCTTGCTCCTGTTAAACACCGTGGCAACATTATCTACAGCCTTACAACAGCCCAATGCTGGCTTTTGTTCCAGCAGCGGTAGGGGACTGTAGAAGTGACTATGAACAAGGGTACCTGTTTTTGGCTACAGAAAGCTGGGGCAGTTGAACTGTCCCATCTGAATGACCAGCATGTTCTAGCTTACTGTTGCCAACTTCTCTATCTGTCCTGGCGTTACACAACTCTAACAAGGTGCAGTGGTCAGGCTGATGTGGAAACACAAACCCAAGTAGGTATTGTTTTACTGGAATCGCTTTCACGATGCATGCAATGGTCTGGGTTGGAAGGGATCTTAAAATCATTAGTTCCACACATCCCTGCCATGAGACATTGCCTATTCAGGTGCTATTTCCTTATTCTGTCAGCCAAAAAAGGCTGAACAAGAGGTGAGATAGGGAAGAAAGGTCATCACCTAGGCATCCACACTGTATAAACAAACAGCTTCTGCAACGATCACACAAGGCAGTGCACACAGAGGAGACCTGCAGTCCCACCGTGCCCCACACAAGGTGCGCTGATACAGCAGCACTACACCCTCCACTTGCAGTTACATGGCAATGTTACACAAACTCCATCTGAAAAATAAACTTTATTATACATACAGGAGTTCATACCCCAGGAAGCTATAGACAAACTATTTGGTCATTGAATTTGACATAGTTAGAGGAAGTTCACACTGATAATCACAGACAGTCCACAAGAGGATATCTAGTCCCAGTGCTCTGGACCTGCCAGAGATCCAGCTGGTTTAGCTACCAGTGAAATCAATCCACCCTCAAATAGGCTTTCTGCACTGGCTAGAGCAGCTTAGTTTACCACCAATATCAAAAGAACTACCTCTTTCCCATGGGAAAAATGTGACTGTGAATGCTCTACTGAGAGGCAGATAGGATTCTCCTGGCCAGTACTCTGAATGAAACGACCACTCAGGATCTAGCAGCAAACACCACTGAACTTCCTTTGCATTCAACATTCTCCTTTTGGAAGAGGGCAGTCTCAAATTCAGGAGGTTTTCAGAAAACAAATGGAAATATATCCATATTTCCATATATCATAAAAGATTCAGTCCATTTGCATCATTTGATTTGGGTCCAAACATGCCCAAACACCAGCACCAGCTTTCTACACCAGAGGGTTCTAAAACCAGAAGGTTTTAGAACTCTGGCTCCTTCCTCAGCACAAGGGAGAGAGTTTATTTCTGGAGTTTCTGCATTTGCTTTGGGCCCACACAGCACATTATGGACCCCTTCAACACAGCCTGTGCAGGTTCAGTCTCGTGACAAGTATTTAGTGGATGAGAAGGCGGGAGCAGAGTTAAGGCAGTACCTTCCATCATAAGAGGTGCACAAATGCTATAAATAGGAGGATTTTTAACTTAAGAGCTAAAAGGTTTCATTTCCTATTCATTTTAAATAACTAAACTACTGGCATTATTTTACAGACTTGTCAGGGCAGACATATGACTGATTTTAAATGGAATGCTCACCAGGGCCAGATATACTAATTTTGGCCCTTCTTCAACAGGAGACACAACTAAGTAGGAAACATGATTTTAAAATTCACATTCCTTAAAGTGCCCAACACTTCCTTAGGATATGCATTTCAGACAGCTCTGAGCCATGGAGCAAATCTAAGGGGTGGAAGAAAGGGAAGACAATTCTTTTATATCCAGTTCCAACTTTCCCCCAATCCCACTTATGGATTCAGCCTAAGAGGGGGAAGATTGTGCAGTTTTAGACATGCTGAAGTACTGCAGCAACTCAAGAGTGTTTTTCGTATTCCTACTGCAGCACAATACTATCTAAAATGAGTGGTACTGCTCCCAGGTACAGGGACAGATGCTGTCCTTGAGGCTTGCAGCACAACCCTGGCTCAGAAAACAAACCACTCACATAGAAACACCAAGGGAAGGGCAGATCTCCTGGGAGCAGTTCCCCAGCACCAGCACTGACAGCAGGGGCTGGGTGCAGCTGCTGCTTCAGGGCTGGTTTGGGAAAGGCTGCAGCTGGGACAAGTGCTGTCCTTCTGTGAAGGCGTGCAGGCCCTCAGCATGCACAGGGCTGAGGCTGAGGAAAAGCTGTCACTCCTATTCACAGGTGGCCTGTGAAGCACAGGAAGAGCAGGACATGGAGAGCAAGCAGATACGTGGCCACCAGCAGGGGCAAGTGGGCCCGGGAGTGGAAGAGAGAGCATAACAGGCGTCGCAGTCCCGGAGTGCTCCGGCTCTGGAAGAGTAAAGAGAGAGCAGTCACTACAAGGAATGGCTGTGGCCCCAGCTGCCTTCGTTCACAACTCTCCAGACCATGGAGATAGGTTTGTTTAAGCTAATGAGCATAAACTTCCCCCAAATTGCTCCACTGTCAGATCCTAACACTAGGGCAACCCTCATGAAATGTTCCCCTTCCCCTGCTCTCTGCAGGCTGTCCATGAACCGGCCCCAGCCAGTTTTGTTTCCAGCATGGTGAAAGCAGAAAAACTACACAGTCCCTGACTGATTTATGTGTGTCTACAGAGGAACTGGAGTGCTGTAGGTTCACAGTTTCTTGAATCAGCTGGGGCTCACATAATTGACGGTTGTGAATGTTAAATTCTTACTCTGCTGGAATTATTATCCGTGGAGTCGATCAGCAGGGACTGCTCGTGACCTGGAGTCATATCAATGCTGGCACTTAAGGAAGATGACCACTCACTTGACTGCAACCTGCCACAACAAATATGAAATTAAATTCAGTTTTTTATTATCATGTCCAAAATCAACACTGTAATCAAGCTTAGGAAAGAAGGTATTTCTCAAAAAAGGAAACAACCCCTGCAAGCAAACCCTGGTTTCACTTGCCAAGAGCTGGTTACATTTGAACAGGTCTCATGCCTCCTGAGCTCACACTGAGCAAAAGAACAGGGTGGCCCAGCTAGCAGGAGTCTTTCTTCCTTTCAAGTGAAATTTTATAGTGTGACTTGAAAGAAGCCAGGGCAGATAATACACCTGTATGCTTTAAATTCTATGAAATTATTTTGGAAGCCAGCTCTGGCTGCAATAGTGCTGGTTCTTCCTATTTTCTAGTGACAGAGGCAGTAGTCACATCCTGGGGCTATGGTTTATTAGTGAGATCAGCTGCAGGAGGCTTTTACAGACTTTAATGCCAGAAGGAGCTATAAGTGTCCAAACCTTGTAGCGACTACCAGGGAATTTCAGTTCTTCCATACAGACCATTATTTTTTGGCTAAATCAGCAAGTGTGTCCCAAGAAAGGCATTGCTTTAATGTAAGACTCCACTAGTCCATAACTCCAGTTATTTGAACTACCAGGAAATGTACAGCACATGTGCCTACAATCAGGTCACGTGCTAAAACCCCCTCCATCGTCAATGAGGAGAATCAAGCATTTTGAACCTGCTGCTCACTGCATCCTAATCCCAACATCTAGTCCAGATCAGCTGCCTTTGCTCTGCTGAGTCTCAGGGCATCCATGCAGTGCCCTGAGATGGGCAGAGCCCTGTGCAGTGCAGACTGCAGTGCTGGATAGTGGGCACGGGGCAGGACAGGGGGCTAGGCTGAAACTAAGCCTGGGAAAAGTGGACAAAAGTCCTAAGTGTTTAATTGTTTCTCAATAACCAAATTAATGAAAAGTTTATGTTAATTGGCAATACATTAAAAATGAGTGACATTCTTCAAGTCAAAACTGTTTCAGCCATGACAGACAGGTCCTTACTGAGCAGACAAATCCCCTGGAAGCATGAGAAGTCCTCTTCAGCCTGCACCCAATTCTCAGTCTCCAAATTGTATTTTCCAGTAGTTAATTTAACTAATCGAGCAAGCTGGCATCTAATTTCTAGACAGAACTTGTCTTCATGTCTAATCATTTCTCTCATCCTATCTGCCTACAATTGAAGGAACAGTAGCCCAGGGAGGTTGTGACGTCTTCCTCTTTGGAGATACTCAACAGCCATCTGGATATGGTCCTGGGCAGCTGGGTCTAGGCTGAGCAGGGGCTGGGTCACATGGTCTTTGGAGGCCCCTCAACCCCTCTGGGCCCCATCCTCAACCTTGCTATGATTCTGCCACAGACACGGTAGCTGTCTCTGTGCCACCAGTGCCATTTGACAGAGGGATGTGATGAAGTGCATATGAAAAACAGAGCTAGAACCAGCACACTTCAGTGGTGATAGTGTTCCTTTGCTCAAGCTGCCTCACCTCCTGATCTGATCCTGTGCTGCAAAAAGCGCCTCCTCTGCAGCAAGACGACGGTCCCGCTCTTCCTCCAGCTGCTCCTCCAAATACTTCATATCCTGCTTTGTGCTGCTATGCAAGTGTTCTGTTTCAGACAACCTGTCAGAAAGTAACACAGCATATGCCAAAAAGGCCCAAATCGTGGACCATTGTGTTTCTATTGTATTCACTGATGCAGTGTGTGAACAGACTCAAATTACCTCCCAGCTCACAGAGGAGACTTAGTCATCTTTACTATATATTAACTATTTGGAAAACGTGAGAGAAGATAAATCTCTTGAAGCTTCAGTTTCACATCAGGAAGGAGTTCCTTGCCTCTGTCACCATGGCTCCACCTTCTGAAAATTATTTTGAAAGGGTTTGAGGAATCATGTGCTAGATCTTAGTTTCAGGAGGTTACAAGGAATCCTGTGCTACATCTCAATTCCAGACACAATCTCAGGCTACAACCCTGAGACCAGGACCATTTATATACTTCAGCAGCTACTGGGGATGCAGCCTACCAGATCCAAGATGCTGGTTTGGCTGACATTGCTGCTGTATGTTATCCTTGTGTTTTTTTGAAGCTCTAATCCAAAGAGATAACTAGTGACAGCTAGTAAGTGCATACAACAGCTCCTCCAAGTCCACAAGATCCTAGTGTGGGACTGAGTTTTCCCAACACTCTGGTGCAGAGTAAAGGCATCAGGCTCATCACTAGCCTCAAGGCCTCCATCAGGACCAACATCCCCACCCCTGTTTTCTCAGACTTTCTTTACCTCAGCTGCAGCTCCTGCAGTTCAGGTGTGTACGTGCCTCTCTGTGACTCATTCTTTTCTTGGGGTGCTCCTGGAGCTGCGTCTGTTGCAAACAGCTCCTGAAAGAACACAGGAACATACTGCAAACTGCACTGAATCAAGAGGACACACAGCCACTACAATGCTGGACAGTTCACAGAGCCACTTGAAGTGAGCTTTCCCTGCTGTGCAGCAAGGCCAGCGCCCTTACCATGCCCTTATCTGCAGCCTGCAGCTCCTGGAGCTGCCTCTCGAGCACCAGGCAGCGGTTCAGGACCTCGCTGTAGTGCTGATGGCTCTCACAGGTGCTCCGACTGCTCCCTCGGAGCTGGAGGGAGAGGGCATTTTTCTCCTCAAAAACCTGAGATAGCTGAGAAGAGAATACAATCAGCAAGCAAAGAAATTGATTGTGTAAGTAAAATTGTTCTCTGTCTAATTGAGGGTAAGAGATCTCTTGAGAGCATATAACTGCCACGCTGCTCATCACTAATGTCAAAAGATCAGTGACAATCTCCAAGAGTAGCCTGTGGCAAAGGTTTCTGCAACAGGAGTCTCAAAACATCAGAGATGTACAGAATACTACACGTCCAGAAAAAGATTTCTGAAGTGCTGATAGTGACCTAAACCTTTCAGAAATATCATCAGTGAATTATTATTTTATATTCTCATTTTCTCCTGGAACACAGCTCACTTTCTGAAGATGAATAAATTCTGGGTCTTCCATTTCAGTGTGGGAATTGACCGATTGTGATTCTGCACTGAAATACAAGAAGTGTTTCAAGCGGGCAGGCAGAAGTGAAGATGACAAGCTTGCCTTCCCAAGGAGGGACTTTCTTCAGCAGTCCAGAAATCAGGAGCCTAGAAAGTGCTCCTGACAATAGACATGGAACCTGTAAACAACTTTCTTCATACGGTCTCGCTCTCTGGTCCCTTTGGCCTTCATCTCCCCCATTCAACTTCTTTCCCCCACTCTCCCCTCCATCTGTCCTCTCTCCTCCCCTCTCCCCTTCTGCCACCTCTTTTTTTCCTCCCCTGCTGCTTTCTCTCCTCCTTTCTCCCTTTGGTCACCTGGGAGAAAGGGCAATAAACAGCAGTGGCAGAAAAGCTGCTGGCTCAGACCCTGTCCCTGAGCCTGCTGGATGGGATCTGCCTCGGGCCTGGATGTCCTTCTGGTCCATAGGAACAGCTGTCCCACTCACGGCTTCTCTCTGCAGAGCTCTGGCTCTCACAGCTGCCAGATGTCCTTCTGGTCCATAGGAACAGCTGTCCCACTCATGGCTTCTCTCTGCAGAGCTCTGGCTCTCACAGCTGCTCACTGAGGAGAGCAGTGTGGGACATGGCCCATGGGCTCTGCTGCTCTGCCAGCCCTGTTCAGCAGCAGTGAATCCAGCACTGTGATTCTAACACTGCTTTTCTGAGAGATGTATTTCTGATTTTGTGTTACTTCATTGAATGCCTGCAAGGACAGATTCATTCCTGCTTCCTGAGCCCTATTCCAGCCAAACCCTCCCCACATTCCTTGTCCCTGACTGCAAGCAAGTATAAGACGTATCAGTACCTTGCTGTTTAACTGCTGAATTCTGAGCTCTTTCTGGTGCAGTTCTTTCAGACTGTCACTTAGCTGGGCCTGGAGGTGCTTCATCTCTGCTTCTAAGCTTGAAAAGTCCCCTTTCAGGACTTCTGGAGAAATCTGCCAAGGAAAGAACAATGAAAAATATATTGCTGATGTGACAACTCACTCTTGTGTTTCTCCTCTCTTGTCAGTATTCCAAGGTCAAACCTAACGTTATTCCTAGACCTGGAAATTGATCTGCTCAGGCAAAAGAGCAAATGGGGAATAAACAGAAATATCCTAAATGCCATCTGAAAATACAGACAGTCAGGAAAGATCACCAAAATTGTACATATGATGGGTCCTGCTCAAAAGTTGTCTTAAAGCTGTTTGCAACACAGGAAGAAAAAAAAAAAGGCACATGAATGAGAAAAGAAAAAACAAAGCAAAACCTAAAGTAATGTCCACACTGATCTAATCAACAAAGACCAGAAGGCCAGCACTGAAGAATCCTCCTGGAAACCATCACATGAACATTGTTCAAGCTTTTTCTTTGCATATATGCATGGGTGTATCAAAGGGATAAAGGACATTTGCTGCCCCCTCCACTGACATAAACCACTGGCACACTGCAGACATGGGTGGGAGAGTTCTGTCTTGGCTCTGATGCACTGCACTGTGCATGCAGCCTTCCCTACACAAACAAAATACCAAACACATTCCACTCCACTTTTAGGACTGTATACAGGGGGAATAAGAGAGAAGGTGCAGTGTTCAAGCCTTAGCCTCTCTGGGCTTGAACCAGGATTGTAGATCCCTGTTACAGTAAAAACAGCAAGAAAAATTCAATGGAAAACTTAAAAATGAAGATCTGACATTAAAATGAGAACTAAGACAGAAAATCTTAGATTCAAAGACAGTGTAAGAGGGCAATTCTAAACCAGCCAGAATACACATCTGAGAAGTTCCATGCTGCTCCAAAGGACCCAAGGTGCCTAGGAAGCCTGTCTCTTTTACCCTCTTTCTTGAAACACTGGAAACCAGGAACTTCATGAAGAGCACTTAAGGGTATGCCATAATTTCTACAACTTTCAGTGATGCAAGTTAGACTGTTGGGATTATCTTTGGAGGCCTCACAACCACATGCAATGTTGCAGTCTGCAGGAGCTGGATACAGGCAACACATGCTCTTCTGGTTGAGTTTCAAGCTTCACATTTCCAGTAAAGAATCTATATCTTTCCACCCACCTTGCTTTGGTGCTGTTCCTCTATGGCTTGAGCCTTGCCGAAGGGCAGCCTCATTTCCTGTGTGATCCTTTGTAAATGGCTCAGCTCCTTGTCCTTCTCTGCAATGGCCATCAGGTACTGCTCCTTCATGCTGCTGCTCTGCTTTTCCCAGGTGTTCTTCTCCTGTCTGCCCAGCATAAACAAGGGAAGTTACAAGGAAGTTGCCGGTATGATGACCAGGTACCCAGCTAAGAATGAGCCAAGGGTGATTCAACCATCACCTCATGCTAGACATGGAGTTTTATAACCAAGCCAAACCAAAACAACACACTTAAGTACAGGAACCTTAAAAGCAGGTTTAAGGAAGTTTTCTGTATTTGGTTGAACCCTTTGGATTGTTCCATGCTGTCCTAGGGTGACTTTTTCACACTTTCTGTGTTTCTGGACATTGTTTTTATCTCACTGTACAAAGTTTTGTCAAGGAAGTCACTGGCAATGCCACTTGTCCCCATAATAATTTCTCTGCAAGGTCGTATGTGCATCAGACCCACAGTACCACACCAACCTGAGGCCAGCACTTCATGTACAGTGTAAAAGCTGCACAGGAAATAAATCTCCTGTTCTTTTGTCAGGATAAATAAAATTTGTAAGATGCTTCAAACTTTATGAGATCTGCAGTGTTAATTTGAGGGTCAGAGTGGGGGTAGGGGGGAGGGAGAGAACTACAAGTTTTTATATCACTCTGGACAAAGATAAGCCACAGACCTTTCCACAAAGAAAATCCCACCCTTTTCATTCCAGCCTCAGGCATTCTTAAATGGATCTCTGAAATAACTGAAAGCATTTCCCCCTGTTTTCAGAACAGAGCATATTTGTCTGACTAGTTTTAGTCCAGCTGGAGTAGACAATTTTACTAGACTCGAATTACAGAGTTGAAAAGAACAAACTAGAAGACATAGAGCAAGTAAAATATAGGATTAGACAGCCATACAAAATTAGTATGCTCTAAACTACGCTATCAGTGGGATAATAAAGGGTGTTCAGCAGCAGCCTGGAATGGAGAGTACTGTGATCATATACATAAGTTCCAATACAAGAAACAGCCTGTTTCCTCTCCAACTCACGAGATGATACTGACTCTCGGGTTCAGTTGCTGGTTTTCTGCCCCGAGCTGAGTTGGGTGGTCCAGGGAATGGCCCCAGGCCTTGAAGAATGAAACTGGACTCTCTGGAGTTCGGTCTTCGGATTG
>JAWWEY010000055.1:14900-51620 GCA_035582745.1 Loriotus luctuosus | reverse complement strand
ACCCCCTGACGGGGTCTCTGCCCTCGAGGTGGTCTCGGGAGGCTCTGCACATCCAGGGTGGTGTGCTGAGCTCCCACGACTGACCAGCACTGGATGAAGGAAATAAAAACAAAAACATCCCTGATCTATTTCACACAGGCATTGACCTCCAAGCTGCTGGGCTGTAATTCTGAGGCAGAAGCTGGGCGAGGGAATCCCCAGGAGAGGGAATACCTCTCCTGGCCAGGGCAGGGTGCTCAGTGTCACCTCTGCCAGGTGAGGCTCTCAGCATTCCCTCCACCCCTGCCCACAACCGCTCTTTGAGAGAAACAAACACATCTGCAACCTGGCCAAGGCAGGAAGCAGACAGACAGCTCACCTGAGCTGCTGGAGCTCCTGCTGGTACACAGCTCCTTCCTGCCTCAGTTGTTCTTGCAGACGAAGCTGTTTGTCTGCCTCTTGCTCCCACTGCTGCAGCTGTGCCTTTAAGCGAGAATTCTCAGCAGCTTCCACCCCAACAAGGATGTATTGCTGCTGCAACTTCTCCAGCTCTCTTACCTGGAATTCAAGAGAAACATCATTATGTGACAGCTGAGCAAGCATCAGGTTTATTACTTAGAACTGTTTAAGAGCATTTCTTACTGTGGTGCCTGAAGGGACAAAAGGGTCACATTCAGATGACAGAGGAACTAAAAACGGAATCATCAAATACAGCAGTGTACTAAAAACTGCTCAGAAAAAAGCCCTCAGACAATTCTATTGGTAATGAGGGCAGTGAGTTTTGAGCCCTCCCGTGAAGATGTAAAATACATTAACAAAAAGACTCCAGACTACAATAATAATCATCTTATTCAGAGGAAAACTAAGTGACACAGAAGGAGCTGGTTTAGCATAACTCCTTAAGTTGGTATTTACTGTAAACTAGGAAACTGATAAGTAAAATCCTTCTGGCTCTCAAATTCCATTCAGGCTATAATTAGAAATAAGTTGTTGTTACACATGCATCACTGCAATTGTTTTTGAAGACAAGAAGACATGGCTGACTCTGGAGACAGGACAGTGCTCAATGAGTGGCAGTGGGACATGACTGTCAAAGTTTGTCTTCTGACCAGCCAAGAGAACTCTGGAACTTGCGGGGCTGCACTGTGCCAGAGACTATACAAACACAGACACATCCAGTGTGCAGGCAAGAATGTCAAAAGGAATCTGCAATGGCTTGTACCTGCTTTGAAAGTCAGCTGCCAAGAGGAGGAGGAAACTCAAGCCTTTGTTCTAGTCTCTTAGAAATCGAAGGCAAATCAAATGAGCTGACACAGATGTGAACTATGCAGGTTAACAGGGACCTTATTTCCACGATTTCATATTTTAAACCAAGTTAACAGAGAAACCACCCTTGGAAGTTAACAATGGAATCACAGCCTCCATGCCAGAGAAAATAATACAGATGGCCCATACCAGAGTCATGGGGTCTGATGGAGCACGCCCACAAATGCTAAGGTCATTAGCAGGCGACTCCATTACCTTTGAAGGGTCACGGTGACCCAAGAGGTTCCTGAAGACTGGAAGAAAGCAAATGTCATCCCTACCTACAAGAAGGGCAAGAAAGGAGAATTGTGAACCTGCAGTCTGGTCAGCCTCATCTCCATCCCTGGGAAAGTGAGGGAGAAACTAATTCTGGAAACCGTTTCCAGATACATGAAAAAAAACAGGTTGGCCACAGAAGCTGTGGAATGTTTACTGATGGAGATATTCAAAATCCAACAGGACATTGTACAAGCAACCTATTCCAGCAAGCCTTGTTTGTGCATGGGGGTTGGACTAGATCTCTAGAAGATCTCTAGAAGATCTCCAGAAGACCTTTTGAATCTCAACTATTCTGTGATTCCATGAAGATGCAGCCTGATCTATGCATCACATTGCAATTATCAGACCTAAGCGTGCTGAATTTTAAGACTTGAAGATCCAAACCTCCTCTGGTGCTTAAAGTAATAGCAGAAGAGAGACCATGGACTTACTACTCTGTCTCTGTCACCCTGCAAGGAGGCCAGTGCCTTCTTCAGACTCTGCACTTCCAAAGCAGTGGTGGAGATGCTCCCTTCTGCTTGTTGTTTCACTTCTTCAATCTTACGTGTTTTGTCCAATTCATTCAGCAGACGGTCTCGGTCATTCTGCAGGCTTGCCATAGCCTTGGAGAAAGATTTGACTTGGTTGGAAGAGCCTTCCAATTCCAAAGACAAGTGGAGAAGCTCATCATCTTTAGCTCTGAGCTGCTGATTAAGTTCCTCAATCTGGGCCAAGAGACCTCTTTCATCAATAGCCTTCTGCAGTTCTGTCAGCTCAGACCTGACCACATCTCGGTCCCTGACAGTGGAACGTTGCTCCTCTTGTAGCTGACCCATCTGTTTCTGAAGAGTCTGCACTAGACTCTTTTGTTCCTCTAAGTCTGTAGAATATTTCTGTTTCAAAAGATGAAGCTCTTCATTGGCCTGGTCTCGGCTATCCTGAAGAGAGCTCATGGACCTCCCAAAAGACTGAATTTGAGCTCTGAGATCTTTGTTTTCCTCTGTGACTTCAAGCAATTTCTGTTCCATTTCCATCAAGTCTCGTGCCAACTCTGCTACTCTCTCTTCAGCTGTCTCGGTTTCATTCCTCATTATCCCTGCATCATGATGCAGGTGCTTCAGTTCCTTCCGAAGCCTGTCCTCAGCCTCTCCCACTCTCTTGGCTGCATCCCTCTGAACACATTCTAGTTCCCCCTCAAGTTCTCTTATTCTTTTCTGGGAGAGGGAAAGCTCATGACTCAGTTGTTGTACCT
Source organism: Loriotus luctuosus (assembly GCA_035582745.1). Lineage (NCBI taxonomy): Eukaryota > Metazoa > Chordata > Aves > Passeriformes > Thraupidae > Loriotus > Loriotus luctuosus. Next base: position 48,826 of record JAWWEY010000055.1, on the reverse strand, counting down.
CTTTCTCTCGAGCCTTCAGTTCTGTTTGACACTCCACAATGGGACTCCCCTCACGTAATGCTGCCATCTCACTCTGCACCTGTGACAGAGAGGACATGAGAGTGTCAATCTCTTGAGACATACTGACTTTATCCTCTCTTAAGGCTTCCATGCACTTCCTGAGATCATCCTGAGTATGCTCAGACTCTTTCAGTCGTGTTTCCATGGTTGCCTTCTCATTTTCCAGAGTCTGGATCCGCTGAAGTTGTGTTTTGAGAAGTTGCTTCTGTTGGGAGTCCTTTATTGAAATCACTTGGTTAAGGTCTTCTCTGTAGCGCACCAACTCTGCGTTCAGCTTGGCATTCTCAGAGTTGAGGTCATCCATCTGGCTATGGAAACTTCTAATTTCTTCCTTGAGCTTGTTGTTTTCAGCAGCAGCCTCTTGAATTAGCTGGTCTTTTTCCAGGATTATACCAAGATGCCGTTCCTCGAGCTGCTTGTAGTCCCTCAGGATGCGGTCTCGGTCGTCCTGCAGAGATGACATGGACTTGGTGAAGGAGTCCAGCTGTGCCTTCTGCTGCTTGCTTTCTTCTCTGCTTGTCTTCATCTTTCCGGTGAGATGATTGAGTTCTTCAAGAAATTTGTTCTTCTCATTTTCCAAGGCTTTTTTATTATCTTCCTCCTTATTTAGCCTACACTCCAACTCTTTCATCTCTTCAGAATGTTGCTGCTGTAATTCAGCTAGAGCAGCCATCACTGCTTCTTCTTTGGCAGACAGCAAACTCATGATCTTTTGATCTTTGGCACTAATTTCTTCATGCAGCTTATTTGTCAGGTCCTTGGAAGCCTGCAGGTCAGCTTGAAGCTGCTCACAGTTGAGTTTAAAATTCTGGATACTCATCTCTTGTTGCTTGACCACGGTCCCCAGCTCTTCCCTGGCCAGCTCACATTTGGTGAAGGAATTCTGTAAGTCAGCAAGCTGGTCTCTTAGGCTGCTGATTTCTGACTCCAGTTCCTGCTGTTCATTCTGAGACTTGCTGTACAGTTCCTGAGACCCTTCAAGCTGAGCCAAAAGCTCTTTTTTTTCCTCCTGCAACATTTCACATATCTTTTGATGATGCTGAATCTCCTTCCTGCAATCAACCTCCCAGTCTTTCTTGTTGCATTCCAGCCTGAAAAGAAAAGATTAAGTTGGTCAAAAATCCACAAAGTATCTCAGTATCTAAACCCACACTAACTCTGTTCCTATACTAATTTAGAAAAGCCACAGAATTTGTTTTACTTAAAGAAAGCAAGCTAGAAATACCTCTTAATTTAAAATTCAAGATATCTTTTAAAGTTCTGACTGTACTACTGCCTTAAAGGGGTGGTGGCAGGGGAATATATTCTTTTAAAATTGTTCATGTCAAAACTGAAAAAAGTGTTCACTTAAACACTGAATGTTATCACCTCCCTGTCATTACATTACTTCTCTCGTCCATTGTAGCTAACAATAGAAACAACTCCATGCCGCCCCACAATGAAATTGCTGTTCTGGTGCCTTTGATGTCCATGTAATGCTTCATCATACAAAGATATAGCATACATATATATATATATATATGTATTGAATATATATATATAAAGCAATTTTACTCATGTAAGAATGGTTCGGTTTTGAATTTTGGAAATACACAGCTGTATACACATTTTTATAGGTTTCCACAGCTCCATCCTCCCCTCAAAATTTATTTTGGGACTAAACTGGAATTATGTATCCCAATGCTCTCTTGACTTCTCAGTGCAAAAGCTCCGTGCAAAAGACTCTTTAATTAATCTGAAATTTGAAGTACCCTGGAGAGCAATCAAATGGTGAGTGCTTGTCACAGAGAACAGATTTAACACAGGTATCCTAAGGAAGTGAAGAAGGACTATTCTAGAGTGATCACCTCATGTCCTTGTGCAGATAACAAATGCAAAGTAACCTTTTCCTGACAAACCTCCCCTGACACAGCTTATTTACCTGGATATCTGAGTCTGAAGTTCTTCCACACGCATGGTCATTTGTTTCACCTGTTCCTGTAGCACATTACAAGCTTCCTCTTTCCGACGTATTTCTTCTTCCTTCTTTTGAATAGTTTCAGTGAATTTCTTCTCCCATGTTTTTGATTCATCTATCACTCTATCCCTATCATCCTGAAGGGAAGACATGCTCCTGGTGAAGGCTACAAGCTGGGCTAGTGTTTTGTTTAGATTGCCTTCCAGTAGCTTGGCTTCTTGATCCTTTGTCTTTAAAGAGTCTTGCAGATCCCCAACTGTTGTTTCCATATGGTCCTTCTCTCTCTGCAATGTTGCCAGTTTTGCTTCCATGTTTTTGATCTCCTTTGAGTGCTTGTCTTTTTCCTGTTCCAGTCTTCTCTCAAAGTCTTCATCCTTTTTCTTCATTTGAATTTTAATTTGCTCTTTATTTGCTTGTAACTCTTCCTTCACTTTGATACTCTCAGCTAAAACCCTTGCTGCCTCACTCTGAGTGTCATCCAACACTACTCTGCAGTGAGCAAGCTCCGCCTGGGCTTTCTTGGTGTCTTCAACTGCTTTAGCTGAAGTTTCTTTGGCTGCTTCTACCTCTTTCTGAGTCTCACTCTGCAGAAATTCCAGAGCTTTAACAGTTCTTTCTAAACTACTGTTCTTTTCCTGGCTTTTGATACAGTCCTTCTGCAGCTGCTTGATCTCCTGCTGTTTCTGTTTCAGCAGTTCTTGAAGCTCCTTTATATGTGTGCTGCTTTCTCCTCTCCAATTGTGTTTTAGCTTTCCTACAAATTCCTTTTGCTCTTCTGAACTTGCTTTGCTTTTCTCCTTTGCCAACTGACTTTTCTCCTCCTCCAGTTCGTGCATCACTCTCTGCAAAGTCTGAAGCTCATGTTTCAGTTGATCATTTTTGATTTGGAAGTCTGTTGCATCTTGCTGATAGTTTCCAATACTTCCATTAAGTTCTGCCAGCTGATTCATAAGCCTTTCTTCCAAGTCATCCTTTTCAGTCTCTAGAGCATCCTTCAGTGCTGTCATTCTGATGAGGTCGTCTCTGGCTTCTTGGACCTTTTGCTCCATCTCTGCTACTGTAGCCTGCAAATCATTCACTTCGTGGACTTTCTCTCCCATTTGGTGCTCCAAAGCCCTTTTCTCACCTGCTAAAGTCTCAACACACCTGCGGATATCACCCAGCTGTTGCTCTGAAGCCCTTCTACTATCTTCCATCTCTGTGATTCGCTTGGTGAGCTCAGCTATTTGCTGTCTGTAGAGACCAGGATCCTCACAAGGTCTCTCACTTTCAAATGCCTCTTGTTCCAGCTCTGCAGCACGAGGCTCTGGTTGAAAAGATACGTCCACTTGATTTTTACACTCCTCCGTTGGTGATGGTGTGGCAACTGCCTTATCAGTTTCTTCCCCCGCTGTCTGCTGGGCAACATACCTGTCTGCAAGTTCTCTGCTTTCCTTCAGCTTAGACTCTGTTACCTGCAAAAGGCACTTCAAGTCCACAATCTCTTGATTCAGAGACTCCTTTTCAGCCATTACTGTCTCAAGCTGAGTAGAAAGAGACTGGCACTCCCTCCTAGAGCACTCCAGGTCTTCTTTCAGACTAGTGTTTGTAAAGCTCTCTCCAGTCCTGTGCAGCTCTCCATTTGTAAAATGCATCTCTGCTCTAAGCTTCTCATTCTCTTCCTCTAGTTCCAGGATCTTTTGTTGCTTTGATTTTGCAAATTTCCTCATTTTCTCCTTCATTTCATCAATTTCCTGTTCAGCTTCTTGTAGCTGCTTATCTGTTTCCTGTTTTTTTGCTTCAGCCCCTTTTAGCTGAATGAAAATTTCCTGCTTTTCCTGCCTAACAGTTTCCAACACACGCTGAATTCGCTCAGCCTCATTACTCACATTCTCGTACGACTGCAGCAGAGTTTCATATTCTCCTTGAAGCTCCTTGTATTTCTCCTGCCACTCAGAACTCTCAGTGGCTTGAAAGCTCTTCAATGATTCCACCTCCTTCTCCAGCTTCTCCTTCTCTAGAACAACTCTATCCAGCGTAAGTGTAAGGTTTTTACAGCATCCATCAAGATTCTGATTTTCTCCAAGTAGTTTATCAATTTCTGCAGTAAGTTTTTCTTGCTCTCCAGTGAGGCATGCTAACTTTTCTGTTAAGGTATCTGTTTCTTTAACATGGCCACATACTTGGCTTTCCATGTTTGTCAGCTTGACAGAAAGATTGTCAATGGTAATTTTAGCATTAGCCAGCTCTTCTTTTAGAGATTTGCTCTCCTTTAGTGCCTCTTTTCTAGAGATAAGTGCTGCTTGCAACTTTCTCTGCATTTGATTCTTCTGCTTAGCTGCTTCTGCATTGTCCTCTTGCTTCTCCTGAATTTCAAGCACCTCTGTTTGTAGTCGCTTGCTTTGCTCCTCATGCAGCTGAGCCTGAGCCTCCAACTGACTACACAGTCTTTGGACTGATTCCTCTTTTTCCAGCAACTGTGCCTGCACATTATTGAGAGTGTCACTCTTCTCCTTTAACTGCTGGCTGAGAAATTCTATTTCTTCATCCTTTTGATGCACAAGAATTTTCAAGTCTTCCAGACTGGCCACTCCAGAATTTTTTCCATGATTCTCCTCCAATTCTGTCTGAAGACTTGCTCCCTTAGCTTCAGCTTGGTCAGAGGTTCTCTTCAGCCCTTCTATCTCTACAAACAACTGTGCTATGTGCTGTTGCAAATCAAAGATTAATTCTGATTTGTGAGCAAGCTCCCTTTGCAAATGGCTGACACTACATTCCAATTTCCCTTTCTCCATCTGCAATTTGTCAAGGTGTTTTTCCCACTCTTCCTCAGAAATATCTGCAACTTGTACAAGCTTGTTATTTGTTGTATCTTCTGCTTCCATGCATGAAGAATCCAACCCACCCTGACTCCTAAAAATACTCTCTGCTGATCCTTTCTGCTCTTGGAGCTGTCTCAGCTGAGCCTGGATACTGTCTTTCTCTTTGCTTTGCTGATCAAATTGTTCTTGCAGGATGTTGTAATCATCTTTTTGCTGTTTCAATTGTTCTCTGTGATGCCTGTCTTTTTCTTGAGCCTTTTTTATAGTGTCTTTGCGAGATATGAGAGCTTCTTGAAGTTTTTTTTGAAGCTGTTCTTTTTCTTGTTCAAGAACTGAAATCTTTTCTTCAAGAGCAGACTTCTGTTTTTCTTCCAGATTTGTACCTGCTGAACTATGTTTCTCATTTTCTTCATCATCTTCTGGGCTTTCATTGGTTTCAGTTACTTTGTCAGGAATCGTCTGATGCTCCATGATTTCATCTTTAACTGAAGCAGTGTTTGCCTTATCTTGCAAGCTTTGCCTCATTTCCTCAATCACTGCCTGCAGTCGTGCTTCAGTAGTTTCTTTTTCCTCCCGGATGCTCTGCAGCTCAGATTCCTTTTCAGAAAGCAGTTGAATTAGATAGTCCTCACGGGGCTGGTTTTCAAGACCCATTTCTTTGCTGATCATGCTTCTCATGTCTTCCTCCCCTGCAGGTGCCTGAGCCCCTGAGGTTTCTGATTTTTGTTCTCTACTCAGTTGTTCTAATTCATTTTCCAATCTGGTTACCTTCTTCAGAAGCTCCTTCCTGCTCACAAATACTGCTTGCAGCTTCCGCTTTACTTGCTCATTTTCTTTTCTCAGAAGTTCAACTTGATTTACTAATTCCTCATTTTCTTTACTCACTGCTTCTGTCTCATTCTGCTGCTTGGATACCCCACACTTCAGACATGTATCTTTTGCTCCTATGTTCTGTTCTTTGTCTTCCTGGGATTTTAATAACAGACTTGTCTGCTCCTTAAGACTCTTCAGCTCGTTTCCTAGAGCAAATTTTTCTTCATTCAGCAGGACCATTTTCTCAGACATGCTGACACTGATCTCTGCCATCTGTCGGTCCTTTTCCTGCAAGGCTTGTTGCAGGCTCTCTATAGACCTGGTGTGCTCAGCAACAAGCTGTTCCAGGCTTGCTGCCTCGTGTCCCTTTAAGGTTAACTTGTGGGAAAGCTCTTCCATCTCTGCTGTATTCTTCTTCAAAAGTTGTCCTAGATCAAGTACTTCACATTCCTTTGTCTCAACCTGGCCTCTCAGATCCTTTAGTTGCATGTCCTGGTCAGAAAGCTGAAGTTGTGCTTCATCCAAGTCCTTTTGCAAAGCTTCAATTTTTATATCCTTAGATTTAAATTCATTTTTAAGGCTCTGGATTTGCTCTCTTAGAAGGCTGCTTTGACTGTCTGACAATCTCTGCTTTTCTGAAAAAGCTAGCTCTTCCTCCAGTTGCTTCACTTGCTCCTTCAGTTCTGTTATGGTAGAAAGTTCTTTGGCCTGACACAAGAGCTGATCTTGTTCATCAGTCAAAACACAAAATGCACTGTCAGGATCCTCTCCTTTTTTCCTGTATTCCTCAGCCAACTGGTTTAGCCTATCTATTTCTGCACATTTTTCTCCTAGTTCTTTCCTAAGGGATTCTTCTGATTTCTGCAGAATTATTTGCAGTTCTATAACTTGGTTTTGTAACTTGATCAGCTCTTGAGATTGAGAGGTGCCAGGGCTTCCCTGAGGCTCATCTTGGAAGCTGATTCCATTTTCCTGAAGAAAGCAAATTTTCTGCATTTCCATTTCTTTCAGTAATAAGACACTCTGTGTATCTGAAGCCTTCTGCTCCTCCCTCTCCAGACACTGTATCTGTGAATTCTCTTCCAGCTGGTTAGCTTCTGTTTGGCTGCCTGTAGAAGTTTGGCCACTGGGACCCTTGAGCTGGCTTTTCAGAAAAGTTATTTCTTCTTGGGCTTCTTTCAGTTCCAGCAGCAAAACTGACAGCTCCTTCTGTTTCTCCGCAGCAATATAGTCCAGAATTCCAGGTGGACAACTTTCCTCAGTAAGCTGCTTGCTTCTATTGGTAAAGCCATCTGTTCTTGCCTAAAAGAAAATAGTAGGCATCACTTTTCCTTTGAATCTTGTGAAAGGGCCACTTCTGAAAGTATCTGCTTTCCATACTCTGCAACTGTCTCAAGCTGGCTTCTGCAACAAATAGAAGCCCTGCTAATAACAGGGGGACTCTGTCTTGGCAGTGGGGGTGGACTCGATGATCTCCAGAGGTCCCTTCCAACCCCAACTATTCTGTGATTCTGTGACTTCCCAGGTCACTTCTGCTAATTTCAGTTTCTGAAGTTGCAGCATGAAAGATTCTGGCTGCAGGATCAGCCCATAACAACTTCCTATTCCCTTTTTTCCCCCCTTCTCTCTTGATTGCAAGATAGAATCACAGGAGAACTTAAACAGTTCAGAGTTAGACTAACAAGCCCTCTAGTGTACTTAACCAGTCACATTTTCATGCCATCCTATTCATAGCCTCTGAATAAGGAGGTTTTCGTCCCCTACTCAATCTGTCCATTCAACATGGCAAAGAAGCAGGATAGAAACCCATATTCCAATCTGTGTCCATGCCCAAAGTGAAAGCACTAAACAAAGCACCTGGAACAAAGTGCTTGGCTTTTTCCAAATGACTGTTTTTAAGTTTCTTCCAATCCCCCAAACCAGATTACAAAAGAAAAGCACTCACAAATCCTCCCCAGACAGCTTGGATCAACAGCCCACCAATAAGTCAACGTGCTGCACTGTAAAGACTTGGGAGGGCAGAAACAGTTTATGGGGAACCATGAAAGGAGACCTGCTCTTAAAAAGTCTGCTGTCATAATGAAACAACCACTTTAAGTCACAGGAGATTAAAAAGAGACAACTCTTTGAGGCTTCTAAACTAACTTAAAATTTTTGTATCTGCAAATGCATACAATACTGAGACCAAAAGGGTTTTGGACTACGTTTGTACCTCAGAGAGCACAGAAGTGTCACCAAAACGCCTTTGCATTTCAGAATTCACCAGCTCTCCTGACACACCTAGTAAGAAAAGGAACACTTGTCACCATTAGTGCAACAATTTGCAGGTAAAGTCAGTAGGTAGAGTGAAGGGACAAAGAAATGGGACCAGAGCTTCTATAGAAGGTGAGAAAAGACAAAAAAAATTAAAAAAAAAAAAAAAAGGGCAGCAAACCAAGCACAGAAGAAAACAACCCAGAGTTTGAGTCTATGCAGTGCACAGACATCCTGTTTTGGTTTCAGTCCAACCAGTAATTCAGACACTGCAGCTGCAGCATGGCTCTGTGCAATCCCCTGTGTTTGCTGCATCACCTGCACACAGCACTTCTGACCCCTGAAGAAGGATGAAGAGCAAAGAGACAAGAGAACCAGCTAACAGATTGGTTTGACTGCTTTTTTTTTCCACGCGGGATGTGGCATGGAATTCCAGACACAAAAAGACATTTACTGGCTTGCAGAGAAACACACAGTTCTTAATTTTATCTTAATTCTCTTCTGTGCCTTACACATCAATCTTTGCATCTACAAACACACTCCTTCAAACCCTTCTCTCTTTCTAACATTAGCAACCACTTTTTTCTTCTCTTCTGGTATATCCTACCCATCCCACATTAGAATGTTCTCTTCTACCTCATGTAAATATTTTCTGCCTTCTGTAGATTATAATCTTCAGATTCTGACCTCAGAGCACGTCCTTCTAAATAATCTTCAAATTTGTCCCTGAAACCCCTCAAATTTTCACAATTTTCTTGTCACATGCCTTATTCTGTGTCCTCACCTGTAGAAGAAGAGCAGTCTACATAGGAGGCTGGAGCCTCCACAGTCCACAGGTCTTGCAATTTTGCCTCAGCACCAATATTCTTATTCTGTGGGATGAAGAAAAAACACTGAGCTTTGAGCCAGGATCCTGGTATGAGGAGACAGCTCTCTTAGCTGCCTACTGCTCTGCCAGCTCTAAGTAAACCTATCGGAGTTTGGACACGACTCTGAAGCCTAATGAAAATAAATAAATAAATAAATAAATAATGAAAAAGAGATTGATTTTGATGTTAAGCAATAGACCAAGACATATCTCAGCAGATCAACAGACCAATGGATGTAATGATCTAAACAACTTCCTTCCCACCTTGAGATGGTTTCTCTTCCATCTTCACTCCCTCAAAGGCACTAACCACAGTATCATAACCTTTCACTGAACATCCAGGCAGAGAAGGTGAGAAGTCACGTGCCTGTGCCTCACTGCTCCAGCAGATAAAGAACCTGGAGCTTTCCCAATAAAGTTATGCTAGGCTCTGTCACACAAACAAACCGATAACCCCACAAGAACCTTTTAACTGTTAGATGCCTTAACTTGGGTTTGGGTAACTATATTACTTGGCCTAAAGCCATGGGTCAGGTGCACAAATGATAGGAATAGCTGTCCAAGTGCAAAAACTTAGATGTAAGCTATTTAGCTGGACTGTTCTTATAATGAAGACATTGAAATGGACAATTCCAGGGTTGTTTTCATTGACCCATTTTCAACATTCACCTTGTTGCAGGTGAGTCATACGCTAAGGAACCTGTTTTTTCCACTGTCTATAAAGAGGCAGTAGAAAACAGTTCAAATGCTTATATGTGCCTTTGAAAAGCCTGCGTGTGGGTGTGAGTGCATTCCCACTGATCTACCAGCTCACAGTTTGCAGACACTTGGAAGGTGGATGAATGACTCCAAATCCTTCTCCAGTTCCAAATAGCAACTTTTACCTTAATACTTCACAGTAATATACAAACCCTCTGATAGAGAGGAACGTATTAGACAAAACACAGCATTAATCTTCCCCCTGTGGACAGGATGGGCCAGTAGAGCAGGCTGCAGAGAGCCAGACCTTGCTCTAAGTTAACAACCAGTTTCACAGCAAAGCCTCAGTACAGACACACAGAGGCTGTCATCTCCCTCCTCATGCTGAACAGAAGGCCAAACAGCAGGTTCCTAACCCTGCATTCTGCCCAACAACAGCCTGACTGCACTGGCACCTGCAGCGGGACACTGGAGCAGCACAAGGACAGTGCCCACCTGGCCTCACTGAGGGAGCAGCACAAGGATAGTGCCCACCTGTCCCACTCACGGAGCAGCACAAGGACAGTGCCCACCTGTCCCACTCACGGAGCAGCGCAAGGACAGTGCCCACCTGTCCCACTCACGGAGCAGCGCAAGGACAGTGCCCACCTGTCCCACTGATGGAGCAGCGCAAGGACAGTGCCCACCTGTCCCACTGATGGAGCAGCGCAAGGACAGTGCCCACCTGTCCCACTCACAGAGCACACAGTTCCCCAGGCAGTCAGCATGTGCTAATTAGGGCAGTGGGAATGGTTTGAAAGGCATCTTATATAATGACAGCTGAGCCTTTGGAATTTTATTTCCAGAGACCCATAGTTCTGCTGAAAAACTAACTCACAACAGGTAGAAAATAGCACAAATGTGCTATTATTAACTATTATTTAACAAATAGTTAAAATAGCACAAATGCGGACCGGATGGATGAAGGACACAAGAAATGCACACAGTTGGCAAAGGGAAACACAGTCTGTTACTAACACAGCACAAGCTGTATTTGGAAGCTATTTCTGTCTTTCACCATTAATCCAGTTAATAATAACCTTCAAAGAGGATTGGTACAAAAGACCATGACAGCTTAGCTGTTTTAAGGCCAGTCCTTGACCTATTTTATTTCAGCTGCTTTATCATTACCTGTTCTGCATCTTCTGTGACCATCACAGCTTCCTGCTGAGACTCCCGGAGAACAAGTCGCAAATGGGGCATTTCTGAAACATTCAAACACAAAAAATTTCTTTGACACTTAAGACTTTGCTTTAGACAGCAGCAGAATATTCTTCCAGGAGCTTTTGAGAAAGGACACATGGCTGTTAACAACACTTATGTAGTGGAGATATGTACTGTCATGGGATAATGTGGATTTGGTTTTTTTTTAGAGGCAACCACACAACCAACATGGTCTTTTAAGCAGCTTTTAGAAAAGAACAATTGTTGTCATACAGACATACTGAAAGACAGGTAATAGAGATGAATGACAGGAAGCAAAATGAATCTATTTCTTAAAAATCAAGACAGCCTACTGTCATAGTGCACCAGACCCCGAAGTAAACACGTGAGGGAATCCACTGTTTTATAGTAAAATTCCAAGAGAGCTGTGCTATTGCTGCTAGCAGTCTACACGACCAGACACTCAAAATCAATGTAATTCTCTGGGGTTTTTTACGTGTGGCATATATATGGGTCCCATACTGTTTCAGCAAAAGCTATCAAAAACATCCTCCCCAGAAGTACCACCTGCAGATTGTCAGCATTTTGTACTGGGGAAAGCTACCACTTTAGGTCTATCTTTTGTAGAAACTAATTCTAGAATGATTCTTAAGTATATTAAGAATATTAAAATAGGTAAGGTAATCATACAACCTTCTGTCTTCTGTCTTTCCAAGTTTTCTGTGGGTAGGAATGAAATCTCATTCTGGTCTTCCTGATCTACTATTTTTTTCTGTGATGCTGATTCGTCCTGTTTAAACAGGAAGGAAGGGAGAAAGACAAATTTTAATACAATTTATAAAAACATATTAGTCTTTGATCATTTGGTTAACTTTAAAAAAAATCAATTGGCAACTTTTAAATTAATTTAATTGACTTCTACTTCTTTCCAGGCTTCTGTAGTCATAACATGACTGCCCATCAACTGAGAGAACTAACAAAAGCCTTTCTCAAGCAATGCATGATAAAAAAAGGAAGTCCAGACATTTAATTTGGCTTCAGTTCCTAAATATACCAGAAAAATTAATGAGAATAATTTGAAAATATCAAACCTGCTGCTCCAGTTCAGAGAGCTGCACTTGTGGCTGGGATTTCAGCTCGTCCTGACAGCAGACAAATTCTTCAAACTTCTGTAGATGTTCATCTGACAGAGGGGAAAGAGGGGAGTTAATATCTGTTCTTGTCTTTTTTGCCACACTATGTCCATTTTACACACATGCACAATAGTTTATGAAATCTCTTCTCTCTTAGTCACTGCTTCAGCTTTGGGCCATAAAGAAGCTGGAGGAAAATCTGAAATAAGAGTTTGAGGCAAGATCAGTGTCATTATTTTTAACACAGGTCTATGGGGAAAATGGTACAGTTTGCTTTTCTTGGTTGTTTTACTTATAATTTCAGTAGAAATTCAGACTGTGAAGAACAAGGAACATATAAAAAGGACTTGCGTAAGTTGATGGAAAAAAATCAAACAAATCAATAAAATCAACTAAAACAATACATCCAGCTCAAGAAATCTCCATAAGCCCCAAAAGACAAGAGGCTAGAACAGTACACAAGCAAAGCACCATATATGCTGCCCCACACTTCTGCTCCTCTTGCAGCTGTCAAAGACAGAACAGTGGGATTGAACTAGCCCCCCTTAGTTTGAGACAGCACCACCATTCCTGCATCCCTATGCAATTAGGAATTGTTACATCAAGCCATTCTTATAAACTGTTATAAAAGCAAAGCCAATGAGAAGGCAACCCAGTGATCCTCAGGCTCCTGAGGAGCTGCTCCACCTAACTGCTGTGCCTGCTCACCCCGTGCTCCGTGTCCCACAGCTGGCACTGAGGGCTGGCCAGCGTCCTGCTCCTGCTGCTCCTGCTCAGCCCCAGGGACAGCACGGCCCCGTGGCAGCTCCTCTTCAGCCACCGTGAGACGACTGAGCAGCCGGTTCTTCTCTGCCACCTCCAGCCTGCGTTCCTGCTCCAGCTCTTTATACTTCATCTCTAGCTCAGCTTGTGCTCTTCTGGCCTCCTCCAGCTGCTCTGAGAGACACTGCACCTCCTCCTGCAAGCGATGGGAAGACAGCTTCCTCTCAGCCAGCTCCAGCTCCATCTTCTCCCTGAGATCCTGAGCCCCTCGTCTCTCTGCATCTAACACATCCCTCGTGTAGCTTAGTTCCACTTCCATCTTCTGGCACTGATCTAGGAGTGTCTGTAAAATGATACAGAAATTAATTTCTCTCTCAACTAGTTAAATACCTTGACAAAGCAAAGTACCTGAATTAGATTTTAAGGTTCTCATTAAATCCTTTTAAGATATCCGAGTAGCAGAAGGGAGGAAACAAACATGTCAGAAATTTCAATTTGTTAAAAAGAAACTGCCCCACAATTTGGAAATTGCGAGAAAGCAATGCTGGGAGAAACAACTCCTCATCGCTGTGGTAAAGAAAAAGTAAGTCTTGATTTAGAGGAGGGGAATTTAGAGAAAAGAGGCAATAGAACAGTGGCCAGGAGCTCTCTTTTAGAGGAAAGCAAACTTCCTAAAAAGGGGAGGAAGAGCTACAACAAATGAGGGAGAACTCAGCAATTACAGAGTAGAATTTAAAAAAACAAACCAGAGCAAAAGTGTGTATGTGAAAGGGGAATGCTGAAATATGAATCTGGAGGTAACAGAGGGCTCCACACTTAAAGCAGTACCCACTGCTTTAAGATCTCAGAAGCCTCTAGTCAACACTGACCAGAGACTTAAGGTGACCAAGAGATAGAAACAAACCTTACACTTGCCCAAACTCCTGTTGTCAAACTTCCTCCTACCGGAGCTGTGGATGTTCAGCACAGCTAATTTCAGGAGGAATCTGACAAGGAACTCCTTTTACTTTATGAGTAGGTTTCAGCCTCATGGCCTCGAGTTTGTACCTATACCAGGTCTCCCTCAGACCACAGAATGTATGAGGGAAGTCAAAAGATACCGAGAAGAATCCAAAGGAGCTTCCCCAGCCAGGAGCCAACAACCATGTCATGAAGACACCCATGTCAGCACCCCATGATACACTCTGCTGAGTAATGCAGCCAGAAGTGAGCACAAGTCAGCTCACCGAGGTTCTTCACCATCATGGGCCCGTCTGGGACACAGAGCAAAAGAAAGTATGTGGGGCACAAGCGTGTAAAAATTATGAAAATGAGGTTCAGCATTAGACTGGCTGGAGATCATGCAGCCAGTGAATATGAGACTGATTCAGTGTAAGTCTCTTCTAAAGGAATGGAGAATTTTCAGAAGTTCAGATATTGGAAAAATGAAAAATACACTCATCCTCTATCTGCAAACCAACCCTTTAAGAGGCTGTGTTCTTAATCCTGTCTCAAGGAGTCTGTGTCTATATAGTTATATATGCACAGACTTGATCTTGTTCTCTTCACACTCCAAACTGATGAAGCGAGAGTCAATCCCACTCCACAAGTTGTGTCACCACATAAGCAAGTTCTCAGCAAGACATATCAAAGAATAGCTGTTTCTGCTCTGATCTGGCCCGGACACTGCAGTCCAGAAACACTGAGGCTCCAGCAGCACTGTGTTAAGCATTTTTGCTTCTGGGGAAGGTTTGTGTATTTGGCTTTGAAGGTTCAGTCAGCAGCATGGGTATGGATACATGCACACCCTATCCACCTGCCCTGGATCATTAGATCTGGCAACTGCAGCACCCACTGTGTGGCTGTACCTGCTGTGAGCTGTGCATACAGACCTGCAGCTCTAATGCCTGACCCAGGGAGGGCGGCCCCAGCTGATTTCATGATGGAAAGATGGTTCCAAAAAAAAAACCTAATCTGGTAACTTCTGAGCCACTGACAAAGGCCCTATCCACCACACACACACACACACACAGAGTAAAGCAATAAAAAGCATGACCAGATACCTGGTTTTGTTTTTCAGCAGTGTGTAACTCCTGCTGCAGCAGTTCTACCACCTGAGTACGTCCTAACAGAGCTGCTTCCTGCTCCTCGAGCTTTCTCTGAAGTGTGTGCAGGTTCTGTGAGAGAGACAAAGCCATTCCAGCACTGGGGAGACCAGTGTAAATTCAGATTCCCACGTTTCATCCATACACCCCGTTTTTGTAACACACTTACTGTGATAGCCTGAATTAACTAATTTTTGTTGACACCTATTCTGGAGCCCTGGTGCAGTAGGAGGAGCTTACTTTGCTTCATGAACAATAATGTAACACTTTTTTCAACTGTTCTTTCTCTTTGACTGATAGCAAACCAGCAGATTGAAACTAAGGACTCAAAGCTCCAACCAGCAATCCAAAAAACTCCAAACAATCAAAGCATCTTTCTTCTTATCCCTTCTGAGTTACTTTAACGAGAACTGTTCTTTCGGGGTGTCCTCTATTTTCCTTCCTCCTCCCATGATATGATTATTATATCAAATATACCTGCTGCATCTCTACTTCCATATCTGACTGGACCACCATCTTGAGCAATTCAGCTTGATGCTGGTGCACATGCTCTTCCAGGAGAGCTTCCTTCTCCTGAATCACTTCCTGCAGAGAGCTCAGCTGAAAACACAAGCCACAAAAAAACAAACCAACAAGGTTAGGAAGCTGACAGACACATGGGCTTGCCTTCAACATCCACCAGCACATTGTGTGTGTGATGGAGTTTTCAGCTGGACAATCCTACACATCATCTTGGTCAAACAGTATTTTTACTTGGTGTCTTTATCCTACTATTATGTGCATAACAATTGAAAAGATTTCAGATCTCAGAAAGCAAAAAGTATAGAATTTAATCTACAAATACATAGAATAATAAAATAAATTATTACTATATAATTAACAATTCATAAAACTTCTGGGCTTTTAACTGTATAGGATGAAGCCCAATTCACAGTTCAAAAGCTAAACCTGCAATTTTGAGTATTAAAAAAAATCCTTCCACAAATAACTACAACACACCATTAATGCTGTGACATCCTGTGATAAACAGCTGCCCTGCACACCCACAGCAGAACACAGAGAGGCAATGGCAGGCAGGGAAGAACCCAAATTCTGACTCAGAGGAAGGAACACCCTATCCAGGCCCTACAGGCCCTTCCAGGGACTGTTTTCCCCCTCCTCAGAGAGCCACCATTGTCCAAGGGTGAAACCCATGTCTTACCCACAGAGCGCCTTTTGCACCAAGGGTGGTTCTGGCCTGGGGCAGAGGATGAAGGGCAGGGGAAGATCATTTGGGGATTGTGAAAGATTTAGGTAATGTTTAGAGGAGGAGACAATGGCAGTGAAATGGATGGACCTAGGTGATTTGAGGAGGCACAAGACTGACAAAATTGAGGTAAGGGAATTGAAGACCAGCTGTGTAAGCATTGTTTTATTCTGTCATACTGGTCTAAGCAGTGAGGTGGGAAACACAGACTGATGAATAGAAAAAAATTTCTGTACCTGTGTTGCATACTTGATTTCAGCATCTTTTAGATTCACTTCGGCTACAGCCAGCTGTTTCTTCAGGTCCTGAACAGTCTCCTCTTGCTCCCTGAGCTGCTTTTTCAGTACTTCCACTTCCTCTCTGCACCCTTCACTTGTATTTTCGTTTTTCTGACATTGCAAGAGGAAAAAAGTGAGAAGAAGAGAAACAGAAGAAAGTAAACTTATCAGTATTATTGGTCAATAAATTAAATAAATTAATTTTAAAAAATACACTATAATGCTACTTTACTCTTGACTCCTAATCAGATGATTATTTTTACTACACTGCTTCATTTCTTAACTTTACATTTGCTTCTTTAAATGAAGTTGTCCTATGTTAAGTAACTATTTTCTCTATTTCTGTGTAGAGATGCACAAGATGCTTTTAATTGGGAAGTGTCAAAGCACTTGGCAGGGCTAACAGTCCATGACTGCTCACTATATAATCTAAGGCAAATTAGATTATTAAGTACATTATTTATTATATGACTTCCCTGATTTCTGAGACTTTTTAACATCACAAATTTCTCTAAAAACAGAAATAAAAACATTTTAAAATTAATTATAGAAGAATATTTTCCATGTGACAAAGGAGTAGACATTCTAGACTGCAGAAAATGCCTATGGAAGTCTCTTTAGACTACAGGATTATTAGCAATGAACTTATTAGTTACAAGCAAAGGGAACAGGCAAACAATTATCAGTTCTACTCCACTTAAATCCTCTGTTTACGACCAAGAAATGTAAACAACAGTTCACATAAAATGTGCTTAGGCTGTGTCTACTCAGACAACCCAGCACACTACACCTGCATTCTTCTCTCTGAGTCTCCACCTGGGTGAGGGCAGGTCCCTCCCCACCTGCCCCTGAGCAGACAAAACCTGCTCTGCATTCTTATCTCAGCACTTCCAGCTACTGTCAGCACACGATGCTGGGTATTTTGTACTCAATATATATAAAATACATCTCTTCCATTTTTTATTTGTGGCAGGTATTGGGTCAAACACCATCAATAACACAGGAATTCTACAGAGTATTTATGTCTTTAAACCCAATCTGAAATACTATGAAGGCTTTTAAAAGTACTTATACATTAGTGTAATAAAAGTAGGAGGCTACTGTTCCTCAAAAGCTGTTTCACCTACAGAGAAAGTCATTGGCAGGAGGCAGAACAGACAGACAAAGAGGCTTCAGTTGCACTTAAATTTAGAAATAGAACAAGACAGAAAAATAAAGACTAGAGATGCAGGAAGCTCTAAGAAGCCAGGATATACATAACTTGTAAGACTGGGGCAGAGGAGCTGCTGGGGAAAGACAGTTGGATTAGTTTGTTTACTTGTAATTGGCTTTCAGGATTGATACTCACAGTTGGATTTTAAAAAGCCTCTTACACTGACCATTACACGGAGTGCCACACGTCAGGACAGTAGCACAGCCACAAAGAGCTCAAGCTTTTAAATACCATGTTTTTCCAAGATGTATAAGCTCTTATATCTGAACATAATTTATCTTTACCCACTTCAAAAGTTTGAGAGGAGCCTCAATTGTTCTGTACACAAATATTATCTAAGAGGAGGAGATAAGATGATATTTCCATTCTTCTCAAAACAAGTCACTCTGCTAAAAGCCCAGGAAGTAATAGTACTAGTTAGGTACTTAAAATACAGCCTTCCCACAGGGCCCACATCACTGAGAGAGAAAACCCAGTCCTTTGCTAATATTCAATACTTCAGCATAAGATGCAACTCTAACCTAGAATTTTCACCTTCAAATGGCAGGGTAACTGTCTAGGAAATACCCCCATTACTCAGGACAGCATCTACTTGGAGAAATAACTTTAAGTAAAGGACTCTGTATCTTCTCAGTAGGCCTAGCCTTGCAAGAAAGAAGCTAGTGCGTTCTGGGTCAAATACAAAATATTGCAGGTAACTGCTCTAACATAATTTCACTCAAACCATGTTCTAACCCAAACCAAATAAGGCTGTGGCCCATACCATGTCCACTGGAGACTCTCTCAAGCCCTCATTCCTCTAATTAGAAGGCCATTTCTCTTAATGGCTAATTCACCTTCATCCATTCATCTGCATTATCCTTTAACAGTTTGCCCACTTTCTTGAAGTTCACCTTCCTCATACAACTGTAGAGAGAAATGACATTTCCTCTCTGACTTTGGTTGACTAAATAACCAAGCTGTTTGAATGTCTCCCAAGCGCAGCTACTAACATGATGGGAGAACAAAAAGTCTCCTGCTGCTCTCAGAATTTATCTTTCCTGTTTCCAAATGAGTAGTACATGACAACACAAGGCCTTGCGACTCTCAGTAGAACAGCTAGAACAGTATGTAAAAAAGATAAGGTCTCTTTTTAAAATCTATATTGCACCAATTAACTGATGAATTTGAATTTTGAAGCAAGAACACTCACCACTCCTCAACAGCAAGTCTACACGATGTCATGTACCAGCACATGGATGCTACACACACATGCCTCAGATAGATAAGCTGAAAAAGAGTCTCAGCACCAGGAGAGGAATGTCAAGTGACAAGTTTAACAGCTCCCATGGCCTTGACTAGTCTCTACAGCCAGGGAATGCTGCTCATGCTTGATTGTGCACTGGTTAAATTTTGCTTCATTTTTCTATTATGTCAATCCTTGAGATTATCCAGTTCTTCATGTATGAAACCAGATGGTGCTTTGCATTGAGAAAAACTCTCTAGTTGGTACTGGGAATTACAGAAGCACATTTCTATGATTTTATGATGCTCTCAATCAAAAATCAAAAATAGTCAGCACAAATCATAGAACTGATCTTCATTAGTAGTAGCCTCTCATCTGACAGCTCTCACAGGCACCTTTTATTGTTTCCTACGATATTTTTTTTCGATGTCTGAAATAACTTTTATGTTCTATGGTTTAATGAGCATTATCTGGACCATTCTAGACTTCTATCCCATTTCTCTTCCATAATATTACAAACTTTTCAAAGAAAACATTGTTCTGCTGATCACATAGTCAAGTTTTCAAAAATTACCAGCTCCAGTGAGAACTTCTAGTTAGTAGGTAACAGCCTCTTCAATGTCTTCATAGAGGACACTCTTCCCCCAGTTTTACCTAGCGTTACACAGTTATGGTTTGTCAGCCATAAAACTTTATGGTGGCTCAGGAAGCTACACAACTGGAAAAATAGATATTTATTTTTTTATATTAAAGTTACTGCCTTCCAGTTTCAATGATCTCCTCACCTCTTTGTTTTTGTACACCAGTTAATCTTTGCTGTACTGACATGACAGGCAACATTTTGAAACTCATAGCTCAGATAGACATACAGTTTCTGCAGGAAAGAGCTCAGCTACAATAGATTTCCAAAGTTATGCAGAGGGAAACCAGCCCACGACCTTGAGGAGATCAAGCTGAGCACTCCAAGGACATCTACAGTACAAGGAAGCTGGACAGACAGGTTTCCTACAGCACAGGCACAGACATCCGTGCTGGAATTATGAACATCCTGCTAGTAAGACAAATAGACCCTGCTGGGTCACAGTGACCTGAAACACCAGGCACTACCAGGTTATCAGTAGAAGCTACATCTTTTTAATAACCCCCTTCTCCTAACCTTGGGATCCTCCAGCTCTTCTGCTGAGGCCTGTGTAGGCAGTGGTGCTCCTTTCTCTGTCAGCTCCTCGATACGTTTGTTCAGAGAGGCCAGTTTGGCTTTGGCTTGAAGTTTAAGTTTCATCAGCTTGGCATCAGCAGCCTCTCGCTCCTTCTGTAAGAGAAGGACACAAACTGACTGCCCTGACTCCAGTGCTGCTACCCAAGAAGCATCCCTTTGAGAAAGCTACACAGTTTGTCAGCCTGCCATACTCTGTTTAACCCTGCCTCACGAGTAACAGCACTATCTAAAACACATCTGCAAACCAAATTTGTTCTGAAACACCACAAATCCCAACACTGTAGCTTCTACCCCAGCACTTCCTTCCAAAGGACAGAGCACTCAGGGACTTCGCTCAGCAGTGAATACAAACTCGGTTTGACTTTCTCTGCTACATGCAGTCCCTCAGAACTATCTCAAGTGACCACACTGCCACCATACCTCAGGGTGGACAACATGTATCTTTGGGAATGCCTCATGAAACCACCGGACCAGAGGATGAGCACAGCACAGGTTTCTCTGTGTCAAACACTCTGAAGTGGGGAAAGAACAACCTCACACAAGATATTAGTACTTATTAGAGCCACCGGGAATCTGCATGGGCCTCAAAGGGCTCTGAGACAAAATGTAATAACTGTGTAACTTGGATGTAACTTATCTACTGTAGTCTAAATTAACCCAAGCAAACTAACAGACGACATCCTACATCTCTTAGGGTCATCCATTATGCAAATTCCAATATTTCTCCGAAGTGATGCCATTCGTCATGCAGGTATCTCACGTTCAAAAGAAACCAGAGACAGGCTTGCACAGAAGACTGAAGTAGCATTTTACTCTTGGTCCTCAGAAAAAGAAATGGTACCTTGAGCACAGTTTCTTTTTCCTGGAGCAGGGCATCCTTTTCTCGAATCAAATCCTTCAGCTGAACAACCAGCTTTTCTGTTTGGGCTAGGCGCTCCAACACCTCCTCAGGTGCCTCCTCCATGCTTTCTGCTTCTGACTGCAAAGCTTCTACCTGAAACAGCAAAATCAGTGCTCTGAAGGAAAAAAACCCAAACTATTAACAGCCTGCAGCAGAGCATCCACATGATAGCTTCAGCTCCAGTCCTCAGTGCTGCACTCTGCTCCCTGCAGGCATTTCATTAAGCCTGTAGAAATACACAGTTAGATGAAACCAGGAGGAAACTCAGAGAACTTTTAAGCCAACACACAAAAACAAAGAGCACCTTGCTGAACACCACATGAATAAATCTGAAATGAGAGGGACCCTTACACACTATCCTTGGTCTCAATACCAAAGGGCAGCACAAAGATGAAGCCTCCCACTACGACCCAACCATGCCAAGATTCCCCTCCCGTTACATGCAATTACCAGTACTCCTAAAAGTCTTTCTTCACCTTAATTCTAGTTTGTTTCCTCGGATCACATTGAGATGTGGAAACTGAGGAGATTATGGTCTGCCCAACAGAAATGCTAACTTAAGAGGTGAAGAGTAGAAGAAAAGCAGAGTGGAATGACAGTTCAGTCTAGTGTTCAGCAAGGAAGAAGCAGGAGACAGTTCTTACTGCAGTCTAATGAACCATGCTCCCCAAACTAATTGTCAGTAAGATCTGAAAGTCTTTAGATAACACTGTACTTACAGCAACAGATGGCTCAGTAACTGCATCTCCATCATCCCCAGACAGCTCTTGTAAAACAGTACTTGCTAAACCTGACAAACGGCTCAGCATCTTGAGCCTATAACAAAACCAAGAGTCAGAATACAGAGTCAAAGCTGCTATGAAGAATAAGCTCCTTTATGCCCATCTCTAATGTTACAGCAGTTGGTGACCACGCTTGTAGGAATTTGTCTCCTATGCTAAGAGAGAAAAGCTGAAGCAAAACCTCAGGAAAAAAGAAATGGTCACGTTAACAGGAGCAGCCAGACCCTCTGAATATCAGAGCAGAGGATGTGCTGGTGTCAAGACACATGAAGATTCCTTCACTGCTCCACATGTATGATTGAAAAATACACTTTTATACCAGATGCCAAGCCATCCTCATAGTTCATTCTTGATCTTTCTTAACAATGACATTACAGAACCACAATCTGTTCAGTTTACTGAAAAGAAAGGTGATTGTTAAATGACGTCATTTCTCTACAGCCCATACATGGCCTGCAACAAAATCAGCTTTCTGCTAATAAGTAGTGGAAATAATGGACTGGGCCGCGATGTTTGCTAAACAGATACAAATGTGTCACATTAGAGAGATTATGAGACCTCTGCATGTCACATACAGGACAGGACCTCAACATAAGGGAATAGTCTGGAGAGGACATAGATTCACTGGCTGCTGCTTAGCATACCTTTCATTTCCTTGAAATTCGGGAGCCAAACTAATCCAGCAGGTGGAAGCGAAGAACCAAAAAAAATGCGGCAGTACCAGCCAGCAACATATAATTTGTAATTTTAGGGAGAGCAGTAAATTAAATTCTCCATTATTAACTGAGACCTCACTAAATTCACCAAATTCAAATGAGGCTTTGTATAGAGTTGCCAATCACGAGGATACCAACAGGCTGGAGAAACAGATGGATAGAAACATTGTGAAGCTCAGGAAAGATAGAATGCCTTTCCTATGCCTGGAATGGGAAAAGCATGAGTGGCACAGGCTCACAGGCTGAGGAGCAGCTGGCTGTACAAGTGTGTTGCAGAAGACAAGCTCCAAGTGCTGATGGCCAAGCCTGGCACAAGCCACCAGTGTGCTCACAGCCAAGGTCAGGTGTACAGTGAGCTGTACTGGGAGGACTGCAGGCAGCAGGTTGAGAAAAGCAATTGTTCCTCTCTATTCACATCGGTAAGACTACATTTGAAGTAGAGTGCCCACTTTCAAAACAGTGAATCAAGTACAGCAGAGAGCCCCTAGGATGACTGGGGTTTGCTTTACAAGGCAAGTGGACAGTGTAAGAGTGCTGGGCTAGCTCAGCCCTGAGAACAGCAGGTGAGGAGCAGGATACAATTGCTGTCCTCCCTTCAAGCACCCATAAGGTAGCTAAAGACAGTCACACACCTCTTACAAGGTCCACATAGGATGGACACAAGGCAGGGGACACAAGTCGCAGCACAGGCAATTTCAATCAGAAAAAATGCACAGGGAAGAAGTTAAAATACTATATTAGGCTCATAGCACTCTGATCTCATTTTTGATGTTAGACATGCTAAGAGCAAAGGATTTGACCTACTGAACTCCCAAAGTCCCTTAAGAATCACAGAATCATCATTCTAATGTTTTATAAAAAGAGGTCACATGTGACTTTTGACATCTCTGAACACAAAGGCCACAGAACTGTCCATGCCTGTAAGCGGCAAAATAATTTGTACAATTACAGAAGCTCCAGTATTGCAAGCTGAAACTAGGCAAACTCATACTAGCTATAAGATCGAATTTACATTATTAAAATTATCTCCATCAAATGGAATCTTTTAATATGATGTCTCTGCCTCACTAGAAGCAGGTTCCTGAAGCTGGCTACACAGATCCACTCATTCCTGACCTCCCTTGTTTTACTAAGCAATCTTTGGTCTTAGATTGCCACTCAAATGTGTGGAAACATTGACACTGGAAAGGAGCAGCACACTACTCATCTGTAGCAGTCACCTGATTTTGCAGAAGTAGAAAACATGACAATGCACATTGTCATGTATCAATAGCAGAAAAGAGCATATGAATACTAACCTGCTTCGTAGTCCGAGGAGCTCATGGGTCTCCTGATTCAACAGTAGTGTTTCCAAGGTAGAGCAGTCACACACAGAGGTCTTTCACGCCATTCCTTATTATCTCTTGAGTACTGATAGGTTGCATGAACCAAAACTTTTGATGGAGAGAGAAGCAAAAAAAGAACAAAAACAAACAAAAAGAAATTATCCAATAATAAAGAAATAAGCCCATCCTTCATCCTACACAGTACACTCCAGGACTGTTAGTCAGCCACTTGCAATACACATGAAAAGTGAGACGAGTCTGCTTTGTTTGGGAACATGGATTTGCAGACATGCCCTGGTTTCTCGCACTGCATACACAGCATGAGCTCAGTCTCTCAGCCCAGGGAACAGAACGCTCCAGCAACAGTTAGTGTAGCAGAAAGACATGCAGCAAGAGGCCAGGCCTAAGACAGGCTCCTGCAAAGAGCTCAAGCGAATGCAACTCCTCCAGAAGCACAGTCCAAATGCCAGGATTGCTCATGTTCTGCAACAACACAGCAGTCACTGAAACAAGTCCTGGTGCTTTGCTCACTTCTCAGCTGGCCCTGGGCAAGATGTGAGGCATGCAATCCCAGAGTAGTACAGCTTTACAGTTCCTGCCAGGGAGATTTCTTCTGACTGCTCACCGATGCGGTAACGAGATACTCATGTGGAGACCTGGAACGTCTGGAATCCATCGTAAGAACAATTAAGTATTTATACTTTTGTAAACTATCACTCCCACGATGCCCCAGTGAGGAACTGAACCTGCTGTCTTGGCAATGATGCATTTTAGAAAAGAGCCATCCAAACGCAAGAACGCCTGTTTCTAACTGTCTGCAACACTGGAAGAGGATGGGTCTGACCTTCCAACTGAGCATTAGGCCACAGCCTCTTAAAGTCAGAAATGCAAAATATGTGGCTGGGACCGAGAGAACCAATAGATGAATTATTAGAAGTGGTATTAGAAATACGAAAAAGAAGCAGAATCTAGGCATCTGCATGGGCCTCAGCACATATCTGCTTGCTACAGGCACTACAATTTCAGGCATGCATACCTGGATTGAGAAAATATTTCTTGGCATTTGTCAAGGTTGGCCATGTTAACCTGACACCGCCTTCAAGCTAGCGAGCCTTGCTGGGTTTGGCTCACAGCTGACCACCTTAAAAATGTAAACAGAAGAACCATCTGCACCTATTTGCATGGATGTGAACATAACGACCTGAACTCCAGTCTTAGAGATTTGTGTCTTTTGAATTAATTTTTAATTTACATTCTCAGGTCAGCCATATATGGCAAGGGATGTGAATGGGAAACAAACAGTGATTCTACAATTCTGCAAACAGCAACAGCTTTGCTGTCTGTGTAGAGGAAACAGGGAAAACACGGGCCTAGGTGGGCCACTGCTCTGGAGAGCATCCCTTGCATCACATCTCTGAAAGCAGCACTGCAGAGAGAGGCTGGGCATTGCGGTGGACAACTGACCTAGGCCATCAATGCACCCTCGTGACAGAGGCCAGCAGCAGCACCCTGGGCTGCAGCAGGAGGAAGGTGATCCCTCCTCTCTACCTGGCACTGGTGAGGCCATGTCTGGAGTAATGCGTCCTGTTCTGGGCACCACAGAACAAGAGGTGGGAACTTGTGGGAGAAAATTCAGTTGAGGACAACTAAATAAACATAAATGAATAAATAAAAGGCTCGAGGAGAATCTTATCAAAGAACCACGGACTGGCTGAAGTTAGGAGATCATCTGGTCTGAGCTCCCTGCTCAAACAGAAGCTGTGCAGGCAGCTTCTGAATATCTCCAAGGACGGAGGCTTCACAACTTCCCTGAACAACCTGTGCCAGTACTCAGTAAGCCATAGAGTGAAGCATTTTCTGATGATCAAGGTAATCACCTGTGTCTCAGTTCATGCTCACAACCTCTCATCCTTTCACCAGACACCACTGTAAAGAGCCTGGCTGTGCCTTCTCTAAGCCCTCCCTGAGAACAAAACCAGGAGCAGGCATAACATGGCTTTAAATCGTCCCAAAGCCAACAGCCTGCACAGGAGGTGGTGGCTGGCCTGTGCATCAGCCTCAAGGACTTGTGGCAAGAATATCCTGGTGTTATACAATGCCAAACACAAAAGGACAGAGGTTTTTCCGTGTTCCACTGCCTCGCCCCAATAAAGCAAACAGTGCTCTCAGAGACGAGACTGGTGCTCTCCCAGGCTCACACCTGGATTCACCACATATGGATTCCCACCTCTGTAATGAACAGCAGAACTCAAGGAGCCTCACAGTGCTCAGGGTGTGAGCCAGGATCCTTTACATCCTCTACGTTTGCTCAGTATTCCTGTGACTAAGGAACTTTTGCTGGGGAAACTTCATTTTGAACACTGGAACTACAGATCAGCAGTGATCTGGAGGAGGGTCCTTTTCTCTGAAAAAGACGTCGCTGACCTGAACAGTCGAAGCCCACTGTTAGTCTGCACAGCCTGCATTAAGCAGCACATTTCTGTCCCTAGGTATCAGCCACAGCAAGGAAAAACTTGACAATGTTCTTCCCTAATTTATTATACTATAAATTTATTATACATAAATGAAGTTAATTCTTTGCATTTCCCTTCGTTTAAAATCAAACACGCATTAAAAGCGCTGCTGCTGTACACAAGCCCAGGGCCAAACTTCTCCCGCTGTGCGGAGGGGTTCCAAGGAAAGCAGGGAGGGACGGGCAGCACTGCGGCGCCGTGCTGCTCCGGGAGCGGCGGCTCCTGCCGCCACGGGGACGGCGGACAGCGCCGACGGACCCCGGAAGCCCCGCAGATGTACCGGGCCGCACGCCTTCGGCGGGCCCCGCGGAACGCGAACCTCCCCCGGCCGGGCTGCGCTCCTGGTACCTGCGGACACCGCCGCCAGCGTCCCCCAGGCATGGGGACACGTGGCGGGACGCAAAGCCCAGAGCGAGAAGAGAGGCTCGCCCCGGCCCACCGCCCCTTATGGCCGGTGCCCCGGGGAGCTGCGAACCCGTCCCGGCCCCGCATGGCCACGAAAGGAGCCCGACCAGCGACTGCCGCCGAGAGCTGGGCGGCAGAGCCCGCGATCCGCACAGGGCAGGCAGAGAGCGCACAGGGCAGGCAGAGAGCGCACAGGGCGGGGGGAGGCACTGACCTGCAGCAGGACAGGGGATCAGCACCGAGGAGCGACTCTAACCCGCCAAGGAGCTGCCGCCGCCAAACCGCTCTGCCCCGCCACCTCAGCACCGGAACGCGCCGCCGCCACTTCCGCCTCCGCGGGGCCCCGCCTCCGGTGCATAGAAACCAATCAGCTGCGGCGGTTGAAAGATAGACGTGACTGCCAGGCAATCGCGACGGAGCAGCTGCCTCGGCGCCATGGTTATCCTGCAACATGGCACAAAGTGACCAATCCCGAGGACACTGTGGGTTCCCGCCCAATAACAAGGCAGCGACCAATCAGTTGCGGCGTTTCGGGCCGGACGGGCGATGCTGGTGAGACGGAGGCTCGCACTGGCCGGTGGCCGATGGGGGCGGGGCCTCGGGGAGGCGGGCCCGCGAGTGGGCGGGGCCGCGAGTGGGCGGGGCCGCGGGCGTTCTCACCGCCGCTCGCTGGCGGCGGGCAGCGGCGGAGGCGGTGTCCGGTGGTTTGGTCGGAACGTCCCTTTACGGAGGATCCAGTCCCACACCCCTGCCACAGGCACCTCCCGCCAGGCCGGGTTGCTCCGAGCCCCCTTCAACCCGGCCTTGAGAGCTTTCGGAGATGTCCGATCCGAGGGTGCGCTCGTGCAAATGGGCACTGCTGTCCCTTGCTCTGGTGCTACAACTCTTGACATAAAAATATTTTTACGCGCTGATAGGCTGCAGTAAGGTCTCTCCGGAGCCTTCTGTTCTCCAGGCTGAACTCCCCAGCTCTCCCAGCCCATCTCCAGAGCAGAGGGGCTCCAGCCCTAGGAGCAGGTCCATGGTGGGTTCCTCTGCGCCTGCTTCGGCACCTCCAAACGTGTCTTGTTCTGAGGGTTCCGGGACAGGAGAAAGCTCTGCAAGGGGGGTCTCACCTGAATGGGGCAGAGGGACAGAATTCTCCCCTCTCCTGCTACCTGTGCTGCTGGGGATGTGCGCACTGCCAGCCCCTGTCCAGTCTTGTTTTCCTTCTCAGAACTCTTGATCCATTCCCTTCCTGGTCTGTACTGGTACCAGAGGTTGCCCCCAGCCAGATTTCAGGGGCCTGAGCAGCGCAGTGTCCTTGCCTCCTGGCCACCCTTACTGTGCATGCACATGCACTGTGTTTCTATTTCTGATGGCACCACTAGTGTGCCAATGACCTGCTACGGCCATGGACTCTGTCCCTACTTCACAAGGCCTCAGGACCAAAGCTTACCAGGTGTGCTCTGAATTTTTCATTTCATGCCCTGCCTGCAGCTTTGGCCATTTCATTCACTTCACTTTGTTCACTTTAGCTGTGAGAGCAATTTCTCCAGGTATCTATGGCTAATTTATTTTACTTCTCTATCTTTGTGTGGTTCAACCATGGGCTTATATTGGTAGTAACAGCAAGCAGTTCTTCTAGGTAGAATGAGATATTTGCAACTCTAACACGTACCTTCATAAGTCTAAGTGGAAGGAAAGAGAAGAGAGGAAAAAAAAAGGAAAAAGAAGGGAGGATGAGAAAACCATTCACAAGAACATCACATTTCTCCCAGTGAAGGACCCAGGTGCTGACAACTTCCCATGTCTCTCCCCTCCTCCTCTGCAAACATCCAAGTGAACCACAGATCTTAATATCCACAGAAGCAGCAGGCAGGTCAGCGTAACATCGGAGAAAGCACAGAAACAAAGTGCATGTGTTGCAATTTTAATTGGATTATTGCAACTAGTGCAGCTTTTTTCTTGTATATAAGTACTTGGCCTGCATTTTTTTTCTTTGCTTTTCTGTAATTAGATGTAGATTTATTATGACTTCCAAATCAGACTGTTAAAATTTCTATTATGCTAAAAATAAGTTTTGGCTTTAAATGTGTATGTTAAGTGGTGTGACTGATATTCTATAGGGAAGGGCTTAGGGCATCCAGAAGGATCTGGACAGGCCAGAGAGAAGAGCCCATGCCAACCTCATGAAGTTCGACAAGGCCAGGTGCAATCCCCAACACGGGTACAGGCTGAGTGATGAGTGAATTGGGAACAGTCCTGTGGAGAAGGACTTGAGAGTCTTGGGGAGTGAAAAACTGGATATGGGCCAGCAACGTGCACTCCCAGCCAGCTGCAGTCTGAGCTCCACCAAAAGTAACACTGGCAGCAAGGCAGCCTAGCCTCCAGTTACCTGCTTTGGGGGAAGGTGTTTCTGCCCACAGTGAGGGCTGTCATTAGAGGACTTTTAAGGACTCTTCAACCAAAATTATTCTGTGATTCTGTGAAGGTCCATCAGTGGGAAGCACAGAGTGTGTGTGGGCTTAGACATCCAGCCTACCCACAGCTGCTTCTCGATGCCTGGTCTCCCCAACTGCTGGCACCCGGACATGCCGGGCCCTGCGAGGTGCAGAGTCCTGCCACAGCCACCAGAACAGATTCCATTGCACACAACAACCTGCAGACAGACACGGACACGGGGTGCCCCTCCAGTACATGTGATGGGGTGCTCAGGATGCAGAGAAACACAGACAGGTGTGTCACCCTCAACCCTACACCCTCAGTCTAATGGTCAACTACTCCAGTGGTCTCACTAACAGAGATACGTGCACCTGTCTCATGAACTGTTTGGCCTATTTGCTGCCTATTCTGGCTTGATATTTACTAGTGATCATAGACTGACATGATCTCACTCAATCCAGTTGTGGGCACTTAAATCCCCATGCATACATATGTCCAGAGCACAGCGCTGTGCAGCCAAAATTAAAAAAAAAAAAGACATAGAACTGTTAGAAGACAAGAAAGACTGTGATGACCAGGCCCAAGGGATGGATACACATTCATACTGATTAGCACCGTTCTACATGCAACCAGACCCTTCTGTTCCCCTTGCCTCCATTTTCTCATGCTTGTTCATTCCCATCCCACCTAGACCCATCCCTTTCCCCACCTTCTTTTCCCCTCCTAAACATCCTGTTGTGAGTCTTGTGCCCAAATGCTCTTGCCCTGGCCCACACAGTGTTTTCCATGTCTCTAGGCAGTACACAGTTTGTAGAGTCCTCTGCAGCCTCTCCTGCTGACTCATCATGATGGGTGCCATCTCTAGGCCCATGGGACTGGTGGGTCCCCTGCAAGAGATTTAGGAGGAGCTAGGACAGGGCCTTTATTTCTCTTACTGGGTAATTTTTGTTCCCCAGGCTGTGGTTGTCTCTCTACTCCTTCCCCTTTGTGCAGCTGAGCCTTTTATGGGTTGGCTGCACTTCCATGATGGTTCTTGGATTTGCCAAACCAGGGGATTATTTGTGTCCTCCTGCATTGTTCCTCTGTGCTCCTTTGTGTGCATGGAGGTGAGCTTTTTCCCACATAACTTCACTCTTGTATTGGGCCACTTCTGTAACACTTTCTGGTCCTACACACTCTGTTATTCAACACATCTATTTGAGAAAACAGACTCTCAAATCCACTTAGAGGAGAAGATCTTTACTTAACCTCACAGCCCACATCTTATGGGCATTTCCTCTTATCTTCACGTATAATTATATCAAGGTTAAAAATAGGGTAGTCTACCAAACCAATATAGCTCCCAATGCCAGTGTCTGATTAACCTTCTCACCCCTTCTGCTTTAGCTCCTAAAATAGCAGCGATTTGCTAGATTATCTTGCATCTCCTTTCCGTTCTAAGAAGACTCTTTGTATCATTGAAACTTTCTGGTTTGTGGATCAGCCTCTAAGAAGATTAACGTTTATAATTGGCTTGTGGAAGGTTAGATCCCTCACGTAACTGACATTGGTGTTGAGCATGGACAGGAGCAAACGGCCAGTGCTGTGAGAGCCACAGGAGGAAGAGGATCATTCCTGTAGCATCATCCTTCTGACCACAGATACACATGGGAAACAACAGCAGCTCCACCGTGGATGATCTGCAAGCTGTCGAGATCCATCACTGGTACAAGAAATTCATGACAGAGTGTCCTTCTGGACAGCTGACGGAGCATGAATTTAAGCAGTTCTTTGGACTTCGAGGGCTGGATCCAGAGGCCAATAAGTACATTGAGCAGATGTTCCGCACGTTTGATATGAACAAGGTGAGTTCTCTGGAGAGGAATTGACTGTCTCGTGCTGCTTAGAAGTGATCCAACTCCTGCACGTTCAGAGTCTTTGTCTTTCTCTTGCAAACATAAAGAACACAAATATTCTCTTGCAAACACTGGTGGGGAAAGCTGCCAAGGGATGCTTATGTAAAGTAGCTAAATGTAAGGAACAAATGAATGTGTGCAGGTAATAACACAGATGACATAAACATAAGTACACCTGATAACCTAACTACCTTGTGCAAGTTCATATTTGAATTTTGAAAATTCCTTACTGACAATTATTTGACTTGGCCTTGTTTAACTAGTAAAATGCTAATTTCGTTATTCTTCTTTCGTGTTCTTATTATTCAAAAATATAGCTGTATGAGATCATGGAGACCCCAGGAATCAGATGCAGTAGAAATCATTATAGCATTCACAGAGGAGTAATTTCCAGGTGTTTGGCAGCTGAAATTAACACTGCATGGGCAGACAATGTCTGCGGCTTTCCATGGTAGGTGCAGCATGAAGCTGGAGTGAGGGGGTGGGCAGTGTTCCTCACTGTGACAGGTGACTGCTGGTAGAAAACAGTAGCCCCCATAATTCCTTTAAGTGTGCAATGGCCCTCACTTTTGCCTGCTTTTTATCCATATGTATTTCAGCCTATACTTGCAGGCCTGTATTCTTAATGACAAAGAAATCTGGATTTATAGCATCCTGGGAAAATTCAGCTTTACTCTCTGCTCCAAGGTTCTGAAATGGAGTCAAGGGGGATCCAGTCACAGAGGCATGACAACCAGGTGGGAAATCACAGAGTTAGTCTTGAAGAAGGACAGCTTAGGGACCAACAAAGAATGTTATTTTGGACATGTGAGACAGCATAAGGAGTTAAGGAATGCTTAGGAATATTATAAAATTCTTAAGCAGAACAGCAGACAGGCTCCATTAGGGTAGCTGAGGTCTTGTGGTGGATGTAATGACTGTAAATAACTGTGGACCTCAAAGAATATCTTTTCTCATCCCAAAGTCCTCTGTGCCCAGGGTGATAATAGTGATGAGAAGCAGTTTCATAAGGTAAAGCAAAACCTTTACAGCTTTTGCACAAGTCTTTCTTTCACTTCACCTCTCTCCCTTCTTGGGATGTTAAAGGAATTTAAAATTTATTCAATGATGTTGTGCATTCTAGAGTTCTCCTGTGAACCCTGTGTTATGCAGTAAACAATGTTATAAGAAGGTTCTCAAATTCAGATTTAGTCAGAAAAGCTATAATCTAAATAAAGTGATAGTGATCTCAGGAGGAATGAAGTAAAAGTGTGGCAACTAGTAGCGATGGACCTAGTTAGTCTTAGTCTGTTAACAGTTAGTCACTTAATCTAAGATCCTTCTATGAACAAGGGCAAGGAACAAGAGCACCCAGAGGAAAATCCACCCTGTCATAATACAGACATGATGGATGGAATCGTCTGCCCTCTGGACCTTCACATTTTGAAAACTGATGATGACAAAGAGGATAAATTTTCAATATTCTTCTTTTATAAATTGCAATTGTAGCATTATAGAATGGTTTGTGTTGGAAGGGACCTTAAGGGTCATCTCATTCTACCACCTCCCATAGGCAGGGACACCTGCCATTATCCCAGGTTGCTCCAAGCCCTGTCCAACCTGGCCTTGGACACTTCATGGGCCAGGGCTTCACCACCCCCTGAGTAAAAACTCCTTCCCAGCACCTCATCCCCATCTCCCCTCCTCTAGATTTAATCCATTCCTCCTTGTCCTATCATGGCCTGCCCATGCAAAAAGCTGCTCTCCCCCACTATTAGAACCTGCTTCAGGCAATGCAAGGGGCACTGAGGTTTCCCTGGAGGTTCCTCCAGGCTGAAGAATGCATGTGAACAGCACAGCAGATGGACAGACAGAGCAGGGACTCTGCGAGCCTGCGAGTGCACTGAGCAGGGCTGAAAACACGGGTAATGGTGAACACAGAAACTTTACTTCAACACCTCAGTCACGTCAGCATCGCTGTGGCTGCAGCGCAGCAGCGTGGGCAGGACAGAGAAGCCTCTGGCCCCAAGGCTGCCTTGGAGCTGCCGTGATCCACTGTAGCCCTGGATCCTGCTCATCCTGCTGCTGCTCAGGCTTTTTTGTCCTTCTAAAACTGCAGGAACTCCTGCACCAGATTCCAGAATTGCACCAGGATCTGGTGTGGGAATGCCATGGGCAGTGACGTGCCCGAGGATGTCACTGCTGGTTTCTGACTGTACTCAGGGGTCAAGTTGATCTGTTCCTCTGGTTGCTCCGGTTCCTCTGGTTCCTCTGATTCCTCTGGTTCCTCAGGCTCCTCCTCGGGGGCCGGGCTGACAACTGGCTCCGGTGCTGGACCAGCTCTTTCTGCTGGGCTCAGTCCCGTCTGGAGCAGGATCCAGTTGTAGAAGTGCTGAGTGGAGGTGTAGATCCCGGGGTGCCTGGCTCTGTCACAGCCTCTTCCCCAGCTGTTCAATCCCACCAGCCAGTAGTAGTCAGCTTCATTGTCCTTGCAGACGAGGGGACCCCCGCTGTCCCCCTGCACCAGGAGATATGGGTCAGGGACTGTGGGGGGCTGCTGTGGGGAGGGGAGGGGTGGACAGGGGACAGGCTGGGCTCTGGGTGGGGGATGAGGGGGTCCTTGCGCTGCCGGGGGCTGAGGGACTCATCACACACTCCTACCTGGCAGGTGTCAATGCCGCCCTGTGGGTACCCAGCACACAGGTTGTCAGCATGAACAGCCCCTGCATACCATGGGCTGCTGTTGCAGAGCTCCGTGTCCATGAGGTGGACCTTGGACTCCTGCAGCGCCATGCCTGTTCCCTGAGCTGTGGGCACAGAGGGGAATGAGCCCCAGCAGCTCGGTACCCACCCGTTCCCCTTCCCGGGTCTGGCTCTGCCCCTTCCCCACAGAGCAATGTCCAGTTGTGTCCCTGCCCCTTCCCCACAGAGCAATGTCCAGTTGTGTCCCTTCCCCTTCCTCACAGGTGACATTGTCCAGCTGTGTCCCTGCCCCTTCCCCACGGAGCAATGTCCAGCTGTGTCCCTGCCCCTTCCCCACAGAGCAATGTCCAGCGTTGTCCCTGCTGTTGGCCTGGGGAAGGGGCCAGACCCATCTCCCCGAGGTTTCACAGGGCCAGCAGGAATTGTTTGGGTGAGCAGGGACCTTACAGCTCATCCCGTTCCACGCCCCGTC